>CM065358.1:3102066-3639566 GCA_033032245.1 Poecilia picta
AAAAACGCTTTATCTCAGCGAAATAAATGTAAAATTGGATGTCTGCTCATTCTCAGCTGTACATTCAATTTTCAAATTTTTAGATGTTGGCAGGCTGCAAATGCTGAGATGCATTATATCTGGTTGTTTTACACTGGAATCAGGTCTAATTTTCAAGTTACAACATGTTTGAAGTTTTCAGAAGCCAAAAACGCTTTATCTCAGCGAAGGAAGTGAAAAATGGATGTGTGCTCATTCTCAGCTGTACATTCAATTTTCAACATTTTTAGATGTTGGCAGGCTGCAATATGCTGAGATGCATTATATCTGGTTGTTTTACACTGGAATCAGGTCTAATTTTCAAGTTACAATTGTTTGAAATTTTCAGAAGCCAAAAACGCTTATCTCAGCAAAGAAGTGAAAAAAGGATGTCTGCTCATTCTCAGCTGTACATTAAATTTTCAGCATTTTTAGATTTGGCAGGCTGCAATATGCTGAGATGCATTATATCTGGTTGTTTTACACTGGAGTTAGGTCTAATTTTCAAGTTACAATATGTTTGAAATTTTCAGAAGCCAAAAACGCTTTATCTCAGTGAAAGAAGTGAAAAATGGATGTCTGCTCATTAGCTGTACATTCAATTTTCAGCATTTTAGATGTTGGACAGCTCCAAAATGCTAAGGTGCATTATATCTGTTGTTTAAACTGGAATCAGGTCTAATTTTGAAGTTACAACATGTTTGAAATTTTCAGAAGCCAAAAACGCTTTATCTCAGTGAAAGAAGTGAAAAATGGATGTCTGCTCATTTTAGCTGTACATTCAATTTTCAGCATTTATTAGATGTTGGAAGCTCCAAATGCTAGGTGCATTATATCTGTTGTTTTAACTGGAATCAGGTCTAATTTTGAAGTTACAACATGTTTGAAATTTTCAGAAGCCAAAAACGCTTTATCTCAGTGAAAGAAGTGAAAAATGGATGTCTGCTCATTCTCAGCTGTACAATCAATTTTCAGCCTTTTAGATGTGGACAGCTCCAAAATGCTGAGATGCATTATATCTGGTTGTTTTACACTGGAATCAGGTCTAATTTTCAAGTTTCAATATGTTTGAATTTTCAGAAGCCAAAAACGCTTTATCTCAGGAAATAAATGTAAAATTGGATGTGTCCGCTCATTCTCAGCTGTACATTCAATTTTCAACATTTTTAGATGTTGGCAGGCTGCAAAATGCTGAGATGCATTATATCTGGTTGTTTTACACTGGAATCAGGTCTAATTTTCAAGTTACAACATGTTTGAAGTTTTCAGAAGCCAAAAACGCTTTATACTCAGCGAAAGGAAGTGAAAAATGGATGTCTGCTCATTCTCAGCTGTACATTCAATTTTCACATTATTAGATGTTGGACGCTCAAATGCTAGGTGCATTATATCTGTTGTTTTAAACTGGAATCAGGTCTAATTTGAAGTTACACATGTTTGAATTTTCAGAAGCCAAAACGCTTTATCTCAGTGAAAGAAGTGAAAATTGGATGTCGCTCATTCTCAGCTGTACATTCAATTTTCAACATTTTTAGATGTTGGCAGCTGCAATATGCTGAGATGCATTATATCTGGTTGTTTTACACTGGAATCAGGTCTAATTTTCAAGTTACAACATGTTTGAATTTTCAGAAGCCAAAAAGCTTTATCTCAGCGAAAAAAGTAAAATTGATGTCTGCTCATTCTCAGCTGTACATTCAATTTTCACCTTATTAGATGTGGACAGCTCCAAAATGCTGAGATGCATTATATCTGGTTGTTTTACACTGGAATCAGGTCTAATTTTCAAGTTCAATATGTTTGAATGTTCAGAGGCCAAAAACGCTTTATCTCAGCGAAAGAAGTGAAAATGGATGTCTGCTCATTCTCAGCTGTACATTCAATTTTCAGCCTTATTAGATGTGGACAGCTCCAAATGCTGAGATGCATTATATCTGGTTGTTTTACACTGGAATCAGGTCTAATTTTCAAGTTTCAATATGTTTGAATTTTCAGAAGCCAAAACCGTCAACATTTTTAGATGTTGCAGCAAGCTGCAATATGCTAGAGATGCATTATATCTGGTTGTTTTACACTGGAATCAGGTCTAATTTTCAAGTTAAACATGTTTGAAGTTTTCAGAAGCCAAAAACGCTTTATCTCAGTGAAAGAAGTGAAAATTGGATGTCTGCTCATTCTCAGCTGTACATTAAATTTTCAACATTTTTAGATGTTGGCAGGCTGCAATATGCTGAGATGCATTATATCTGGTTGTTTTAACTGGAATCAGGTCTAATTTTCAAGTTACAAATGTTTGAAGTTTTCAGAAGCCAAAAACGCTTTATCTCAGTGAAAGAAGTGAAAATTGGATGTTGCTCATTCTCAGCTGTACATTCAATTTTCAACATTTTAGATGTTGGCAGGCTGCAATATGCTGAGATGCATTATATCTGGTTGTTTTACACAGGAGTTAGGTCTAATTTTCAAGTTACAATATGTTTTAAATTTTCAGAAGCCAAAAACGCTTTATCTCAGTGAAAGAAGTGAAAAATGGATGTCTGCTCATTTTCAGCTGTACATTCAATTTTCAGCATTATTAGATGTTGGACAGCTCCAAAATGCTAAGGTGCATTATATCTTGTTGTTTTAAACTGGAATCAGGTCTAATTTTGAAGTTACAACATGTTTGAAATTTTCAGAAGCCAAAAACGCTTTATCTCAGTGAAAGAAGTGAAAATTGGATGTCTGCTCATTCTCAGCTGTACATTAAATTTTCAACATTTTTAGATGTTGGCAGGCTGCAATATGCTTAATGCATTATATCTGTTGTTTTAAACTGGAATCAGGTCTAATTTTGAAGTTACAACATGTTTGAATTTTCAGAAGCCAAAAACGCTTTATTCAGTGAAAGAAGTGAAAAATGGATGTCTGCTCATTCTCAGCTGTACATTCAATTTTCAACATTTTTAGATGTTGGCAGGCTGCAATATGCTGAGATGCATTATATCTGGTTGTTTTACACTGGAATTAGGTCTAATTTTCAAGTTACAAATGTTTTGAAATTTTCAGAAGCCAAAAACGCTTTATCTCAGTGAAAGAAGTGAAAAATGGATGTCTGCTCATTTCAGCTGTACATTCAATTTTCACATTTTTAGATGTTGGCAGGCTGCAATATGCTGAGATGCATTATATCTGGTTGTTTTAACTGGAATCAGGTCTAATTTTAAGTTACAACATGTTTGAATTTTCAGAAGCCAAAAACGCTTTTCTCAGTGAAGAAGTGAAAATTGGATGTCTGCTCATTCTCAGCTGTACATTCAATTTTCAACATTTTTAGATGTTGGCAGGCTGCATATGCTGAGATGCATTATATCTGGTTGTTTTACACTGGATTAGGTCTAATTTCAAGTTACAATATGTTTTAAATTTTCAGAAGCCAAAAACGCTTTATCTCAGTGAAAGAAGTGAAAAATGGATGTCTGCTCATTTCAGCTGTACATTCAATTTCAGCATTTTAGATGTTGGACAGCTCAATATGCTAAGTGCATTATATCTTGTTGTTTAAATGGAATCAGGTCTAATTTGAAGTTACAAATGTTTGAAATTTTCAGAAGCCAAAAACGCTTTATCTCAGTGAAAGAAGTGAAAATGGATGTCTGCTCATTCTCAGCTGTACATTAATTTTCACATTTTTAGATGTTGGCAGGCTGCAAATGCTAAGTGCATTATATCTGGTTGTTTTACACTGGAATCAGGTTAATTTTCAAGTTACAAATGTTTGATTTTCAGAAGCCAAAACGCTTTATCTCAGTGAAGAAGTGAAAATTGGATTCTGTCATTCTCAGTGTACATTAATTTTCACATTTTTAATGTTGGCAGGCTCAATATGCTAGATGCATTATATCTGGTTGTTTTAACTAACAAGTCTATTTTTCAAGTTACAAATGTTTGAATTTTCAGAAGCCAAAAACGCTTTATCTCAGTGAAAGAAGTGAAAATTGGATGTCTGCTCATTCTCAGTGTACATTCAATTTTCAACATTTTTAGATGTTGGCAGGCTGCAATATGCTGAGATGCTTATTCTGGTTGTTTTACACTGGAATCAGGTCTAATTTTCAAGTTACAAATGTTTGAAGTTTTCAGAAGCCAAAAACGCTTTATCTCAGGAAAGAAGTGAAAATTGGATGTCTGCTCATTCTCAGCTGTACATTAAATTTCAACATTTTAGATGTTGGCAGGCTGCAATATGCTGAGATGCATTATATCTGGTTGTTTTACACTGGAATCAGGTCTAATTTTCAAGTTACAACATGTTTGAGTTTTCAGAAGCCAAAAACGCTTTATCTCAGGAAAGAAGTGAAAATTGGATGTCTGCTCATTCTCAGCTGTACATTCAATTTTCAACATTTTTAGATGTTGGCAGGCTTGCAATATGCTGATGCATTATATCTGGTTGTTTTACACAGGAGTTAGGTCTAATTTTCAGTTACAATATGTTTTAAATTTTCAGAAGCCAAAAACGCTTTATTCAGTGAAAGAAGTGAAAAATGGATGTCTG
This sequence comes from Poecilia picta, assembly GCA_033032245.1. Classification (NCBI taxonomy): domain Eukaryota; kingdom Metazoa; phylum Chordata; class Actinopteri; order Cyprinodontiformes; family Poeciliidae; genus Poecilia; species Poecilia picta. The sequence goes on from CM065358.1 coordinate 3,106,622, forward strand.
CTCATTTTCAGCTGTACATTCAATTTTCACTTATTAGATGTTGGACAGCTCCAAAATGCTAGGTGCATTATATCTGTTGTTTTTAACTGGAATCAGGTCTAATTTAGTTACAACATGTTTGAAATTTTCAGAAGCAAAAACGCTTTATTCAGTGAAAGAAGTGAAATCATTCTCAGCTGTACATTCAATTTTCAACATTTTTAGATGTTGGCAGGCTGCAATATGCTGAGATGCATTATATCTGGTTGTTTTACACTGGAATCAGGTCTAATTTTCAAGTTACAATATGTTTGAAATTTTCAGAAGCCAAAAACGCTTTATCTCAGTGAAAGAAGTGAAAATTGGATGTCTGCTCATTCTCAGCTGTACATTCAATTTTCAACATTTTAGATGTTGGCAGGCTGCAATATGCTGAGATGCATTATATCTGGTTGTTTTACACTGGAATCAGTCTAATTTTCAAGTTACAACATGTTTGAAATTTTCAGAAGCCAAAAACGCTTTATCTCAGTGAAAGAAGTGAAAATTGGATGTCTGCTCATTCTCAGCTGTACATTCAATTTTCAACATTTTTAGATGTTGGCAGGCTGCAATATGCTGAGATGCATTATATCTGGTTGTTTTACACTGGAATCAGGTCTAATTTTCAAGTTACAACATGTTTGAAATTTTCAGAAGCCAAAAACGCTTTATCTCAGTGAAAGAAGTGAAAAATTGGATGTCTGCTCATTCTCAGCTGTACATTCAATTTTCAACATTTTAGATGTTGGCAGGCTGCAATATGCTAGATGCATTATATCTGGTTGTTTTAACTGGATCAGGTCTAATTTTCAAGTTACAACATGTTTGAAATTTTCAGAAGCCAAAAAACGCTTTATCTCAGTGAAAGAAGTGAAAAATGGATGTCTGCTCATTCTCAGCTGTACATTCAATTTTCAACATTTTTAGATGTTGGCAGGCTGCAATATGCTGAGATGCATTATATCTGGTTGTTTTACACTGGAATCAGGTCTAATTTTCAAGTTACAACATGTTTGAAATTTTCAGAAGCCAAAAACGCTTTATCTCAGTGAAAGAAGTGAAAATTGGATGTCTGCTCATTCTCAGCTGTACATTCAATTTTCAACATTTTTAGATGTTGGCAGGCTGCAATATGCTAATGCATTATATCTGGTTGTTTTACACTGGAATCAGGTCTAATTTTCAAGTTACAACATGTTTGAAATTTTCAGAAGCCAAAAACGCTTTATCTCAGTGAAAGAAGTGAAAATTGGATGTCTGCTCATTCTCAGCTGTACATTCAATTTTCAACATTTTTAGATGTTGGCAGGCTGCAATATGCTAAGATGCATTATATCTGGTTGTTTTACACTGGAATCAGGTCTAATTTTCAAGTTACAACATGTTTGAAATTTTCAGAAGCCAAAAACGCTTTATCTCAGTGAAAGAAGTGAAAATGGATGTCTGCTCATTCTCAGCTGTACATTCAATTTTCAACATTTTTAGATGTTGGCAGGCTGCAATATGCTGAGATGAATTATATCTGGTTGTTTTACACTGGAATCAGGTCTAATTTTCAAGTTACAAATGTTTGAAATTTTCAGAAGCCAAAAACGCTTTATCTCAGTGAAAGAAGTGAAAAATGGATGTCTGCTCATTCTCAGCTGTACATTCAATTTTCAACATTTTTAGATGTTGGCAGGCTGCAATATGCTGAGATGCATTATATCTGGTTGTTTTACACTGGAATCAGGTCTAATTTTCAAGTTACAACATGTTTGAAATTTTCAGAAGCCAAAAACGCTTTATCTCAGTGAAAGAAGTGAAAATTGGATGTCTGCTCATTCTCAGCTGTACATTCAATTTTCAACATTTTTAGATGTTGGCAGGCTGCAATATGCTGAGATGCATTATATCTGGTTGTTTTACACAGGAGTTAGGTCTAATTTTCAAGTTACAATATGTTTTAAATTTTCAGAAGCCAAAAACGCTTTATCTCAGTGAAAGAAGTGAAAATGGATGTCTGCTCATTCTCAGCTGTACATTAATTTTCAACATTTTTAGATGTTGGCAGGCTGCAATATGCTGAGTGCATTATATCTGGTTGTTTTACACTGGAATCAGGTCTAATTTTCAAGTTACAACATGTTTGAAATTTTCAGAAGCCAAAAACGCTTTATCTCAGTGAAAGAAGTGAAAATTGGATGTCTGCTCATTCTCAGCTGTACATTCAAATTTTCAACATTTTTAGATGTTGGCAGGCTGCAATATGCTGAGATGCATTATATCTGGTTGTTTTACACTGGAATCAGGTCTAATTTTCAAGTTACAATATGTTTGAAATTTTCAGAAGCCAAAAACGCTTTATCTCAGTGAAAGAAGTGAAAATTGGATGTCTGCTCATTCTCAGCTGTACATTCAATTTTCAACATTTTTAGATGTTGGCAGGCTGCAATATGCTGAGATGCATTATATCTGGTTGTTTTACACTGGAATCAGGTCTAATTTTCAAGTTACAACATGTTTGAATTTTCAGAAGCCAAAACGCTTTATCTCAGTGAAAGAAGTGAAAATTGGATGTCTGCTCATTCTCAGCTGTACATTAAATTTTCAACATTTTTAGATGTTGGCAGGCTGCAATATGCTGAGATGCATTATATCTGGTTGTTTTACACTGGAATAGGTCTAATTTTAAGTTACAATATGTTTGAAATTTTCAGAAGCCAAAAACGCTTTATCTCAGTGAAAGAAGTGAAAATGGATGTCTGCTCATTCTCAGCTGTACATTCAATTTTCAACATTATTAATGTTGGCAGGTTCAAATCTGAGATGATTATATCTGGTTGTTTAACTGGAATCAGGTTAATTTTAATTACAACATGTTTGAATTTTCAGAAGCCAAAAACGCTTTATTCAGTGAAAGAAGTGAAAATTGGATGTCTGCTCATTCTCAGCTGTACATTCAATTTTCACATTTTAGATTTGGCAGGCTGCAAATCTAGGTGCATTATATCTGGTTGTTTTACACTGGAATAGGTCTAATTTTCAAGTTACAAATGTTTAAATTTTCAGAAGCCAAAAACGCTTTATCTCAGTGAAAGAAGTGAAAATTGGATGTCTGCTCATTCTCAGCTGTACATTCATTTTCACATTTTTAGATGTTGGAAGGTGCAAATGCTAGTGATTATATCTGTTGTTTTAACTGGAATCAGGTCTAATTTTAATTACAACATGTTTGAAATTTTCAGAAGCCAAAAACGCTTTATTCAGTGAAAGAAGTGAAAATTGGATGTCTGCTCATTTCAGCTGTACATTAATTTCACATTTTAGATGTTGGCAGCTCAATATGCTAATGCATTATATCTGTTGTTTTACACTGGAATCAGGTCTAATTTTCAAGTTACAAATGTTTGAAATTTTCAGAAGCCAAAAACGCTTTATCTCAGTGAAAGAAGTGAAAATTGGATGTTGCTCATTCTCAGCTGTACATTCAATTTTCAACATTTTTAGTGTTGGCAGGTGCAATATGCTGAGATGATTATATCTGGTTGTTTTACACTGGAATCAGGTCTAATTTTCAAATTACACATGTTTGAATTTTCAGAAGCCAAAAACGCTTTATCTCAGTGAAAGAAGTGAAAATTGGATGTCTGCTCATTCTCAGCTGTACATTCCATTTTCAGCATTATTAAATGTTGGACAGCTCCAAAATGCTAAGGTGCATTATATCTTGTTGTTTTACACTGGAATCAGGTCTAATGTTCAAGTTACAACATGTTTGAAATTTTCAGAAGCCAAAAACGCTTTGTCTCAGTGAAAGAAGTGAAAATTGGATGTCTGCTCATTCTCAGCTGTACATTCAATTTTCAACATTTTTAGATGTTGGCAGGTTGCAATATACTGAGATGAATTATATCTGGTTGTTTTACACTGGAATCAGGTCTAATTTTCAAATTACAACATGTTTGAAATTTTCAGTAGCCAAAAACGCTTTATCTCAGTGAAAGAAGTGAAAATTGGATGTCTGCTCATTCTCAGCTGTACGTTCCATTTTCAGCATTATTAGATGTTGGACAGCTCCAAAATGCTAAGGTGCATTATATCTTGTTGTTTTACACTGGAATCAGGTCTAATGTTCAAGTTACAACATGTTTGAAATTTTCAGAAGCCAAAAACGCTTTATCTCAGTGAAAGAAGTGAAAATATGATGTCTGCTCATTCTCAGCTGTACATTAAATTTTCAACATTTTAGATGATGGCAGGTTGCAATATTCTGAGATGAATTATATCTGGTTGTTTTACACTGGAATCAGGTCTAATTTTCAAATTACAACATGTTTGAAATTTTCAGAAGCCAAAAACGCTTTATCTCAGTGAAAGAATGAAAATTGGATGTCTGCTCATTCTCAGCTGTACATTCCATTTTCAGCATTATTAAATGTTGGACAGCTCCAAAATGCTAAGGTGCATTATATCTTGTTGTTTTAAACTGGAATCAGGTCTAATTTTGAAGTTACAACATGTTTGAAATTTTCAGAAGCCAAAAACGCTTTGATCTCAGTGAAAGAAGTGAAAATTGGATGTCTGCTCATTCTCAGCTGTACATTCAATTTTCAACATTTTTAGATGTTGGCAGGTTGCAATATACTGAGATGAATTATATCTGGTTGTTTTACACTGGAATCAGGTCTAATTTTCAAATTACAACATGTTTGAAATTTTCAGTAGCCAAAAACGCTTTATCTCAGTGAAAGAAGTGAAAATTGGATGTCTGCTCATTCTCAGCTGTACGTTCCATTTTCAGCATTAATAGATGTTGGACAGCTCCAAAATGCTAAGGTGCATTATATCTGTTGTTTTAAACTGGAATCAGGTCTAATGTTCAAGTTACAACATGTTTGAAATTTTCAGAAGCCAAAAACGCTTTATCTCAGTGAAAGAAGTGAAAATATGATGTCTGCTCATTCTCAGCTGTACATTAAATTTTCAACATTTTTAGATGATGGCAGGTTGCAATATTCTGAGATGAATTATATCTGGTTGTTTTACACTGGAATCAGGTCTAATTTTCAAATTACAACATGTTTGAAATTTTCAGAAGCCAAAAACGCTTTATCTCAGTGAAAGAATTAAAATTGGATGTCTGCTCATTCTCAGCTGTACCTTCAATTTTCAACATTTTTAGATGTTGGCAGGTTGCAATATACTGAGATGAATTATATCTGGTTGTTTTACACTGGAATCAGGTCTAATTTTCAAATTACAACATGTTTGAAATTTTCAGTAGCCAAAAACGCTTTATCTCAGTGAAAGAAGTGAAAATTGGATGTCTGCTCATTCTCAGCTGTACGTTCCATTTTCAGCATTATTAGATGTTGGACAGCTCCAAAATGCTAAGGTGCATTATATCTTGTTGTTTTACACAGGAATCAGGTTTAATGTTCAAGTTACAACATGTTTGAAATTTTCAGAAGCCAAAAACGCTTTATCTCAGTGAAAGAAGTGAAAATATGATGTCTGCTCATTCTCAGCTGTAAATTCAATTTTCGACCTTATTAGATGTTGGCAGGCTGCAAAATGCTGAGATGCATTATATCTGGTTGTTTTACACTGGAATCAGGTCTATTTTTCAAGTTTCAATATGTTTGAATTTATCAGAAGACAAAAACACTTTATCTCAGCGAACGAATTGAAAAATGGATGTCTGCTCATTCTCAGCTGTACATTCAATTTTCAGCCTTATTAGATGTTCGCAGGCTGCAAAATGCTGAGATGCATTATATCTGGTTGTTTTAAACTGGAATCAGGTCTAATTTCCAAGTTTCAATATGTTTGAATTTATCAGAAGCCAAAAACGCTTTATCTCAGCGAAAGAAGTGAAAAATGGATGTCTGCTCATTCTCAGCTGTACATTCAATTTTCAGCCTTATTAGATGTTGGCAGGCTGCAATATGCTGAGATGCATTATATCTTGTTGTTTTAAACTGGAATCAGGTCTAATTTTCAAGTTTCAATATGTTTGAATTTATCAGAAGCCAAAAACGCTTTATCTCAGCGAAAGAAGTGAAAAGTGGATGACTGCTCATTCTCAGCTGTACATTCAATTTTCAGCCTTATTAGAAGCTGGACAGCTCCAAAATGCTGAGATGCATTATATCTGGTTGTTTTAAAACTGGAATCAGGTCTAATTTTCAAGTTTCAATATGTTTGAATTTATCAGAAGCCAAAAACGCTTTATCTCAGCGAAAGAAGTGAAAAATGGATATCTGCTCATTCTCAGCTGTACATTCAATTTTCAGCCTTATTAGATGTTGGCAGGCTGCAAAATGCTGAGATGCATTATATCTGGTTGTTTTAAACTGGAATCAGGTCTAATTTTCAAGTTTCAATATGTTTGAATTTATCAGAAGCCAAAAACGCTTTATCTCAGCGAAAGAAGTGAAAAATTGATGTCTGCTCATTCTCAGCTGTACATTCAATTTTCAGCCTTATTAGATGCTGGATAGCTCCAAAATGCTGAGATGCATTATACATGGTTGTTTTAAACTGGAATCAGGTCTATTTTTCAAGTTTCAATATGTTTGAATTTATCAGAAGACAAAAACACTTTATCTCAGCGAACGAATTGAAAAATGGATGTCTGCTCATTCTCAGCTGTACATTCAATTTTCAGCCTTATTAGATGTTGGCAGGCTGCAAAATGCTGAGATGCATTATATCTGGTTGTTTTAAACTGGAATCAGGTCTAATTTCCAAGTTTCAATATGTTTGAATTTATCAGAAGCCAAAAACGCTTTATCTCAGCGAAAGAAGTGAAAAGTGGATGTCTGCTCATTCTCAGCTGTACATTCAATTTTCAGCCTTATTAGAAGCTGGACAGCTCCAAAATGCTGAGATGCATTATATCTGGTTGTTTTAAACTGGAATCAGGTCTAATTTTCAAGTTTCAATATGTTTGAATTTATCAGAAGCCAAAAACGCTTTATCTCAGCGAAAGAAGTGAAAAATGGATGTCTGCTCATTCTCAGCTGTACATTCAATTTTCGACCTTAATAGTTGTTGGCAGGCTGAAAATGCTGAGATACATTATATCTGGTTGTTTTAAACTGGAATCAGGTCTAATTTTCAAGTTTCAACATGTTTGAATTTATCAGAAGCCAAAAACGCTTTATCTCAGCGAAAGAAGTGAAAAGTGGATGTCTGCTCATTCTCAGCTGTACATTCAAATTTCAACCTTATATAGATGTTGGCAGGCTGCAAAATCCTGAGATGCATTATATCTGGTTGTTTTAAAATGGAATCAGGTCTAATTTTCAGGTTTCAATATGTTTGAATTTAACAGAAGCCAAAAACGCTTTATCTCAGCGAAAGAAGTGAAAAATGGATATCTGCTCATTCTCAGCTGTACATTCAATTTTCAGCCTTATTAGATGTTGGCAGGCTGCAAAATGCTGAGATGCATTATATCTGGTTGTTTTAAACTGGAATCAGGTCTAATTTTCAAGTTTCAATATGTTTGAATTTATCAGAAGCCAAAAACGCTTTATCTCAGCGAAAGAAGTGAAAAATGGATGTCTGCTCATTCTCAGCTGTACATTAAATTTTCACCCTGGATCAGGTCTAATTTTCAAGTTTCAATATGTTTGAATTTATCAGAAGCCAAAAACGCTTTATCTCAGCGAAAGAAGTGAAAAATTGATGTCTGCTCATTCTCAGCTGTACATTCAATTTTCAGCCTTATTAGATGCTGGATAGCTCCAAAATGCTGAGATGCATTATACATGGTTGTTTTAAACTGGAATCAGGTCTATTTTTCAAGTTTCAATATGTTTGAATTTATCAGAAGACAAAAACACTTTATCTCAGCGAACGAATTGAAAAATGGATGTCTGCTCATTCTCAGCTGTACATTCAATTTTCAGCCTTATTAGATGTTGGCAGGCTGCAAAATGCTGAGATGCATTATATCTGGTTGTTTTAAACTGGAATCAGGTCTAATTTTCAAGTTTCAATATGTTTGAATTTATCAGAAGCCAAAAACGCTTTATCTCAGCGAAAGAAGTGAAAAATGGATGTCTGCTCATTCTCAGCTGTACATTCAATTTTCAGCCTTATTAGATGTTGGCAGGCTGCAAAATGCTGACATGCATTATATCTGGTTGACGGATAGCAAACATCGCCACTTAGTGTACATGCGTGAGCCTCTGGTGCTACATGGTTAGTATCAGTTCACACAGTTAATTAACATGTAAAACAAGCAAAAAAAAAACGTTCACACAGTTAATGACCAGTGAATGAATAATATGAGTTTCGAACAAAAAGAGGTGGGCAGAGTACCCAAACAGTGGTATTCAAGTAAGAGTAGCACTGTTACTAATATTTTTTATTCAAGTACATGTAAAAAGTAGCCGTCCAAGAAATTACTGAAGTAAAAATAAAATAAGCATTTGGTAAAAAAAATTTAAAAAATAAAAATCTACTAAAGTACTTTGCATCTTATCTAATTATCGATCATTTAATATTTAAAAATTAATTCATTGCACAGACTCAGCAATGAGTGAGTGCAATAACGAACAACTTTTATTATAAAGTGTAGTGTACTGACGATATCTGACCACAGGGAGGCAGCACATATACACGTGCCGTAGACATATAGCCCACCAGGAACGCTTAATTCCAACTCGAAACGTATGCATTCATATTCATATTCATATTCATATTCATATTCATATTAAAAGTGACTCAAACAGACTTCAGTCCACTCAGCGCATATGCCTCGGTGAGCAGTCTTCCAGCTGACCCAAGGCAGCATTATCTAATGTGGAGGGGAAACTTTAGACAACCTTGTATATAAAAGCACAAGTAAACTAAAACATGTTAAGTGAAAGAGTAATGTCCCTGTGTATGTGTGTGTCTGTGCATGTGTGTGTGTGTGCGTGCATGTGTGTGTGTTTGCTCAGTTAATCCCCTTGTATCACTATGTGCTGTAATCCACTGTAAGTGTGTTTGTGTGTGTTGTGCCACCTGACATGAGCTTGCTCCTCTGGGTAGATATTGGATGGAGGGGGATGTGAGGTTTGTGTGTAGTAAATAAAAGCCACTGCAAAGAAAAAGAAGAAGTACTGATGCAGTCAGAGCGTTGGGAATAGAAAAGTAGTTTAACTTCTGCCAGGTCAGAGTGTTTCTATTAGTTTGGAGCACCAGTTATATGTTGCTCTGTCAAATGCCTGCTTTATTATCCACTTGAATTTCCACTTGAATTCTTAAAATTTTATCTGAAAATGCTCTGGTGTTTTCCATGCTCATCTCAGCTGTAGGAAACTTCCACTGCTAGCAGCAGACGTATTGATGCTGACGTGAGTACATGCATCTCTGATGTGGAAGCTGCAACAGGTTTACATGCTGTGTGCGCAGACACCTGTGCGTCCCCTTCAGCAGGAGGAGCTGCAAGAGCAGCCACAGCCTCTCTGGAGCTCTCTGAAGCCTCAGATTGTCTAATTAGATTAGGCAAGGCTTTCCACAGATAATCATTTAGCCAGCTCTATTCTGTTTTGTGAGCTCTTTTCTTTTTCCTCCTGTTTTCCTGCGATGGAGCACTTCTTGTGCCTGTCAGCTCGCTGAAGGTCAGAATGATTTTCTCTTCAGTTTGATGAGTGAAGCTGTGGTTTGCAGACTGATGGGTTATGGGCTGGTTTTGGAGCTGTGATTGTCACGCTGCTCAGAGTAATCGGACTGCCACTAATACCTGCTGCTAACTGGAGGCGATGGGGGAAGTTTGTGTGAGTAAATCCTTTCTTCTTCTCAGGCTTGTAAAGAAGACATTGCTTTTTTGTTGCTTTCAACAGACATAGTTAGTTGTTTGTAGATCCTCTACAGAAACACATTAATGTGATTTTATGTACTTTAACTGATTAGAAGACAATGTAGTAAAAAAATAAATTGCAGTTCCTGAAGTGAGACAATTTAGGAATCCTGACACGTTTTGTTTTGGAATTGTTGTTTGATAAAGCCATGGACAGCGACCATAGTTCCCTCCACTAATTTGACAGCCATCACTGTGGCTCAGTTTTTCCTCTCTCCTTCAGCTTTGAACAGATTAAGCTGACTGATTGACACAGCAGCTTACAGTTGAAGGGACCCAGGTCACCACTTGAGGAAAACAAACATGCTCAGTCAGAGACACAAAGTTAAGATGTATTCCTCCACAGATTAACATATAGTAGATTTAAGAGTGTTTTATTTATTTTACAATAGAGTAATGATGGTTGAAATTGAAGTGCCAGGTCTCATTTGCTTTTTACCAAGCACAGTGTATTTATAGCTGGCAGGACAACAGCCCTGGAGGACCGGAGCTGCACACCCATGGCAATAGTTGGAAATGCCTACGGTCTAGAATGAGGAATTATTACTTTTTTGAAAAGGTAAAGCTTTTCATAAGACAGAGAGTGGGATTTATTGAGTGATATGATTTTGCTCTGAAAGATACTTCCAAATCCTCATTCCATAATGTTGTATTGATCCAACGACACATCAGTTTTGTTGGATAAAGATAAAGAAGACTGGTTCTGTTCTGGGGACAACTGTGGAACTCTCTTCATGGGAGTTTGGGGAAGGCAGAGCATCTTCAGTCAGAGACTTCTCCAGATTCAGTGCAGTACAGACTGCTGCAGAAGATCTTTCGTGCCAACAGCCATCACTATTAAATAACTCTTTGAAGAATCTAAATTAATGAGTTACATCAACATGTAAATTCCCTTTGGGATTAATAAAGTATTTTTTAATTGAATTTGAACTGAATTTAAACTGAATTGAACACAAATGCCTTTGGGAAATGCCTTAGTACTTGCATGGAACCTTAGTACTCGTATGGCGTATGACTGGAACCCAAAGTCCAGAGAACCCCAAAGTGCTTCACACTACAGTCATTCATCCATTCATGTTCACAGTCACACACTGCTGGTGGCAGTCTGACAGCAGCAAGGACAGACCAGACACTCTGACCACCACAGTTTTTTGCGATTGATAAAAAAGGTGAATCGGGTTGGATTCAATGTGAAGGTTTTTATTGGATTCAATGTGAAGGTTTTATTTATTTAGGGACAATTTAAATCTCAGAAAAGGCAAATTAAGCTGGGGATTGAAATAGCAACCAGCCGATTGTGGACAAACTCCTGGCACCGTTGCCACCATTGTCTAGTAGCCATGTAGTGTCATCTGATCAATAGTTCCCTGGAACTGGTTGAAAATTTACCCCATTTGGTTTATTCCTGCCGTGCAGGAGAGAAAAGGACTGTTTCTATTATAACGTAAAGGATATTTCTCCCGTGCCGTATCAGCCCAAGCTGGCTGAGGGAACATGTGCAAACACCTCCCAGCCTTGAGAGACGATGCTTTGATAGCAGAGGACACTGTCAGTGTGTGACCTCTAGACGAGAGAGACTGAAGCCTTCTCCCACCCAGATTCCTGTTTTGCATCACTGAGTTTAGTCTGATCTCTGACCACTGTGAAATTCAACATCATGAATAATGTTAGATAGATTAGGAACTGGCTGCACTTCCCTTTTTCCTTCTTCCCCCATCCTTTTGGAGAATCTGGGCTTAGAAAAAAAAATCTAGAGAAGCTGTTAGAACTGTAATTGTCTGAATGCTAAGCAGCTGAAGGTTGATTTATTATCAGTGATGTACATGCATTTTCAGTCTTTAGTTGATAAACATTGTAGCGGCCTCTCGGACTGAACAGCCAGACGCAGGGAGTTTCAAACGGGTGCAATTTAATCTCAACCTTTCTTTCCATTGACACCGTGAAAACTATAAACAAAAGAATACAAAACCGATGTATAAAACCAACATATCAATATTCAGTTATACAAAAAGGAATACGTTATGTCCTTTAACTCGTCAACATACTGTTTCATTTATAAACCACGACATTCTATTTCTTAAATAAAGCCATAACATTTCTTATCACAAATCAAAATTACATATATTGATACCTCATTCTGCTTTCCGAGGGCGCTATTTTAAAGATTTTCTCCGGGTTTCTTTATAATCTAACGTTGTCTTATCTCGCAGGGTGTTGCTAGGTAACCAGAATAAACAAAGAAAAAATCTACCGTTCTTTAGAATTAATGCATACATTAACCACTAGGAGTCACTGTTGGACCAATGAACAAGGAGAACTCTCCAATTAAGCAGTTAGTCATTTACACTCCCACCAAATCCTGTTACAATGAATGAACAAAGTAATACATAAAGACTAAATGAATTGAACAGGATTTTTGACTCTACTAAATAATGTAGACTAAATATGTTTTCATAAAATTACCATGAAATAAATAAACTGTACAAAAGTTGTTCATCTTTTCTCATCAATCTTCCAAAAGAAGAACTAAATTCTGAATTGGCCTCTCAATAATTGAAGGTTTAGAAGAATTTGACTTTCGTTCACCAACTTGAACTTTGGCTCGATGGACCAATCCATCACTGCCTTGAACAGTGTCAACCACTCGTCCTAGTTGCCACTGATTTCTTGGAAGTTTATCCTCTTTGATAATGACAATGTCCTCCTTCTTGAGATTGCGTTGAGCTGAGTGCCATTTCTGTCTCATGGAAATGTTCATCAAATATTCCTTTTTCCAGTGGCTCCAGAATTGTTCAATGAGATATTGCACTCTCCTCCACCTCTTTGTGGCATATAGGTCCTCTTTGACAAACTCTCCAGGGGAAGGGAGAGCAACCTTAAGACTTCATCATAATGAGATGGTTAGATCATTTATCCATTTCTCCCACCGTGACTTTATATCTTCTGGGAGAGGATCGTCCCTCCCTATGCCTCTGTGACAAAGCTCTTGAAGAATAAATTTTCCACTAAGGGTGAATGGAGTAATGAATCCTAACAAAGGATTTATTAAATCATGCCCAGTAAGCAGTGTGTCATTAAGCGAAACACCCTGGATTTTGGCTGAACAGTCAAAAACAATTCTCAGCTTATCTGGCTTCCTGGGATGGTAGACGCCATGATGTGGAAGGTACCACTCTGTTTCTCCCTCAGATGTTGAAGGGGCAGGCTCTGCATCACCCTTATTTATGGTTTCTTCCATGAATGTTTTGTATTGCTCGTAGTATTGTTTGTTGGCCTTTAATTTCCTCTTAAGACACTGCAGGAGAACTTGGGCTAGTTTTTTGTTGTTTGGCAGGTTAGGCAGACTGTTGCCTTTGAAAGGGAGAGGCATTTCGTAATGCCCATCATCTTTCTGTGCAATGTTGTTGCTGAGAAACTGTATAAAATTAACATCATCTTGAGACACATATTTATCTTCATAGTTTCTCTCCATGAAATCCGATTCTAAGATCTTTAAAATGTCAGTCATCGATGGGATTGCTAGCTCCTTTACTGTGAGCTGATGCACAAAGCTTTGACTTCCTTGTCTGTCTAGGTGGGGGTTTGATGAGATTATTATACTCCATCCTAGTTCTGATCTTTGTGCAAAGGGTTGATTTTTGTCACCTGTTATGACTTCTAGTGGAGCTAGGGCAGCTGGACAGTCGTATCCAATGAGAAGCCCTATATCACAGTCTTGAACGGGTAGTAACTTATCTGCCAAGCTTCTGAGATGAGGCCACATCAATGCAGTTTCTTTTGTTGGGACATAAGACTTGTCTACTGGGATGAAGTCTCTGCTGTAAGCTTGGTGTAGTTGGATGTAACTCTCTAAGTTAAGTCCTCAAACTTGTAGACCATGAACTCTCTTGCTGGAAATAATTGTGTCTACTGCAGTCATAGTATTGAGTTTCAACTTTGTTGGATGGAAATCCACATTCAGTCTGTCAATGACATCTTCTAACACAAATGTTGAGTCACTCTGTGTGTCCAGCATTGCATATGTTAGTATTTCTTTGTGCGGTTCTTGTAATGAAGACACAAGTACTGGTACAATACTGGTGGTGGCAGAAGCATGCTGTGTTGATGTATGGGACATGACTCTGTGTGTTTCTTGACTAGCATGGTCTTCTGTGGAAGTGGAGCTATTTGTTGTTGCCTCCACAGGTCTTTCCTTCCTCTCTTCAGGTAAGCGGTTGGATGACGACGTCTGCATGTGTGTCGTCTCTTACAATCCTTTGACACATGACCTTTTCTTAGGCACCCAAAGCAGAGCCGATTTTCATGTATGAATGTCCTTTTGTCCTCAACACTTTTTGAAGCCAAAGTAGGACACCCGGTGATGCTATGTGCTTCACTTTTACAAACATAGCAAGATGATTTTGGTTTACAGCTATTTGTATCTTGTGTCCCGTGACTGGAACCTTTTTGTTGTGTATTTGTGTTGAACGTTTTGGCTCTTTTTGGGGTTCTGTCATCTGGAAACCTGAAATTTTCCTCAAACAGTGGTGAGGCAATGGGATTACAGGCTATATTTGCCTCTTTGCTCAAAAACTCTGTGAAGCATTTAAAATCTGGATTATCACCTGATCCATCAAGTTCCTCTACAACTATTTGACTCCACTTACGAACAATCCATTCAGGCAATTTTTTGAGCAATTTATGGTTCTCTTCACAGTCATTGAGGATAGCTAGTCCCTTCACATGTGGAATTGCTTCTTTGCAGCCTTGGAGGAAGTCAGAAAAATCACATAGCGCAAGTGAGTCATTTGCATTGATCTTTGACCATCTTGCAAGCTTGTCGCGGAAGGCTTTCTGTATAATAAATGCGTTTCCATATCTGTCTTGTAAGACTTTCCATGCTTCAATGTATGCACTTTTTGAGTCTCAATAAAAGAAACCTTCAACAGCTTTGGGTGCTTCTCCAGCAAGATAATTTCTGAGATAAAACATCTTCTCACACACTGGGATGGGCTTTCTGTCAATAAGAGTCATAAATGACATCTTCCAATCAGTAAACATCAAAGGATCTCCACTAAATACTGTGGGTTCAGGGACTGGCAAGCGACTCATACTTAATGAGCTGGCGAATGCTTCAGCTAGATTAGATGTTTCTGGATTTATTGTCACCTCAGGAGCTGATTGGTAAGGTTGGAATGATGCAGCAACTGGATTTAAGCAGGGTTTATCTCTAGAGAAGACAGGGCTAGTTCTGTAATTAATATCTTCAATTTCTTCAACATTGTTTTCACAGTGTTCAAATTCCTCATATGCTCTCACACGAGCCACTGCTACAGCTATTTCCTTTTCTTCTTTTAACCGCTGCAATTTTGCTCTTTCTTGTTCCAGCTGTTGTTGCATTTGCTTCATTTCTGACAGCATTTTAGACTCTTTAAGTTTCCATTCATTTTCAAATTTTTGGAGTTGTGCTTGCTGTGCTTGAATTTTCTTTGTGGCCTTTGATTCCTCCACTTTAGCAGCAAGCTCTGCTAGTGCATATGGCTTGCTGTTAGATGAACTGGAATGTCTGCTTGAACTCTCTGATGACTTTGATGAGTTTATGGTTTCAGTTTGAGTGTGACCAAAGATAGATCCATATTCATCTTTGTTTAATTTTTCTCTTACTCTTTCTTTCTCAAGATGACTATTATAATCTTTATCCATAGTCTCTATACGATTGTTTATGAGGTCACAGATTTCTTTTGTGAGTGTAACACAGGCTTCCATCTTTTTGACAATCTCTGCTGTGGTGTTATTGTTACGTAGAATGGGTTCATACTGCAGTCTTACAGCATCATACTTTGCTTGAATGCTTTCCTGAAAATCATTGAGTTTTTCTAATGTACAGAGGGCCTTTAGTTTTTTCCTAGTTTCTCTTGCTACCCACTTCAAGAATCATAAATTTTGTAAAACGCTTTCTCACATTTTTTGTTCTCTTGGATGTGCCTCTCTTGGCCTTTTTCTGTTAGTTTTCTTTCTCTAGAACTCAACGGCATGTCAACAGGATTTTCTGTTTTCTCTGTTGGAAGTGACATTCTATTTCCTTTCTGTAACTGTTTTTTAACTGTCTCTTGACACTATGTCAATTCAGTATTGCTGTGAGCTTGTTCTTGTGATTGTCCGTTTTAATTTTATGCTTTATCTTGCCTGTGTGAGATCATTGGTGAGAGAGGAGACAGCTTCGTTCCAGATGGGATGGTGTCAGCTTCACTGCAGAAAGATCTGGTCTCTTGCGATGAGTTTTTACTGCAGAAAGATCTGGTCTCTTGCGATGAATTTTCACTGTAGCGGCCTCTCGGACTGAACAGCCAGACGCAGGGAGTTTCAAACGAGTGCAATTTAATCTCAACCTTTCTTTCCATTGACACCGTGAAAACTGTAGTATAAACAAAAGAATACAAAACCGTTGTATAAAACCAACATATCAATAATCAGTTATACAAAAAAGAATACGTTATGTCCTTTAACTCGTTAACATACTGTTTCATTTATAAACCACAACATTCTACTATTTCTTAAATAAAGCCATAACATTTCTTATCACAAATCACAATTACATATATATATACCTCATTCTGCTTTCCGAGGGCGCTATTTTAAAGATTTTCTCTGGGTTTCTTTATAATCTAACGTTGTCTTATCTGCTAGGTAACCAGAATAAACAAAGAAAAAATCTACCAATGCATACATTAACCACTAGGAGTCGCTGTTGGACCAATGAACAAAAAGAACTCCCCAATTAAGCAGTTAGTCATTTACAAACATTTTAACTTAATCAAAAGCATCGCTCAGTGAAAATACAAGCAATAAAGTTAGAGTATGTAGCTTTTCAAAAGAATATATTTTTTATTTGTTGAAAGTGTCCCATTCAGCAGCACGTACACTAGTTTGACTGACAGCACTAAGACCCTCCCCTTCGCTGTGATTGGTTGTTTTTGGTGGGGGTGCATTACTTCAGATGACAGTATCTCCGGCAGGAGGTGAAGGCAGGGCGCAACTACACATTATTCAGGTGGATGCGAAAACATAAATCGCCCCCCTCCCCCCCTTTGAGGGAACGTCGGGGTGCAGAATCGATGCTCACTCGCTCACCCCCTCCCCCCCCCCCACCCCCCTCCAAGGTGACGATACATGAACTTGCTACATTTACCTCGTTATGTGCGCGAGGTGAAGGAGCGTAAGGCGCGCTGAAGTGTATGAGAAAACATAATCCGCGCGTCGCCCCCTCCAGACGGGGTTTTGGCGCCCCCTCTGGTGCTGCTCCCCTATGCGTTGCATACGTTGCATACCCACTTTTTGCGCCACTGGGTGAAGGAGCTAGATCTTTTCACAGATTATCTGTCTCATATTATGCTATCATGATAAGGTGATGTACAAATGACTGTCCCCGCCTTTGGCACTGAATTTTAACTATAGGGCTAATTTCCTATTTGAGCTATAATGCTTTTGATTTGAAGGGACAGTCTCCTGTTTAACAGTTTGTGTAAATGCAGCTTAACAGCAGTCAAAAGAGAAAGGAGCTTATAGAAATGTTTATCAGCAGCACCCCCTTTGATAGAGGCATAAGGTACGTTTATGATGTAAATTATATTATATATATATATACACATTGTTTTAAATATATGTGTGTAACTTAAACTATGCATTTGCTTAAGCGGATGTAAAAACTAAAGTTATTTTATGTTGAAAACATTATTTTAAGTTAAGGTTTATTGCCATTAAAACTAAAAAAATATACATCAGTAAAGTGTCATCCTATTCGGGGGCGTATGCCTGACTTGATAACAGCCATTATCAGCCATTTTCTCTAATCCCCTTGGTTTTCTGTTAAATGTTGACAACAGCAATCTTCAGAAACTCAATGAACAGCAGTGTCGTAGTCAAGACCACCTAACCCTAAACCAGTGGTCCTTAACCTCTTTTGAGGTACCGAACCCCTCAGTTGCATATGCGCATTCACTGAACCCTTCTTATTCCCCCCAGCCCCCGACACACAAAATACTTTGTGGTATTCTGATTTAGTAAAGTAATTATATTAGTTGTACTACCACCCCCACGCCACTGGAGGCAGTACCAATCCCGAAAAGATGCGACTAAGGAGCAGATTTGGTAAAAACTGAGCTTTGCTGAAAGACACAAGTTCAAATCCATGCTGAGAGTGGAACTCCTTCAATCAGTGTGTTGATGCTTCTTCAGCGGATCTCCTATTATTTCCACGGGAGTCTCCTGACTCCTCGTCAACATCTGCACCTCGTGAATACAACCCTGCAGAAGCACTAACCTACTTACGAAAATAAATAGCAGACAGGAGACATCGCCAACTGTAAACTGTTAGCCACGCTGCCCTGCTCTGTGGCCGAACACACACAGAATGAAAAGGGTTTGTGTTAGAATCATGGCAGCAAACCAGCAAAACAAAGAACTTTTCAGTTTTCCCCCCAAACTAACCGACTGAGTTGAGTAAAGCTGTTGGATGAAGGTAAAGTTAGCTAAAAGATGACTAGCTAATATCAATACAGCACAGCATCTTAATCTTAACAAGTAGCCTGTAGGCTACCGATATTATTTATGTTCAGCTACGTACATTCATTTTTCCCCCAAAAAAGTAATTCCCCCTTACCCCCAGCCCATCCCTCACACGCATCGTTTCAACCAGATAGCCATTTGTAATCCATAGGGGGCCCAGAATATGTTTGGAAACCACTGGGGAGGAGGGTTGCAGAAGAAAAAGTTTGGGAACCACTGGTTTAGACCAAGGGAAGTTGCAGACTGAGTCAAGACCAAGGCCTGAGCCCCGTGCTACATGATACAATATAATGTAAGGTTTTCCCCAGTGTATTATAAGCATATTAAATGCTTAGCTGAAATAAATTATAATTATCAAATAAAACTTATTTTTTCTGCTTTGCTTCCATCTCGGTGCCACAATCTGCAGATGTCTCATGTGTACCCCCTATGAAGATAACGCTGTGGGTGGTTGCTCATACCTAATGTCAGAAACCACCACTGTCTGCACCATTAAACATAGTAATCATGACAATGCACTAACTGTAAACAATGTTCAACCATGAACACTAATCAAGGAACAAGCAAGAACCTAACAAAAGGAACGCACTGTGACTGTTCTGTCAGTCGCTGCAGGAATCCAGGCAACGAAAATAATCAAAGAGCAATGAGCATGGGCTGTGTGTTATCTTACGTTGTTGTATTTTATTTATTCGATGATTATATATATATATTTTTTTTAATAAAATAGAACTGCAGTGTGCGCAGAGCATTACAAACACAAAGAACGGTTCTCAGGGAGACAGAGACAGCAGTCGCAAATCGTGACACCGCACCTACTAATGGCACTTCCGGTGGCAGGTGTCATTATGCACCACAAGAGACCTTTTCACAGTGACGTCAGACAATGGCCGCCATGACTCAGAGCTGGGTATCCTTACTTCCGGCGTGATTTTGCCTTGGGATCCAAGCTGAAAAATTCCCGCACTCATAATCTTAAGGATATTATAAAAGGTAAGTTTAATAATAACAGCATTTAAGTGTTAGATAGTTGTTATTACCCATTGTAAATCCACCATTCGCTAACTGTGTATAAATTAAACAGCTTCCGATCGGAGAGTTTTTTTATGGCTCCGATCGGAGAGTAAACCACCTAGCAGCAGCTTTAGCCACATTTAGGAAAAATATACTCTGTCAGTGCTGTAACGTTTAGAGGTTCACTTTCTGTATTTTATAAAACAGTGTTTACGTGTTAGATAACCCTTATTAGTCATTGTCAATTCACCATCTCCAACTGTATTCAAAGGAACCAGCCTCCGATCATGAGTAAACCAGCTACCAGTAGCTTTAGCCACAGTTAGGAAACATAAACACCGCCGCTTGTCAGTGATGTAACGTTTAGAGGTTCATTTTCTGTATTAATGTAAAATAAAGGGCAGCTTCCAACAACGTTGACGACATATTTGTTTTCCCAGCAACAAAATGCGCATCTCCATGTTTCTCCATGTTCATGTTTCTGTCGCTGCTAACTGTCAAGAGTCTCTCCCAAAGACGCACAGAAGGAATAAAAATAAATACAAAACAAAATATTAATGCGCAGTGATTTGGATAAATAACTTTAATCTGATTACTGGATTTGAAATACGAACTCGTTAGATTACTCGTTACCGGAAAAAAAGTGGTCGGATTAGAGGAAGGCATTACAAAGCAGCGGCGGTGTTGCATCAATCCGCGTTTCCCCATCAGATACGGTTCCCCCCGGCGTCTTCTTGCCGCTTCGCCCCGCCCACGCGGCAAAATACGCACGTGCTAGTGATGAGCGCTGAGAAAGCACGCGCGTAGGGAACTACGGACACCATGAAAGACAACATGTTTCGGCAAAGTTGTCACTTTCTTCACGTTTTTGCAGGAAACTAATAGTAATAATACTAATAACAATAATAAAAAATAGTAATGATAAATACATATATATCACACTATATAAATGTTATAAAATTATATATATATATATATATATATATATATATATATATGTGTGACCTTGGGTACAGTTCTAGACCCTCTTTTTACCAGATCATACAGATAGGTTTGTAAGAATGGACAGAGGCACTGCTGCAGATTACAAACAGTTTATTAAATTCACAAATTTGAGCAAAAAGTCACAATTTTATTATATGAAATGGCCACTCCAAAAGTGGGAGTCTATGCCAGCCCTGGGATCCTTAAAGCTGAAAAATAATTAAAACCCAATTAGATAAAATTAGACTGGTTGGGGGAGGAATAATAATAAGAAAACACAAATACAACTAAATGCACCCAAGTGTTCCCCAACAAAAACACATTCACACAAAAATCCCTGGTGAATAAAAGAAGAAAAACTCCCCTTCAACTAGTCTCAATATAAATAAAACAGCCTTGGACCCAGGGATGGTATAGGTCCCAGTTTAAAACAACCCAGAGGGCGACAATAAAAACTCCCTTTCCTAAACAAACCAAAGCAAGAAACATTCTTTTAAACAACAATAACCGTCTAAAAGTAAACTAAATCAAAAATAAAATTGAAAACAAATCATAAACTGAAACAGTAGCAGGCCAACCTACACATAAAAGAAATCAAATTAGACAACATTAACCAGCCAGATAAACCATAAGAAACGGCCCTTACCTTCTCTAAGTAAAACCGGTACACGGCGCTCTTGACCTCACTCTCTAAAGTGCGTTTCCTACAATTAGTGACAGAATCAGACAAATTCTAAACCCAGTTTGCGATCAATGTTAAACATACCTCTGTATGAGTCATCAGCCTGCATCTGATCTCCTCAGCGATCTACCTGCTTTTAAACGTCAATGCGGATTACCTGTCTCCCTAACAAGCCAGCTGCGCTCCGTCACAGCGTCTTCCATATATGGGCAAGAGGAAGAATGCGCAGCAGCACACATTGGGGGGGGGGGGGGACAATATGCCCCGGCTACATATATAAACAGGGCAATGCATTTTAATGCTCAATATTACCCATCAGATACCGTTCCCCTTGTTTTACAGTGGGAGAACAGTATCTGATGGCCATATTTCACCCATCAGATACCGTTTCCCCTATTTTAAAGTGGGGGAACGGTATCCGATGGGCATAAATCTCCTATCGGATACTGTTTCCACTGTTTTACAGTGGGGGAACAGTATCTGATAGCCATATTTCACCCATCAGATACTGTTTCCCCTATTTTAAAGTGGGGGAACGGTATCCGATGGGCATAAATCTCCCATCAGATACCGTTTCCACTGTTTTACAGTGGGGGAACAGTATCTGATGGCCATATTTCACCCATCAGATACCGTTTCCACTGTTTTAAAGTGGGGGAACAGTATCTGATGGGTGAAATATGGCCATCAGATACCGTTCCCCCACTGTAAAATAGGGGAAACGGTATCTGATGGGCGAAATATTGGCCATCAGATACTTTTCCCCCACTGTAAAACAACGGGAACGATATCTGATGCGTAATATTGAGCATTAAAATGCATTGCCGTGTTTATATCTATAATAAATAAAAATATATAAATAATATATATATAAAATTAAACATATATACATTTATAATAATTATAATATGCATGCACCGATAGGTAATACAAGAGAATGGACCGAACTTTATAAAGTGCTGTTCTACAAAGTATTGTAAGTTAATACCTGTCGTTGACAAATTTTCTCACACACATTAATATCTTTGGCAATCAAAAAACTTACTAAAGAGAGCATTTCTAACTTTTGATGGGACTATTTAATTGTTTTGGGGCATTTCTGAATAAAGAGCACAATGTTTTATTTGATAGAAATTATTCTGATTATTTTTATATAGAAATTGATGAACAGACACACTTTTACAGTGTTTTATTAAATAATATATTTACATAATTCTATAATTAAATGTACATTTAACATTTCAAGACAAGAAAATAATTTTCCTGTATTTATTTTTATACGTTATTGAGAAATTACTTTTGATTTATAAATCAAGTCATTGTAAAACATTAAACTACATATTTTCTTACTTTTTTCCAGAGAATACATTACAGTGTGTCAACTCTGCTATTGACAGCAAAGAGTGAAAAATAATTCTAACAGAGTAAATTATGTTTATTTCATTACAAAAGCTACATTATTACACTAATACTTCGGATTGAGATATTTAAAAATACACAAAAAGTGAAAGAATAAAACATTTATTATACTGGGAACACTGGTCACAGGCTTCATTCAGTCTGCTGGTCACACTGGGAGACTCAATGACTTCTTAGACGTCCTGGTTCACAGGCTAAAGCCAAGGATAAAAGAGAAATTATCCAAAAGTGTAATAGAAAATATGTACGATATATGTTTCTTTCACATTCAAAAAGACATTTTCAGCTTGTTGGGCTCTGACCATCTTTAGCATCTTTATAGCTAAATACCAACATTTGAAGCTGAGCTGTGAAACAGACTGACGATCAGCAGCTCCAGCTCTGATCCTGACTGAACTTTCCTCACCAAATCCTCTGGTTTTTAATTAACAGCGGTTTTTCCATCAGCTCTCTCTCATTAGAAAACAGTTTGAAAACGTTAGCTTCTACGCTAACAATCAGCGGTTATTTTGGGTCAATTTAGCTACACAAGAAATATTTTCCGGTTGTTTAGAAGCGAATTTCGGGCTGCAAAGTCAAGTAATTCTGATCTTTCATTCTTACCTGGGGAAGGTAATGAGAATTAATCCAGAATGTTTCATAAAACGGTTGAAACAAGTCCACACGGCACAGAACTTAAGGAGCTCCGATCGCTCTGCTGCCACATACAAGATGGTGGACGCTTTTACGTACGACTCAGCCTCCATGAGGCGTCTACGTATTGATGTCTATGGTTGACACTGCCTTTGGCTGACTTCGGGTGACCTCGGCACCTTCCAAGGGTTGCGGTGACCTCATACTGGCACCTCACGGACTGCTCTCGCCTATTTTCGCTGACGAGATTTAGGGCAAGCGTTATACGTTTGCCAGGCACAATGACGTATTTGACAGTGTTGTGTTCAAGACCACCTAACCCGAGACCAAGACCAGAGTGTACCGAGACAAGACCAAGACTTTTAGGGTCTGAGACCAAGTCAAGACCAAGACCGAGGGAAGTCGAGACCGAGCAAAGACCAAGACCAGCGCCACGCTCTATATATGATAAAATGTGAAATATGATCAAAATTACTTCTCAAATAGATCTCAAAGATCCATATTCCCATAAAACACATAGATATTAAATACTTAATAAATTTAACCAAGATTAAATTTAACAAACTCTTTGTTCTGCTTTGCTTCCATCTCCGTGCTACGATCTGCGGTGGTCTCGTGCCATTTCTAAAAAGATAACGCCCTGGGTGTTTACCCATGTTGCTCATGTCAGAAACCACCACTGTCTGCACCATTAAACATAGCAATAGAGGCAAAGCTCAACTGAACACTGACCAAGGAGCAACAAGCAAGAATGAATCTATGCAGCTGACCATAGACAACAACTTAGCCTATAATCTACTTGTTAACAAGCTTAAGGTGCTGTATTGTACGGTGGCCGTGAGGTGCAAAGCAATTACAAATTACAAAATCACTACAACATTAACGAAAACACTACAACATTAATGAATCACTACAACATTAACAAATCACTACAACATTAACGAAAACACTACAACATTAACGAAAACACATTACAAAATCACTACAACATTAACGAAAACACTACAACATTAAAGAAAACACAACAACATTAACGAAAACAACGAGATTTACAAAACGGAAAAGGTAGGTCTCAGTGGAGACCTAAGAAATTGCTGATTGGATTTGTTATGGTATATCCTCTCTATGCACGGGTTCAGAAAATGCTGTGCGCAAGGACTGAGACCACGCAGAGACAACAGCATCACAATAATCAGCATTTATTCAAGACAGATGCAAACTATCACCAGAAAAGCACATCACAAAACATCAGAAAACCTCAGAGCACAAACAACACATATTTACCTGAGAAGAGGTAGAGATAAAAGATGGAAATAACAAACAGACAGCAAGAACGTTCTTGGAGAGGTTGCAAAGAGCAAAATCTGACTTGTTACTCTGTGTGTAAAGTCTTTATCCTCTTTTCTTTAATTTATTCAAATAGGGTGGAACTTTGCCCATCCAACCAGGACCTGTCTCTGTCCCTTCCTCCAAATCCATTCTGTCCCTGTTGTCCAAGGAGAACTTCTCCTGCAGATTTATGGCTTTCACCAGGATCTGGCTCCTTCCTGAGCACCTCACAGGTCCCTGTGAAACTCTGGTTTTTTCCTCCCTCCTGTGGTTTTATCACCTTGTAAATGCATTTATCTGTGGTTTTAACCCCAGGCCCTGCATCTGAGCTTACTGACCCAAAAACTCCTATTTAAGTAAAAGATAAAGCCAACTCAAACACTACAAAAATGGTTATATAATTGAATTCAACAAAACACTAAACAATGATTATATTTCCTCAACAGTCCCTCTTTTGAGGTCTGACTTTTACAGACCTCACAAAATAAATTGATTAGTGTTTTAACCAAAGAATCAAAAATTTAGAATGACCAAACATTGATATACTCCTTTAACAGTCCCCCTTTTTAACTAAAAGCCCTGTCTAAGCAGGACAGCACTGGTCTACAGCCCATCATCTGCAGCACCTTGGAAAAACAACTAATAGGGAGGTGGATTAGGTAAGCTACTGCCACCCGGACCAGTTACTTGTATCTCAAATTAAACTCTGTATTCTACCTAGAGATGATAGAATGATCCTGAGCGAAAATTTAATACTCACCTGTAGAACCTAAAGAATTCATAAGCTTTCCAATCCAAATGTCAAATACCCATTAACCTTTTTTAAATATGAAGATCTTACAACTCAATCATTTCAGGGGAATCAAACCACATTACAATCCTCATCCTTCCAACATATACAACCAACAGACTCAAAGCTGTGGAGGGAAAATCAGAACACACAAAAAGCAATTACAACTGGTTTCAATGTTTTTTTTACACAGAATTATAATAGAATCTTAAGAGTCCGTATTATGTCTTCTTTGCTAGTCTGCAAAAATGAGATCTTCATCAAAAATGTGACCAAAATACGCGCATAAAGAACCGAAAGTTCAGAAAAAGTCCGCAAGATCAACGATAAAAAACGCAAAAGTGGGGTCGATATGTGATCCTCTTGAGGCTTGATCCGTCGTGTACCCTCATCGGGTATTTAAAGCTCAAGTTTCCCACCTGAGCATCCGTTGCTCACTGAAAATTGGATTATTATGCCAATTAAACAGTGAGTTTAAGGAGAGGTTTCAATCTCCTCTTCTCTCAATAAATTGAGACCAAAACAGGATTATTATGCCTGTTCAGATCTCTGAAGACCTCAAAACTCAGAAAGCAAAAGTGGCCTCAGCAGGAATTCCTGCTGCACTTATTACTGGAACCATCGATCCTCCTTGGTCTGGGGAACTGCGTGTCGAAGCTCCTTCGTCCGTAGAGTGAAGCTGCAGGTCCTCCTGTACGTCTTGAAGACTCACTGGGGCTGCTCAGCTGCTGCGCACTGACTCCACTGGAACCCGGCGTCTCTTTTCCATGCAGATGAACAGCATCAGACGTCCTCTTCATCTCTCAGCCTGGTCTGGTGAAGTGAAGTTCAGCCCCCGTCCTTCTGATGACTTTAATTTGGACCCAGATGATTCCTGGAACTGGTCCTGTGACGTCTGGTATTCTACAAACTCCGATCCCAAACCTAGAACTTCTCGAAAACATCATTATGAAATAAATGTGCCGGTTCACCTGTCCCTTCTGGAGTCCATGCGCAGGTGTCGGAAACATCCTTCTCGTGTCAAACTCGTATGAAGAGAACCCTGTTAATTTGTTAATGGACAACACATAAAAATATCGACCCATAGCAAAACGTTTTATCTAATTTGAATTTAGACTGTGCACAGTTTGTAGCCAATTTTCAACTTTTCTTAAATTTTATCCAGAATTATCCGTATGACGAATAATCAAATTAGACCCAATATCCCGCATATCAAACGCTTCGAATCCATCAATAAATCTACAGTCGCTGTGAAATAAAAATAGATTAGGAACAATTGGTTGTACAAATCTTCAAACATATCTTCATTTTGGGTCTCTGTGTTTCTTAATTCTCCTTGAAGTAAAATGACTTCCTTGGCAAGTCATAGATGAAAACGTAGTAAGAGGAAACAACAATAAACGATCCTAATTATTTTGTCGTTTCAAATCATATATTATTCTTATTATCAAATTTTATTTAGATAGTTTATTTCAATTTATCAGGCATGTAGAGATTTTGTATTTAACTTTTATTTTATTATTCTTATGCCTTCATTTCAGATTATAATTTCATTCCTTAAGTTAACTCTCTTTAGAAACAGTTCCATAATTGTTCCTTTTAAATATCCAATTTAGACCACTTTAATTTTAATCCTAATTTTTCATTTTAAATCCTCAAAGGATGATCAGCTTGTCTTGCAAGAATATGTTAACCGTGTCATTAAATAAAAATGATTCATCCAAATTTCAACCCTTTTAATATTTGATTCAGTTTTTTCTTTTTTAAATATTTATTTATCTTATTTAATAATGAATTATCCTTTTTATCTCTATCAATATTTTCAATTTACTGGGGAGAAGCTTGATACAACTATATTCTGTAAACATTTATTTTTAGACCTTCCTGGATGCCTTATTTAAACCACTTATTTTGAATCATATGAAGTGATATGTAATCATGTCACGATCCCTTTCCCTCTTTTTAGGAAACACTATTTTGTATAAACTATTTGATTCCAATCATGCATGTTAATTATTTCTTATTCCCTCTTTATTCTATAACAGAACAAATGTTCTGTCATAGAATACCATAAAAATGCCATATAAATTAAATAGAGAAATCAGTCACTGCTAAGCCATGTCCCATGTTTCAGGTGGCTGCAAATGTAATATGGTGTCCCAGATTCCGTTACAATCTGCACACTGCCATCAACAAATTCATATTTGAGTCAAAATTTAGAAAGTAAGAAGGAACGTGGTGCTTGTAGCTCATTGTGTACTCAGTCCACTTCAGTATGTTTAAATGCAAATGTCAAATGCAGTCGAACTCCCGATCTCACTAAAATACTGCAACGGAGGAATAACCAAATGACATTTAAATCATATATCGCCGTAGGTAAAACGCGGAAAAATAGGAAATCTGAATTATTCCCCTACACCACGCTCGTCAGTCTGAAATTAAAATAAGTTGAGACAAACGAAGTGAATCACTGAGGCAAAAAATGCTTGTTCAAAAATTGCAGAGAGTCACAAACACCAGTCTTGCAATCATAAATCTTTTTAGACATCCTGTTTGTTGTCACACCCCTACCATAGCCAAAAGGTCAGAATGTCAAGCGAGAGGAATGTGAGGCAATAAACCCAGTAAATATAGTATGCCCTGTGGCAAAGTAAGTCAGCTAAAATAAAAAATAAAAAAAATAAAAACTAAAAATAAACATCGCACTTAATACAAGATAAATTTGGAAAAATAATGAAATTTCACCAACTCAAACCGACAACTGGCAGTGGTTTGCATCTCAGAGGCCAAAACACGCTGAAGGAGGAGTCAGAGGACTAAAGTCACATGTGACAGGTGGAGAATCCAGTATCACCCAGCAACCAGACAAACAGGACATCCACCGAGCTATAGCGTGAACTGTGCAGAGTCCATGTGACTCAGAAACGGTACAGGGTATGCACGTCCCGTCTTTGAACTGAGGTAAGCTGTGAATGACAGCAGCGGTCCCGAGGGAAGAGACACAGCAAAAGTCACAGAACCACGGAGGATCCCCTCTCCTCCTTAGCCATTCCCAGCAGAATGTCTTTTGATCCATGAAGTGTGACCTCCTGCCAGCACGCCTGAGATAACAGTCAGAGTGTAATCCATCTCTGTGTCCTGTCGTGACCCAAATAACAGGAAATAGCAGTAAACTCCACCGACCTCAGTCTTTGAAGATGTCGTCACTTCCACTGAACAGTCCATTTCAGAGGCACAGTTTGTAATCGCAGCGGAGCGGAGAGCCGAGACATCGGCTTAAAGCAACAGCAGACACCTGAAGCCAGATGCCAAGCGACACCATCATCTCACACCTCCAGCATGTTTCCAGCCTCAAGAAAACTACCTCCACAGCACTTCAACCTCCAAGAGCAGAACTGCCAGTGTAAAACAAACCAAGTTAGCAAAAAATAAAACAAAAGGCTATACCAACGTTCCGTACTGCAAAATGTCAAATTAACTTTCAGACCCCCTGTGCGATATCAAGGTTCCACAGAGCCATCTGACATTCCTCTGGCTTGACACCCCACCTTCTGTAAAGAAAAGAAAAAAAATAGAATTAAAACAAGATATTTCACAACCAAATGTGATAGAAGTGATATAATAAGCTCACTTACTGTTTTTTCTTTGTTTTGATCTATGCAAAATAGCACCTCGAAAGCATTCACTTCGCTTGTGCCAAAAAATCAGCAGTGACATAGAAATCTGCTATATTCCAAATGTGTGTAAACATGACAGATGCTTAACTGTCATCCGGCTTCATTACCTCAATTTGTAGTCCACTTATAAGCAGACATCATATGTCAGTGAAGCAGAAAGGCAAGACAAAAGCTCCTTACATAATTAAATCCATAATTCACTATTTTGAATGAAGGTCAAAAGTTGTGATTAAAAGATTCACAATCAACTGCCCCCAAATCTCACCAATTTAAGTAAGGCCTATTTTAGCCTACTCCCCTATCTATTTAATAAAACAGAAATTTATTAAAAAACAATTTATAGGTGGAAAACCAAAAATAAAAGAATCGTGCTCCTCTCAACATGTCCAAATCAGTAACCCATGTGTCACACAGACCAACCATTAAAACAATTAAGTTAGTATGTTAGTCAGTAGTTAGTACATTATAAATAAAACAAACAGAATGCAGGTACAACCCAAAAACATAAAAACATATGGAATATCTCACAGCAATTAAAAGAGTCTCATGGTCTCCTGTAATTTGTTTGTCACACAGGAAATAAAAACATTTGTTCTACATAAAGTTAGAACTCCCCAATTTGTACTGAGTCCACCTTTCAAAACACATATTTCCCCAGATTTGTTGACATCAATAGTTTGGAAACATAAAGCAGAAAAACAATATTCACATCCTCTCGACTCTGCGTCCTTGTACTGATCTGTGAGGATGAGTTAGTCAGTGTCAAAAACCTAGGAAACAAAGGGATGATAAATGAAACACAAGCATAAGAACAAGCAAATTACTGCCCAGAACTCCTGGCCCAGATCCCAAGCCAGAAGAGCTTGCAAAGATGTGCAGTTCCTCGATGAGAACGAAACATCTGCAAATGTTATGTCAAATAAATTCACAACAGAATCCAAAACATCCTGTAAAAATGAACTGGGGATATTAGTGTCAACAGAGCAGCTGAAAGATTCCCAAAATGCAACTGAGATAGTCATTCCATCCCCAGCTGTGAAACAAAACCTGTAATCAATGGGAGAGAAAAAAATCAGTCTCACAGAAACACGTGGGAACAAAATTAAAACAACATAACACACAACAAAAACCGTTAAATATTGTCATAAAATATTGTCATGCACCATCTATACAATCAGTGCAACAGTCGGAGGTTATGGTGTCGGAAAGTATGCCAAAACGCCTTCTGCCTCGGGTGCTAGCGGTTTATGGGGACACTGTTTGATCCAATGACCCAGTTCACCACAAAAACGGCAGGCGTAGCGATTCCTACCGTTCCGACTACCTCTTCCCCTCTGCCAACCTGGAAACAGAGTTCGCCTAGTCAAAGCTCGATCATCATGTGAACCAGACCATGTCGATGCAGCCGGGCCGTGAGTCAGAACAGGATCCGGTGTAGGAACTGCAACTGTCATGGGCCCCACCTGTTGTCTTTTCGCAGCTTCCTCAGCCGCCTGTAATTGAAGCTTCAGCAGCAGTCTCTTATTGTCTTTGTGCTCCTTCTCCGCCTTCCTTTTTACATCCTGAGACATCTGTAAATGATGTAGCAAATGTGTCTCCCATTTAGAATGATTACAACCTATCAAATCCGGATTCCGTTTCATTATTTTAGCCACAGACGCAGGGACACCAGCCAGCACGGCCTCCCTAAAATGTTCCCTCAAAACAGAGTTATTAGCTGGATGCAGTCCAGATTGCTGTTTCCACATTTCAACAGCTTTGTCTAGAAACACCTTCGGGTGGTCCTTAGAATCCCAAGAAAACTTTGGAATACATGATGGAACCACGAGTGGAAACGATTCCCTCAGGGCAGCACCCAAAGCCGTCAAGACAGCAGACAAAGGTGTGTGGTCAGGCAAAGCAGCCGTACCAGCAGACTGTTCAACCTCGCAACAGTTTGTGTTAGTGGTGGAACGACCCAAAATTGCTCTGAAATCTCCCAATGCCAAAGTCAAACCTTTAGTGAGGGAATATAAGTCATTGAGCCAAGGCACAGCACCATCCGCCAGAGAGGGAAGCTTTTCAACCAGCGCGGAAAGATCACCAAATGAGAAAGGTTTATATTTATGGCCTTGTGATGTAACCAGCAAGGGCATGACATGTGTAGAGGAGCTCTCTGAATCTGCTAAAGGAGCCTTTAGATGACCCGATAAATTCGACAGATTTGTTGCCAAATTGTCCATATCACGCTGTTGCCCATCAGCCAAAGGAAGGCTATCCGAATCAGGAGTGTTTGTTGGAAGAGAACCCGTGACAGTGTGACCGCCGTGGCCGATCCAACCTGTGAAGGTGTAGCAGTATGTAGATGAAACCCATAAATTCAAATTTGTTTGCCAAATTGTCCATAATCACCTGTATGCCCATCAGAAAGGAGCTATCCGAAAGGACGATTAGAGGAAAGAAACCCGTGAACGTGTGACCTGCCGTGGTCCGATCCAACTGTGAAGTGTGTAGCAGTAATGTATAAAGGAAGGGGGAAATTAAAATCTTCCACTTCGCAGTGCCATGTTCACGTCCCAGTAACTGGATATAGACATAATTGTGTATGTGCCGAAGCGCACCATCAAAGAGCCAGAAGTTAAACTGCCTGTAACGTTCACCTCCCGTTGTTCAAAATCACAGATCAGTGTGTTTAAAATTCCCCATCAATCCCGTTTAAATAAATAATCCGTACCATTGCCAGTTGACCAGAAGCCTAGCCCCTGTCTGCCTGTCGTTCAGCCATTTCTAACTTCCTCAACGCGCTCTTCTAGGAGAAACTGGCTTTGTCATATTTCACTGTGCACCACTTTATCCACGTCTGCCTGTTCACAACGACACTCAAAATTTGGTCCAAAGGGATTTCAGCTGTAAAACTTCACCCTGACAGCGGACCGCATTTCCAGCATAATTTCAATTCCTCAGGCTTCGCTTTAGCAAAGTCCTCACCTAACTGTTGAGTCAATATATTATCAAACCAGTGATCTGCTCTCGCAAGGTTTTCCACGACCTGAACCATAGGAACTGTCAATTATATGTCCTTGTAATGACTCTCCATCTCCTGACCACAATCTGAGCCACAACACAAAACAGCAAGAAAACAGAGAAAGAAAAAATTTGCAAATCGCACTCCAAATGCAGTCTCTCAGGCACAAGCAGACACACGCACACAATCAGTAACACAATATCGAGCCGCAGCTCTGCTCCAGATCAGAGGAAGAAAATGCAGATACACGCAGAGACAGAGAAAAAGAGAGAGAGAGAGAGACCCGGCCGCCTTTCAGTGAAAAAAAAAATAGAATAAAACCTAATATCCAGCCGCATTCAAAAACAGTAAACACACAAAAAAGGTTAGTGAAACGCACAGTCACAAAAACAGCAAATATATACAAACAAAAGAAAGCCCTACGGACACCGGTGTCAGAAAAAAATAAAAATATGTGGGCCTCACTCCATGTCCTTTCGTAACGCTACTCGTCACAGGTGGATTTCACACCGAATTTAGTTCCAGTCCTTTGCGAGTCGAGTGCATAACTCAGGTGGACTGAACCTTCAATTTAACGTACGCTTAGAACGAAGCAGTACAACTTGTGCCAGATCCGAATAACACTCAGCCAAGAACATGTCCCTTTAGAGAGGATCAAACTCTCAGGCTGATACAAGCCTGTTCTACACTAAGCACCAATCTATGAGAGCGGCAGGCTCAGCTGATCCAGAAGGAGCGCTTCAACAACTGGGGCTAAGCCAACAATCACAGTGGTACAAAATAAAAGCCCTATTTGCTAAGATCCAATAAAAAGAAAAATTACACAATCGTTTCTCTGCAATCAAACCAAAGATCCGGTCGAAACCACACACCAGCGCGTCAAAGAGAAATCAAACTCAGACGCACCTGTATCGTGGTTCAACACGGAGGACAAAGTCGTTCACTGCGGTCTCAGGTCCAATCGCACAGCACCGCTCAGAACCGGACGAAGCCCCCAAATGTTATGGTATATCCTCTCTATGCACGGGTTCAGAAAATGCTGTGCGCAAGGACTGAGACCACGCAGAGACAACAGCATCACAATAATCAGCATTTATTCAAGACAGATGCAAACTATCACCAGAAAAGCACATCACAAAACATCAGAAAACCTCAGAGCACAAACAACACATATTTACTTGAGAAGAGGTAGAGATAAAAGATGGAAATAACAAACAGACAGCAAGAACGTTCTTGGAGAGGTTGCAAAGAGCAAAATCTGACTTGTTACTCTGTGTGTAAAGTCTTTATCCTCTTTTCTTTAATTTATTCAAATAGGGTGGAACTTTGCCCATCCAACCAGGACCTGTCTCTGTCCCTTCCTCCAAATCCATTCTGTCCCTGTTGTCCAAGGAGAACTTCTCCTGCAGATTTATGGCTTTCACCAGGATCTGGCTCCTTCCTGAGCACCTCACAGGTCCCTGTGAAACTCTGGTTTTTTCCTCCCTCCTGTGGTTTTATCACCTTGTAAATGCATTTATCTGTGGTTTTAACCCCAGGCCCTGCATCTGAGCTTACTGACCCAAAAACTCCTATTTAAGTAAAAGATAAAGCCAACTCAAACACTACAAAAATGGTTATATAATTGAATTCAACAAAACACTAAACAATGATTATATTTCCTCAACAGATTACAGCTCGTTAGAAAACGGAAAAGGTAGGTCCCAGTGGGGACCTAAGAAATCGCTGATTGGACTACAGCTCGGTTTACTTTTGAACCGGAAGTTGTTCTGGCTTTACGTGTTTTTTTTAAAACATGAATGTGCTTGGTGATCCACACATAGACATAATATAAGGATAGACGCCTCATGCACCGCTCTCGCCTATTGTCGCTGACGAGATTTAGGGCGGCCATCGTGGAGCGGTAGACCACACCACTCAGCCTTATGTGTTTAGCGGGCAAAATAACATATCAGCGCATTTAATCGATCATAACACACATTTTTGTTACTGGAAACTATATTCAGACATCTATCAAAGCTACATTTATAAATAATTGTATTATTTAAGTATGTTTTTAATACATAGTTCAGCATTTTTAAATATGATTAGTGGCTATAACAATAGAATAGGAATGGAATATTCTGATATCGATGTATGATGAGCATATTACAAAGCACACAGCCGTGAATAATTTATTGTGAACGGCTGTGTGTATAATTTATTATAATAATACATAGTTATACAACTATACAATCACAAATAAATAATGATTAATACTGAATAATATATATTGGATGCATGTTAATATATATATATAATAATATATATATATATATATATATATATATTTTTTTTTTTATATAGCCTATATAAAAAAAATTCTTAGATTGTAAACAAAGATCAAGACAAATATTTCACTCCACAACTGTCAGTTAACATCTAATTTGTTTTATAGAATTACACTTAAATACAAATTAATTTGCACAAATTTCATTAAAAAATATATGTATATATACATACATATAAACATGCATCCAATATATATTATTCAGTATTAATCATTATTTATTTGTGCCATTATTAATTAATCATTATTTATTTGTGTTTGTATAGTTGCATAAATATGTATTATGTAGTGACCATTTGTCCAAAAAACTTAAAATTCAAAAATCAAAAAACTCAAAACTCAAAGGTGATCAAAACAAAAGGTGAATCAAACTCAAATAGTCACCTGATGCACATGGATTCTGGTTTATGCAGCAAAAAGAAATCAAAAGTCAAAATATGGTTCTTTGGTTTTATTTGCAGATCAGGCAAAAGGTTACAGGTTTCTGCTCCCACTCCTGTACCTGTTCACTGACTGACCAAATGAAAACCGATGTGACTGATTAGCTGGTAAAAAACCTTGTGACCACCACATGCATAATAAGCTGCCTAAGACCCCCACCTTTTTATACCGTGAAATATCCACATTCCAATCTGAAATTAATTAACTAATTAAGTGAATTACTAAACAAAAAACTTATTCTAAACAAAAAATAAAATAAAAATTCTAATGATAAATCAACTAGGAAAACAAACAAATGCTAAGAATAAACTAAACAATTTAAATTCTAAGATTTAACAAAACAATGGGAAAAATAGCTCCTACAGGTATATATATGTCTATCTTAGTTGTGAAATGTTGTTTGTGGAGCCTCACATCAATAATCCATCGATCTGAACAACAATATCCCTGTTGTTTTGATTGGCAAAGTAGGAGGGACTACCGCTCCAAGATGGCCGCCGCTGTATTTCCTGCGCCGGAGCAGCCAATGCGGGTTTTTTTTTTTTTTGTTTTGTTTTTTCATTTTAAACTGCTTTATTTAAATAAGTATAGAATACAACTTAACAATATATAGGAATACAAATAAAATTTTGCCAATGCGGGGTCTGCTCTGATATTATGTCTACGCTCACTCAAACTGAGCGTGCCAGAATAACTTCCGGTTCAAAAGTAAGCCGAGCTGTAGTCCAATCAGCGATTTCTTAGGTCCCCATTAGGACCTACCTTTTCCGTTTTCTAACTAGCTGTAGTCCAATCAGCGATTTCTTAGGTTTCCATTGAGACCTACCTTTTCCGTTTTGTAAATGTCGTTTTCGTTAATGTTGTTGTGTTTTCGTTAATGTTGTAGTGTTTTCGTTAATGTTGTAGTGATTTTGTAATGTGTTTTCGTTAATGTTGTAGTGTTTTCGTTAATGTTGTAGTGATTCGTTAATGTTGTAGTGTTTTCGTTAATGTTGTAGTGATTTTGTAATTTGTAATTGCTTTGCACCTCACGGCCACCGTAGTATTGATATTAGCTAGCTAGTTATCTTTTAGCTAACTTTACCTGCATCAAACAGCTTTACTAAACAGTCTGTTAGTTTTGGGGGAAAACTGTGAAAAGTTATTTGCGTTTTGCTGGTTTGCTGCCATGATTCTAACACACCTGTGCACAGTTGCGCAAAAAGTGGGTATGCAGGGTATGCAACCATAGGGGCGCAGCACCAGAGGGGGCGCCAAAACCCCATCTGGAGGGGGCGACGCGCCTATGATGTTTTTCCAAACACTTCAGCGCGCCTTTCGATCCTTCACCTCGTGCACAAAACGAGTTAAATGTAGCGAGTTTTACCCTTCACGTATCGTCGCCTCAGGGGAGCAGCGCAACTTCACCCTGACGTTCCCGGGGGTTAGGGTTAAAAAAAATACCGAGTCCTCAGCCCCGAGACCGAGACAAGACCGAGACCAAATGCGGTCGAGTCCGAGACCGTCAAAAAATGGTCTCGAGACCGGACTCGAGACCAAGACCGATCGCGAGTACTACAACACTGGTATTTGAAGATTTAATCTGTCATAACACCCTGTTTGGTTACTGTAAACCTTATACAAACAGCTACATTAAACAATTGCATTTTTAAAGTATTTTTTAATTGTATTACACATAGTTCAGCATATTTAAATATGTTTCGTGGGGAAAACAATAGAATAGGAATAGAATATTCTTTGGTGACAGCTTCTGTGTCAGATTTAATATGAATTAATTTATAATTAATGAAAACACCGGTAGATCTGGCACAAAGTATTGCATTTCCTCTTAAGTGTTGTGTTCCCTCAAAAATGCAAATATCCCCTGGTCTATTTTTTTATACAGTCTCAAATTTCAGTTTCCATTAAAGAGCTTCAGTGAAAACATGTTGACGGCTGCCATAAGGTGCCACTTGTGCCACCAGGTAAGGTGGCACAAGTAAGGTGGCCATGGGTGCCTCGGGCTGCTGTGACCTCATTCTATCTGTTTCAGACAGAATGTAGCATATTAATAACTCTAGTTCAAACAAATATAAATAAAATATATCTTAATTAAAACATAATTCTCATACATATTTAAATATACAGCCGGTGTTCAGACTTAACAGAGAAAGACAACACCTGCACTGAATGCATGTCAGATGGGACCTCTTCTGCGACAGCTGATAATAGCTACCGCTAGGTACCAATACAACTGACACTAGGTGGCCATGGTATGTCAGTGCTGACAAGCTCCTGTGAGTTCCGGATTATAATTATTTTAAATCAATTACCTTAATAATTGGTATTGCTATTGCTATTGATTATTAAACCCGGTAAGTTCACTAATATTGACTTATTAGTTAATATTAGTGACGAATACACAAGATGTATCAGGGATGCCATTGGTTTCGTCACCTTTGCAACAGCTGAGAACAAGAGATATTATGTTCAGGATGGTTCCATGACAGTGCACAGGATGTCATAAGTTATAGTGACTGCCTGGTCTATTACTTAATAGATTGGGCAGCCACTATAACTTTCAGTGTTTTTTTTTAAGATAATACCATTTTTCTTAAAAACATGTTATAATATTTCCAAAAATGCCTGTTAACCAGTTTTAAAGAGTTATTACTTGTTATTATTTAATAAATTTAATCTCTGCAATTTTTCATTAATTGTGAAGTTCATTCCAGATTTGTGCAGAATAAATGAAGGTTGCTTCTCTATGTTTGTTTCTGGTTCTGGAAATTGTCTTCAAAGTTTTCTTATTCAAAGATGAGACAATGAATAAAATCTGAGCTACAAAATGCATTTCAATAGCATTTTCAAGACAGCAAGAGGACTTTCACTTTCAAGTTAAACCACCTTGAAAATTTGTACACTAATATTGAATATTGACAAGTCAAAACACAAAGTATGTACACCTAAAAAAATTTGGACAATGTGTGAATCCTAAGCAGTATTAAGAACAAGATTGTTACATATTTTTGGAAATAAAAATTACTTTGGGTTATTCTTAAGATGCAAATTATTTATTAAATGAAAAATATGCTTTTTACATATTTTATTTGGCAGATATGTTCCAACATTTTTAAAAGTTTATGTCACAAAGTATATGCATATTAATTGATTTGTCAATATTTATTAGCCATTGAATGTAAATACTTTAAACAGCAATAACATATAATTTAAAGTTTTCAATAGCCAAGAGCTAAAATATTTGTGTATTATAAAATCCCTCTCTGAAATCATTTGAAAGTCTTTTGTAAAATTCATGTTTAGTCAACGTGTGATTTTACTGCATCAGGATCAAATAACACATTATTCCTCCATGAGAAATTATAATATTTAATTACATTTATTTTTTTTTTCAAACTTTACTAATTTCTACAATATACATTTTACACAACTATTTCCATCTTGGCCAAAGCCCTATCTGGCAACCCAACGGGGTTCAACATATTCCACTGTAATATTGACACTAGTGGTAGATTCAATTACTTTGGCCATCTTTCTTCAATTAAATTAAGTGAAAAATTTTCAAGGTGTTAAACGGATAATTAACAAATACAATTACCATTGAAATAAAAAAAATATAAACAGGCTATATAAGTAACACGTTTTCCAAAAACTGGCATTGCCATCCCCCAGAACATCGGCACCAGTTAGCTCTGAGTCTGAAACATTCTGGACACATAACGGTGTTCTGTCAGATCGCCATACGCTGTCAGGATAGCATACATGCAGTGAGTGCGCATGCGTGCGCATGCGCATTAAGAAGTCCGACCGTCAGTGGAGTTGTCAGTTCAGCATACGCAACAAGTTATGACGAAAATAAGTCATTAAATTGTTTATAATATGATAACTAGATAGTTATACATGCGTTGTCGTGGTTTCAAAGTGTATTTAAAGCGGGATCCAGCTGCAGCTGCAGTCAACTACAACACAAGCCTGTAAAACTCATTAACCTACTTAACCGCTAAGTCAAAATGCCATATAACTGTTAATAACAAAGTGTATGATGATCTACGTCATGATTCTATGTTGCTGATTAAATAAAATCATATGGTAATGACAGCGTATACATGTCTGACCTAAGCATATGACTATCTGACAATGTATGTTGATCTGACAGAACAACGGCAGCTCTAGTGGAAGATGGACTCAGCTGTTGCAAAGGTGACGAAACCAATGGCATCCCTGATACATCTTGTGTATTCGATTAATTCAAAGACGAAAGGAGTCGGCTGGATTATCCAGATGAGCTTTAGTGAGTAAATAGGATGAACGAATCATACATAATGATATACGAAAAGTGTAGGAATTCAGCTAACATAAGTCTTTCTGCGAAAAAAAACCCTATTAAATAATTTCTTCGTCTGTCTTCAAGTTCTTCTTCTACTAGTAAAAAAGCATCATGGGATATGTAGTCCATTTGCCGAAGCCAGTGGCAGCACTTAAGCCTAACCTCGAAAACAGTGGCATAATGGCAGGTGTCAGAGGAAGTGCCAGTATGAGGTGCCGAGGTCAGCCGAAGTCAGTGACAACACTGGCAGCTCGCCCAAACAGTGGCACTTGTGGCGCACAATGACACCTGCCACCGGAAGTGCCATTAGTAGGTACGGTGTCACGATTTGCACTCACGATTTGCGCTCGGCCCTGCTGAGTGTACAGTAGTTAAGAAAAATCGGCTCGTTCGTTAAATGTCTTATCACAATATTGCAGACTGTGGTCACAGCGTCGTCACACATGTGCAGCACGTCCATACAATAAGCGCAGTAAGTGACAGCTTTTTTTTCATCACAGGCAAATGCAGCATATTTGTCCAAGTACAGCTAGCTTTGCTAACATCACTTCCACATAGTTTACCTATGAAAGGAAGCTTCTTCTCAAAGTGACGCTAAAAGTTGAACTTAGTCCCCACCGTCTCAGACAGGGAAGCGCTACTGAATTCACATGTCGTCCTATGCTTTCTTTTGATTTATAAAGGCAAATTTATTACCGACGGTTAGACAGACATCTTTTCCCGCTCCCAGAGAAATATTGCGCACTGCGTAGGAGTACCGCGTGCACTCATAAACAGCAAAAGGAGCTAAAGGGGGAGGCGATGGCTGACAGCGGCAGCAAAACACGTAATTAGTAGTTATGTTTTGCATCCAGTGAAAACAAGGATGTTGACAAATAAACTGGACAATACACTGGTAATTTAGTGATATTTTTACAGTTGTGGTCTTGAAATAAAATTCCGAGTCCTCAGTGTCGGAGACCGAGACGAGACCAAATGTCCAAGACGAGATTGAAACCATCAAAAAAGTGGTCTCGGGTACTGCAACATTATCCACAGTAACAGGATCCTCGTGGATAATTACAAATTGATGTCATTTTCTACTATAATATTAAAATAAATAGTGTTCGGTTGAATACCAAAATGTATCTGTGATATAATGCAGGCTGATAAAAAAAGAGACCAGCACAGACAGATAAGAAAACGGAATCACGGACAAGATACGGCGTGGGCGCTGATAGGACGGATAGGGCTCCAGGATCAACTAATCCTGACCGTTAGCCTGGACTGCAGCAGGCTAATTACAGGATAAATCGCCATGGTAACCGTGTTACTTTTATGAAACCAAATCCAGGCAGGGAGTTTTGAGAAAAGCGTAGGAAATTTCAACAAGGACAGCTTACAGGTCCCTCACCCTTGCTCACTACTGCACTATGGCAGAGCCTGCTGAGAATTTAAGAAAATTATTTTATAATTTCTTTGTCACATTAGGTTGTTTCTCCTCCATTAGTGCAGTTTCAGCACAGTGGAAATCTTGAACTTGAAAGACAGGCACCATGCAGGTAAAGAGTGTGAGCAGCGTGTACACAGGGTGATTGACACTGTAGAGACAGTCCTCCTGGCTCTTGTTGTTCTTGGCTATCCAGGACAAAATGTGTCAAAAAAGGAGACACATTTTCAGAAAGCCAATGAAGAAAAACTACATGTGGGGTCATTCTGACCTCTGATCTATTCCTCCCCCTCACTCCCCACCAACAGTCACTGAGTCCCTGTCAGACTGGATCTGCACCTCAGACTTGCCGCTGAGTTGCATTTTTCAATAAGATACTGACCAAGCTCTGGACGAAGGAGACATGGCCAGCAACTCTTTCCGCGGGTCCCAACGACGTTATGCCGAGGTCAACCATGAGCCAGCGTTCAGCTGCTCTCTGCAGGAGCTGCAATCGCTTATGGAGCTTCGAGGAGCTGATGGGATCTCCAGGATTCAGACCTGCTACGGAGATGCTAACGGACTATGTACCAGACTCAGGACATCACCCGTTGAAGGTAAATATGTGCTTCTTTTTCTCCTTTTTGTTTTCTTCACAAACCGTTTTCATGAAGCAAGATTCCTGTTCCTTATTCCAGGGGTGCCCAAACGTTTTGAGACCAAGATCTACTTTTTCCTCTCACCAGCTGCCTGAGATCTACCTCATGACACCAAGACACAAAAATCGCAAATTAAACTCTATTGACTTATTTTAAATGCGAATATACATCAGTTATAGCAGAAACCGCAAACACCCGTTGCCGTTTCAACCGCCTGCGCCCTGCAAGCCGAGCAAAGATTACATTAAAAACACACATTCAGTTGTTACCATATCAGGTTTCCAGGATACTTATTTCTCGATTATTATTAATAAGCCTCTCATGAACACAGCGGTGGTTGAGTAGCTAATTTAAACTCCTGCTCTGCTCTCTGTCGGTCTTTGAGTCGCTTTTTATTTGTTAATGAAACCGAAACGCACTGAATTGCGCAACACCTTGTTGAAACAATAATTACTGAGATGATTAATTTTAACATATTTTGTTGATTTTTTTTATAATTATTATTTTTTAATGAAGCTAAAAACGTTTAGGATCTTAGTGAATATTTAGATAAGCCTATCAGAAGAGGAAGTGCTGGTCTCAGCTTCCTGGCGGCTATCAGTTTGTCACCTGCTACCGAGATCAACTCGATCACGATCGACGTAATGAGCACCCCTGCCTTATTTCATAAGCATTCCTGCAAAGGAAAGCTGCAGCGTAACATCAAGGAGATTTGTTTATATTTGCAGAGCTCACAATCTAAAACTGAACCTAACTACTGGAATATGGACTGAACAGCTTCGTTCACTTCCCCAACTGCCATTGCTAAAACTACAAGCGGATCACAATTCTAAATCAGTGCAGAACATCTACATCAGGGGTCACCAACTCCAATCCCCGAGGGCCACCATCATGCAAATTTTAGATGTGTTTCTGCTCAAACACACTTGGATCAAATAAACTGCTCGTTTCCAGCCTATTGCAGAGAGGAATGAATGCTGGTGAGGGAATTCAGACATTTTGGAGCAGAGGTGAATCTAAAGGTTGCAGGATGGTAGCCCTTGAGGACTGGAGTTGGTGACCCCTGATCTACATCATTGGTCACAACTTCTCCTTCTGTTTCAAGATTAGCCCAGTAGAAAAATCTACCAGAGGAATCAAAGTCAATGGGAGAAAGCCCAGCAGTTTTGGAAGGTTGGGAAATGATGGCTGGTTTTGATGACTCTCAAACTTGTCTTCTCTGAGATTATAAGGAAGGGAGCAAGTCAATGATGCCCCAAAATGGATTTTAGTAAAACTTACTTGAACCAGTCAAATTTTAATATCTTGTAATAAGAACAAAAAGAGTCTGGTTCATTTCATGTATGTAGATACTCAATGTTTAGAAAAAAGATTGTCAGAAGATTACTTTAATGCCTACCATTCTCCTAGATAGAATTTGAACTAAGTACATTTTAAAAATCATGCTTGTAGGCACTATATGAAGAGTTTGGAGTGGCTCCATAAAAATATGAACAAGAGTCATACTTACACATCTTGAAGTCAGCTACTGGAACTGAAAATTGACAGTTTCTACTGCCACTCAAAGTGGTGATGTCTGCAATTTAATCAACCTTTTTAGCAAGTTTTTCTTAATGTTTTTTGCTGCTGGTATTCCATTCTATGAATTGAACCTGTACCTGTAACAAATAACCCAAAGCAAATAATGATAGCTTTCTATGTCCAACAGTGTCATTGACTGTATGTAACTTTGCTGTAGGCCACTGGGCCAGTGACTCACCGACCTCTCCCTCCTGGCATCAACATCATTAAACCAACAGAGGACATGTTAGGTTAAGTCTGTTCTTTAGTTTGGCTTAAGGGACTGCTAAGCACGTGACGGCTAAAGTCAACGGTGACCCACAGTCACGTTGATCCTGGTCTGCTCCCTGGCAGCTTCTGGATAATTTGGGAAACTGTTCAGCCAAAGACGACTTTTTAATGAAGAGACATTCAGCCTGGGAGGTGATAGTGAGAATAAGATGATTTATCTTCCTTTGCATCAGACTTGTTTTGCCATAACAATGCATA
Source organism: Poecilia picta (assembly GCA_033032245.1). NCBI lineage: Eukaryota > Metazoa > Chordata > Actinopteri > Cyprinodontiformes > Poeciliidae > Poecilia > Poecilia picta. The sequence goes on from CM065358.1 coordinate 3,149,773, forward strand.
GTATTAGTCTTTTGGTAATTTTGTGTTATTTTATCCCTCTAGCTTTGGCTCTTTGCGGCACTGTCACTGATTTGCAAAAGATTTTAATAACCCAAAGAAAACAGCTCCTTATTCATGAAGCTCTAAAACAAGCAAACGAATGGAACTAATTCCAACATGATCCTTCTAAGGTTTTTGCTTTCACTATGGAGTACTAGCTCTTGCTGTAGGTGGGATTAAAATTGCTATAACCACAAGGTCTAGGGTATCCCACAGGCTTTCAGTTGGATTTAGGACTAGGAACTGTCATGGATGAAAGTTTATGTGATTTAATAATAAAAGAACATGCAGCCATATGTTTGGGATTGCTATCACATCTCCGTTCACTGCTCAGTCTGGGCTTTCTCCAGTGGAATTTCTATCAGACCAAACAGCGAACCGAAGGAAGAGTTGTAAACAATAGCGTCAAGTTTCTGTTTTAGAATTGTAGTCTGGATATATAGGCCTGTGTTTTGGCAGTGGAAGCAGAGGAAATGAATGTAGCCATTTAGTCCGCCTTGTCCTCACTTTTAAATATTGAGCAATTAATGTTGGAGCAAGAGGAATGCTTAAGACACTTTATTGCAGACAAAGGTTTTGTGAACCTGTTCCTCACGAGGTTGGTTACGGTACACCTTGCAAGCTGGTAAACTTCATCCAGCTGGTGCATTACATACGTCAAGGACGCCCAGGTGTTGCCAGTTCTACCTCACATTCACCTTTACTTTGCCAGATTTAATCTATTTGATTGAATCCTGTCTGTGCTTTTATGTCTCACACAGAACCTTAGACATCATTTTCGATATGTGCGGAGGACTTTGCGACTTTTATTTGCCCTTTGACATTTTCACCTCCTTATTAATTCATAAAGTTTGTCCATCTTAGACTCGATCGGTAAACACTGGCAACGATTAAACTCCTGCTGACAGAAAGAAGCAAAGGTCAGCAGCAGTTTGAAACCACAGGAAGATCCACACTGATGCTTTACTTCTCTGCATGTCACTGCAGGGACATCTGGGGACGGACACAAAACTTTCAGCATAATCCCTCTCACCTGAAGGTCCAGAGTGTGCACAGACAATACAAAGAGAAGTGTTGGGCTATAAACCGGCTCACACTGGGTGTGTCAGAGCAGATGAAGAGCGTTTGCAGCGTCTCTAGAGGGATTTGTGTTTGTCTTAACATGTCGCTTTGCTCCACTGGGGGGAAACAAGTCTGCTCTTTTCTCACACACAACACCAGACTACCACTGAGACACAAACACCAGGAAGGATAAACGGTGCTTCCAACTAAGAAAATTGAGTTCAGATGGTTGCGTGTCACTTTAACATTAATAACTAATGCCAAACAGGCAGACTGTCTTCGACATGGTTATGTGAAGCATATATTTTTATTCTTATTAATTCTTCATCACACAATTAAGGATGCATTGAGATATTACTGTGTCTCAGGAATCATTACGCAGAATTCTTTGTAATAGATACTAATAATCATAATAAATTTAACTGTTGCTAGTTGATGTGTTACCTTAATTTAGTGTGCAAAGCAATGCTGGGAAGTGCTAGCACTTTGCCTGGTTACTGAGGTCTACAGTCAGCAAATCTCAAATTTTCTAACATGTAATTGAAAAGCCATTCAGTTAAGTGAAATCTCATTTCCAGAGAACATGCATCTTCAAATGTCTTTGGCGTAGCACATCATCCCTTTTATTAGTACATTTTCAGCAACAAGCTTTTTGCAACTTTAGGCTACCTCGCCAACAAAATTAGCTTAAAGCGATACTGAGAAAATAGCTTTTATTCATTTCAGTAGTGTTACAGCTCAGATGTTTACTTGAAAATGTTAATTGTTGTTATTAAAGGTAAAGTTTGATGATATCAAACCGTATTAAAGCGTAACTTTCAATGTTAGCATTTAGACTAAATTTGGACCAAAGGCTAGGCCTGTCTTTCAGAGGCTTTATGGTGAATTTTACACCACATTAAATTCTCTGACCAATACATTACTTTCTTTATTGAGTTTGAACCACACTGACACAATCCAACTAACCCCAGCTTTTAGTTACTTTCGTGTATCTTAAGCCAGAACAGACTGGCTTACTTTACCCTACATTTAGACCAATTTACTTAGTCTGGGGTAAATTTAGAACACAGTGGAAAAGCGAGTATAAACCTACCTTTCAATCTGCTGTAATGTTTTTTCAATACCCCTACAGGTCTTGAAGGAAACCCAGAGGACATAAACCAGAGAAAAGAAGAGTTTGGAGTGAATGTCATCCCTCCTAAAAAGCCTAAAACCTTTTTGCAGTTAGTGTGGGAGGCCCTGCAGGATGTCACACTTATCATCTTGGAGGTGGCAGCAGTCATTTCTCTAAGCCTTTCTTTCTACAGTCCACCAGATGCAGAAAGACAAAGTGAGTATTTTCTCCACTATACAAGTATATTTGGATATTTTGAACACTGCGGTAGAAATGTCTGTTGCACAACCATTTTAACATTACAAATGTTTTGCTATTAAATGCTTTTTATTCCGGTTTTTGACCTCAGTGATTACATAAATGCTCAATTTAGCAGCCAGAAAATTGTAATTAATTTGGCAAATTAGGACCAAAGTTTTAGAATTAGAAACATTATTTATTTTGCTTATACATTATTTTGTTTCAGCATATTTTTATGGTTTCATGGTAAACTTTTGTACTCTAATAAGTCAAGCTAATTTTCCTAATTTCTCTCAATTTTCCAGTTAAATCTATGCATATATTGTCATAACATTTTGTATTTATTAATAATGTTTAACAGAAAATATTATACAAGATTTGAGAAAAAGAGTCCACATAATTTTTCAGTCTGTCTAAATGTGTGTCATCTGCTATCTCTATGGAAAATATATTATTGTTAAAAACAAAATACTAGGTGTTATTTGTAATAAACTCAATTATCTAATATGAGTTATCTAGTAATAGTAAATAAAAATTTGTCTCCAGTTCAAAATAGGCAAAAAGGATTAGAGAATAGATTGTCAGACTATTTTAAAATCTCTGTTCAGACTGTGGAAAAGCAGCTGGCGGCGTGGAAGAAGAGGGGGAAGCGGAGACCGGATGGATTGAAGGCGCCGCCATTCTCCTGTCGGTGGTATGTGTGGTGCTGGTGACGGCTTTTAACGACTGGAGCAAAGAGAAGCAGTTCCGCGGTCTGCAGAGTCGCATCGAACAGGAGCAAAAGTTCACCATTGTCCGATCGGGGCAGGTGATCCAAATCAAAGTGTCGGAGATCGTGGTCGGAGACATCGCACAAGTCAAGTATGGTGAGTAAACACACGAGTGTGCATATGCCTGACATTACCAAGGGTTTTCAGTAGGGGTTCCCCAATTACAATTTTCTGGCCAGTCGCCGATTATAGATCTTTAGTGCTTGATCTAACAATTCCAATTTTGGCCGCAGATGTCTATAATGTGGCTGAATATACAAAGAAAGTTGCAGTGTCCAGAAATGTAGTAATATTCTCTCTTTCCTTAAAATGAAAAGGACTGTTTTTTTTGTCTAATTAAAATTAGATAAGATAATTTATCTCTTATGGGAGAAATTTGGCTTAGAAGAGGGGACAAGGCTGTAGTACAACAAAGACAGGATAATACTTCAAATTACAATAAATCCATAAAACTAGCGCAAACAACTAAAGAAATGTACATCAAATTTTGTGTGAAGAAGCACACAGGTACACTATATTCATTTTCATAAAACATACAGACTTCAGAATTTTCTTTTCGTGATTCTCCTTGCATACAGGAGATTGGTGATAGGTAACTTTTTCTGCCCTGATAAGTATGTGCAGTTATTGCCTCTGTGTTGTTCCAGGTGACCTCCTCCCAGCCGATGGCGTCTTAATTCAGGGCAACGATCTGAAGATCGATGAGAGCTCTCTGACCGGGGAGTCGGATCATGTCAAGAAGGCCATTGACAAAGACCCCATGTTGCTCTCAGGTGAATTTCTCTACCGCAGATTTTGAGCTAAGCTCACCCTGACCTGAACTGTCATTATCTGCTCCTACCAAGCAATTTGTCTTCTAAAGTACATCGGATAATTGCTTTGGTTTTCATCTTCACGGACTAAGAAGTTAACTTTTTTTGAGCCTAAACATGTGAAGGTGCTGACAGACTCTTGAGTTGCAGTCACAATTAAACAGACTCTGAGTTGCAGTCACAATTAAAACAGTAAAGAAAACAATATGAAAACATCAATTTTACAAGGTTTTTGTTATCATATCACAGCATGCAGATGTTAACAGCAGTATTGTGCTATTTCAAGGCTCCACATGGCTACTTTCATTCTCCTAAAATACCGTATTCATACAAGAAGAGATTTTAAAAAAATTTGTAAACCAGAATCTTAAAAAACATCAAGTTCTCTCAAAGTAAAATGCTTGAAAAGAGGGTGTTCACAGAGGACGATTGTAAGTTTTTCTTTCCACACTTCTCTACAGGCACACATGTAATGGAAGGCTCTGGAAAGATGCTAGTCACCGCCGTAGGTGTGAATTCTCAGACGGGAAAAATTTTTAAACTCCTCGGTGCCAGTGAAGATAGCGAAGGCAGCAACGACGACAAAAAAGACAAGAAAAATGAAGAAAAGAAAAATAAAGACAAAAAGGACAAGAAGAGTAAGTTTTGAAGCCAACTACACGAGTCATCATCTAAGAAGAAGCGTAGTGTGGCGCCCAACAGTGTCTCCTCACACACTCCCTGCGGCACAGATCAGCTAAATCACATTGCAGTGCATCTCTCAGGTCCAGTCAAAGGTCTTTGCAAGATTGTTTCCTATTTCTTTCTTTCAAGAGATGACTTCCAGAATCTGGATCATGAGGTATTTTTACAGAGCTGCATAATTTCAACATTGAGACATACATCAATGATATGTCCTTACATAACCCAGATTTAGACTTTTCTGCTGATTTAATGCAGCTTCTTACCATTTAGAGTCTTTTATAATATGAAGTTATTTGAAACAGTGCAATTATAAAAATATAAATCCCCCTCAGCTTTTTTTAAATATATATATATATATACTGTATATATATATATATATATATATATATATATATATATATATATATAGAAATAAAAATCAAGTTAACAAACCGTCTTGAGAGAATTCAATTGATCTAGCAGTTTGCTTTTAAATCTTCAACTCACCAACTAAAGTTAGTGTCTCGCAGATAAAAACCTATGATCGGAAATATATATTTTAGAGTGTAGAAATATCTCATGATTTGTTGCATTTGTTTGATTGACTGCTTTGTGTTTTTACAGGTAAAAAGGAAGTCAAAAACAAGAAAGGTAGGCATTGCATCAGAGTTTCATTTCCACCAGAACCAGTGTGTATTTAATGCCTGTGAGGATATTAGGGTGTTTTTAGTGACCTGGAACATGAACCATGTTGAAAAGGGGACCGGATGGACCGTATGGTTCCATTTTGGTTTTGGCTGACTGATTGCAGATCAATCAGCCAATCGGATTGATTGCAGATCGCTTGTTCATGTTTTTCTTAACAGACGGCTTACTGCATTCTTTGTAAGTATTCCTGGTAAATACATGTTAAAAGCCTTAGAATTAATCATATTGTATCTAAGATTATTTAGTTTAAGAAACTATTAAATGTAGAAAATCCATCTTTAATTTTGATTACAGTATTGTCATGAGTAATGGTTGAGGTGGTGAGGAGAGAACGCAGGAAACCCAGGTTGTGATGAAGATGATGAATTTATTGTGAGAAGTCAAAGTCCAGAACAGGCAGCACGGCAGCTAATTAGCCCACAGCTAATACAGGTAGCAACTGATCACAATAGGACTGAATCTTGTAACCTCAGGACTTCACAGTTCCACTGAGGAAACAGACTGACTGACTAACAGAATGACGTAGGTTTGAAGTACTTACGACAAGGACCCAACGAGGAACAGAGACAACAGAGGGGACTAAATACACGAGGTAATCAAGAGAACGAGACACACCTGGGAAACAATTAACGGGGAAGACGCAGAGACAGGACTTACAGGGAACAGGATCACACAGAAAACTCAAAAATAAACACAGAAAAACACAGATCCTGACAGTACCCCCCCTTCAACGGGCGGCTACCAGACGCCCATCAGGAAAGTCCAACAAACAAAAACAAAACGACGGAGGGGCGACGGAAGGAGGGCAAAAGTCCATAGAAAAACAGTCCCAAACAAAAAACAACCCAGCGGTTGGGCGGAGGGGCGACAGGGCTAGAGTCTAGAAAACAAAACTTAATCCAAACAGGAACTAGAACCAGGAAAACAGTCCGGGGGCCGCCCACGGAACAGGAACAGGAGGCAGAGCCCCGCAGGCAGATCCAGCGAGCGGCGCCGATGCAGGAAGTGGAGTCCCACGGGCAGATCCGGCGGGCGGTGCCGATGCAGGAAGCGGAGCCCCACGGGCAGATCCGGCGGGCGGCGCCGATGCAGGAAGCGGAGCCCCATGGGCAGATCCGGCGGGCGGTGCCGTCGCGGGAAGCGCAGACGTGGAGGCGGGTCCGGCGGACGTCGCGGCGCGGGAAGCGCAGACGTGGAGGCGGGTCCGGCGGACGTCGCCGGCGCAGGAAGCACGGACGTGGAGGCGGTCCCATTCGCCGTCGCAGGAAGCACGGACGTGGAGGCGGTCCCATTCACCGTCGCAGGAAGCACGGACGTGAAGGCGGTCCCCGCCGCCGTCGCAGGAGGCGGAAACGAGGAGACCCTGAAGGTCCGGGCGAAGCGCTGGCTGGAAGCTGCTCGGCAGGCTCGGAAGACTCGGGGGGAGCGGCAGGCTCGGAAGGCTCGGGTGGAGCGGTAGGCTCGGGTGGAGCGGCAGGCTCGGAAGGCTTGGGTGGAGCGGCAGGCTCAGAAGGCTCGGGTGGAGCGGCAGGCTCGGGTGGAGCGGCAGGCTCGGAAGGCTCGGGTGGAGCGCTGGCAGGACGGCCGGCTGCAGGATCGGGCTCTGGAAGCTCGGAAGGCGGATCGGGCTCTGGAAGCTGCTCTGGAAGCCCGGCAGGCGGATCGGGCTCTGGAAGCGACTCTGGAAGCCCGGCAGGCGGATCGGGCTCTGGAAGCTGCTCTGGAAGCCCGGCAGGCGGATCGGGCTCTGGAAGCGACTCTGGAAGCCCGGCAGGCGGATCGGGCTCTGGAAGCTGCTCTGGAAGCCCGGCAGGCGGATCGGACTCTGGAAGCCCGGCAGGCGGATCGGGCTCTGGAAGCTCGGCAGGATCGGGCTCTGGAAGCTCGGCAGCGGAGGACTCGGACGAAGGCTGCCCACCGGCAGCGGACGCAGGAGCAGCGGACGCTGGAGACTCTGGGGCGGGCCATGCCACTAGCCGCGCCGCCTGACGACCAGGCGCCAGTCTTGCCCCCTGAGACCCCATCACCACGGGAACTGTGGTGACTGGAGAAGGGCAAGTGGTGGCGGGTGAAACAGAAGCCGGAACTGGTGGAGGAGACGGGCTGAGGGTGGCGGCTGGAACAGAAGCCGGATGCTCGGCAGGACGGCTGGGCGGAGCAGACTCGGAAGGCTCGGGCGGCAGAGAACGAGCAGACAGCACCTTCTTTGCTGTCTGAAACTTGTGCTCAATGTCCACGAGTAGCTCCTCCAACCACAACTGAGGGAGAAACGAAGCCCATTTCTCCAAGTGGACCGAAATCCGAGTGGCTGCGTTAAGCCTACCGGCCGCTGAGTAGGGCTTAGCCAGCTCGGCCTGGTACTTCCGGATCTCCCCGATCAGGTGGCGATGGTCTGCTGGGTCCATGTTATTATGCGTTCCTCACCTCGGTCTGGTTCGGGTCCTTCTGTCATGAGCGATGGTTGAGGTGGTGAGGAGAGAACGCAGGAAACCCAGGTTGTGATGAAGATGATGAATTTATTGTGAGAAGTCAAAGTCCAGAACAGGCAGCACGGCAGCTAATTAGCGCACAGCTAATACAGGTAGCAACTGATCACAATAGGACTGAATCTTGTAACCTCAGGACTTCACAGTTCCACTGAGGAAACAGACTGACTGACTAACAGAATGACGAATGACGTTGGTTTGACGTACTTACGACAAGGACCCGACGAGGAACAGAGACAACAGAGGGGACTAAATACACGAGGTAATCAAGAGAACGAGACACACCTGGGAAACAATTAACGGGGAAGACGCAGAGACAGGACTTACAGGGAACAGGATCACACAGAAAACTCAAAAATAAACACAGAAAAACACAGATCCTGACAAGTATTAAGTTAGTAAAAATGTCATAACACTTAGGATCCACATTTGAAAATATGACAGCATGAATCTTATTCTGCAAAATTTCACAAGATTGGAAAATGCTTTGAAAATAATCTTGTAGGCCTGTTACAGTAACAAATTTTGCTGGACAATAAATTGTCTCAGAAGTAATTGCGACAAACAATAATATTGTGATTTGAAACCAGTTTCAACTAATATAATGGTAATGGAATTAATGTCATCAAGTTCAAAGATCAATGATTTTTAATTTCTAAATAACATTTAGCACAGGAACTAGAGGACATTTTAAATATACAAAATAAAACAACAAAGCAACAGAAACAACAAATAAAATGGTTGCTGAAGCTTGTGTAATCAAAATGGTCCAAATCAGAAAATTTCAATTACAGTAGAGTTTGTACAAACTTCAAAAGCTTATGTTGGTTATGGTAGGACTGTCATGATGTGAGGTGAGAGGTGGTGAGGAAGATGCTGTGGACTCAGGTTTAAGATGAAGAGAATGATGAGTTTAATGAAGGCTTGTCAGCAGTAAATCCCTAACCAGGCAGCACAAGAGAACGGAAAACAATGTTCACTTCTGGTACCTACTGGTTGTATGAAGAACGAAAAGGGCAGCCAAACTGAACAGACAGAATAACTAGACATCTACGACAAAACGAGAAGGACCCGACAAGGAACAAAGAACTCTGGTGGGTTTAAATACACAGGGAGGGTAATCAGGGAACAAGCACACCTGGGAAACAATCAAGGGGGAAGACACAGGACACCACAGAGACTCACAGGGAGCAGAACCAAAAATAAGCATATAGAAAAACTCAAATCCTCACAAGAATAGTTCATCAGTACCAAACAACCATTTGGCATTAACTTAATAATTGCCATGGAGACGTGGTAACCCAAGATGCCCAGTTCTCTAACAGTGAGTTGTTTTAGATTTTTGACCTCTCCTGCCATCCTCCTCAGCGTAAGTGGTGGCAAGATGAATACGGATCCTCATCAAGCCTTGTTGCTGGTGGCTACAAGATATTTGTTTGTGTGTGTTTCCATTATTACATCCTGTAAAACTGGGAAGTCATGTTTCAATAATAATTATGTTATGGAAGTAGTTAAAGGGAGGTTAATAAATGTGGCAGCAGTGTTTTCATAGAAACAATTGTTTCTGAATGTAGGATTATTTTTTCCCACATTTAATTATTGTGCTGAAGTTAAAGGTTTGAATTTAGATATTTGTGGAGGACGGTACAGTTGTTGCTGCTCACTGAATACTGGCTGGAATATTAATATTAATAGGGACAGGATGTCATTAGTGAGACAGTAGTAGTTGTAGATAAATCCATTTTCACCTCATGTGGATTGATGTTTCTCTGATGAGACCACACTCAGTCACTCATATACTGTAATGGTAATATAATGAATAATATGGGTTAAGCATGAATAAGTGAGGTTTGTCTGACAGACGTAATCACGTGACTCTGGAAACTGATGCTGTAGTTAACTATGCAGGTCAAAAGATTATTGTGCAGTTTGTAAGACTGTATAAGTACATTCATATAGATAGTCTACTATGACAGCTCTACAATGTAAAGAGTCTTCAGCATCTCTGAATGAATCTTTTCCACCGCTGGTGTTCTGCCACAGAGCAGCTTATGATCTACCTCAATGACTTCTGCCACAGTAATGGATTTAGTCCTTCCACTGCCCAACGACACCGTGCATCCCATCTCCAGTTTTCCTAGTTAACCAAAGTCACAGCATGGATGGGTTCTGCTTTCCCTTTTTAAGCTGTTAAAAAGTTTGCTAGGACCTCCTCCAAGGTCAATTGAAAGTCTTTCTCCATTATGTCTCAGGCCAAATTTTTTGCCTCTGCCACTACAAAAGTCACAGTTCTTTTAGCCACCTGGCACATTACTGTTGCTTCAGGAGTTACAACCAAGCCCTAAAGGACTCTTTCTTGAGTGTCCAATAAGGCTGGTGTTTACCAAAAATAACCACCATGACAGGTACCAATGACCTTCTGAAGAGCACATCTACAAAAGTCCTGATCACTATGTGGCCTGTCTGCTGGGAGACCCCTGGCCCAGACCTTTGCAGCTGCATCACTAAATTCACACCCCCATCATGAGAAACCCTCCTGTGGATGTGTGAGCCCCACTTCTGACAGTGGTTCTACATTCATTCTCAACCCTAGTTTGGGTACTTGGCACCTTTCTGTGCCAATCCACCACTAGGTGGTGATCAGTTAGCAGCTCTTCCCATCTCTTCTTCAGTACCCTGCTGGTGGTCACAGGGCCTGGAGACATCAGCTGTACGGTAGCCTCGCTTCTGTCTGACTACTCAGGGCAGCTGTTGCTACAGTGTAGCTCACCACCATCAGTGTATGAATGTGTGTGCGAATGGGTGAATAACTGAATGTTTTGTAAAGCGCTTTGGAGTCCTGTAGACTTGATAAAGCTCTATACAAGTACAGGGTATTTACCATTACACCACAGGTCTGACGATATAAAATGATGATATCAAAATGTAATAAAATGAAGCAGTCTCTGACTTGAAGATTTTAACAGGTTTTCTGTACCTTCCTCCATACCTAAAGAAAATCAAGCCTTTCTTCTATTAACCTATATTTCTTCATATTTCAACATATAAATGTGTGTGTGTGGTGTGTGTGTGTGTGTGTGCATGTGTGTGTGTGTGAAAGTAAAGTACAGCAATAAAATAGTTAGAATGAAAGTCTATTTTCTCCAGTTTAGCATAGGGACAGTCAGAGATTTTCAAGGTGGAATTGGATTTGTAAGCTTCAGCGGTCATGTTATTAGAGGGTTTCTCAATGACTGTCAGAGGACTGGCATGTCACTCACTTGGACTTGTAGTGAAAATTTTCACTGTAGCTGAAAGTTTTCTTTCTATGAAGAGTGGTCAGTGGATGTTAATCTTTTTTGTTACTATGCAGACTTAAACTTCCATCCATTAACACGTGCTCTCTAGAACCACCTCTTGATTTACACTGTTACTAGTGATGTTGCACGCTCATACTTGATTATCATGACACATTCTCAGAAGTAAATTCACAGTAACACTTTCTGCTTTTAGGGAAGAAAAAATCAAATTACTTATTTTGCTGTTGTATTCACCTACTCCACTCATTACTTGAAAATCTAATCGGAATGTTGAATATAAACAGATATCACTCTTTAGATTCTTATTTGGTATCTATTTCCTTCCCATTTGCACTACCTTGTCTGTCACATAAAATCTTACTAAATACATTAAAGTTCAGGGTTGGAACATTTCCAAATGTGAAAATGTTTGAGGAAAATGAATACTTGAGGAAGAGATAAAATCCTAATGGTTGTAAGGTGGTTTTGCATGGAAGGAAAACTATTTTTGACAGTGAGAATTCTCTCTGAGCTGGAGATTTAGATTTAGACTTTTTCCATTTTGTGCCTCTTGTAAGGCACAGACCCACTAATGAATGGGATTGGACCGCTCACAACTTTAAAACTTATTAATGTATGTATCCTCTTTAGCACGTTCAGAAAAGCTAAAAAACACCTCAAGCAAGCATAAAAACCTTTTTCTTTTTTTTTTTTTATTTGCTAATTTGAGTAAGTTATTTTGAATTTTTCCTCTTCCATCAACCTTTCCTGACACCATAATTGGCATCAGAAACAAGCATTGATTTAAACACAGCTACAGAGAATATTTAGCTATTCCTCCTCTTGGCTTGTTGGGCATGTTTAGACTTATGCATATTGTTTAACAACATGCATTCTGGTACAGGGTTAATAAAAACACGTTAAAGATTTGTGATGATATGTCAGCAGTTCCTAAAGTAAGTTTTTTTTTTTTTTACCAAAATCCTCTTTTTGGCAAAAAACCCCCCAAAACCTTACGACATTATTTTAGGCAGATGTGTTACTATGGGAGGTGTATGATGACCTTGTGACCTCTCCATGGTTTCTCCCTCCTCTTGCTGACTCACAACTGGAATAGTTTCTATAAACCCCTGCTTCTGGCTGTTCGACTTTATGCTGTGTTTGTTGACCAGCCATTATTTTGGTGTTAAGTGTCGCATGAGGAATTAGGAGCTGGGTTAGATTGAGGTCAGTCAAAAAAGAAACAGAGATGTTGGTGGTGCTTCCATGGAAACTCCTGCCTCCACTGCTGGACCGGGGAGGGCTCTCCAGGCTCCGTGTGATCCCACGTGGCATTTCTTCCATAGTATGCCCCTGTGGTCTGAGCAGCAGCAACAGGTGCTCCTGACTCTGTTGATGGTGATTAGGAGCAAGAAGATTATCGGCATTAAGCTCGGCAGCTGCTTTCTTCTCCTCCCTGCTGCTGGTGCCTTCTTGTCCACAAATAACCTCATTACAAAAATGGGATCAGCTCGGTCACACACCCGCCCACATAGACAAAGACACCCCAGCAGATACCCCCACCTCTGTGACACAAAGCAGTACTGGTTAACTCTGCTGGTGTTTCTGCTTGTGTTGGGAACTGGAAACGATGTCCTGTGGTTAGGGACGTAGCGTAGTTACAAGTCAGTTTGAAGATCTGCTGTGACTTAGTGCATCACAACAAGCTAACACTGGGATTAGCACACGTTACTATGATAACCTGCACTTGGACAGCTATTGTCTATAATGGTGTTGCCCCAAAAGTATTTATTTATATTATTTATTGTTAGAGAACATATACGTCAAACTTGGAAGGAGTTGTCTTGACTGGCTGTTTGAAGCAGCCAATCAAAAGTCAGAAGCTGAAGCTGATCCTGTCCACTGAAGCTCACTGTTTAAATGATACACATACACAGGATGAAGTCATCAATTTTTGAAATATGAAATCAGTACGTTTAATTGAGGCACATATAATTAATTCTATATTTAATTAATGATTTCTGCATTTATTTAAAATTTTAATGAATTAACGACACTTTTAAATAGGTATTTCATAAATTAGTTATTTATTGTAATTTGGTACTCTTTACTTTTCACCCATACAAGGGGAGGCTTAATTAGAGGAGCTGCACCATACATAATTGTTTGTGAAAAGCTTCCACAGATATTAATACTTCTGTAATACAATACATATATCTAGTTGACACTCAACCACCAGGGCTTTTCCTTATAATCCCTCCAACAAAAAACCTCGGTTTCCACTCATCTGTGGTCTGCACAAGTCTAAAGATCTTACACATAAATACACCAAGTTTTTTTCTGTTGTGTTGAAAGCTTATAAAACTAATGGTGCATTCAAGCCAAGTGGGACATTTGAGCTTTTGCTATAACCTAGTGCAGGGGAAGGCTTTAAACGCGACTTGGATATTGCACAAGAGATGTGGTTTTTGATCAGCATTGGCCGACTGAATTTTTTTAGCGTAAAACAAGGAAAAAGTTCCAAGATGGTTATGATTTCAGTGACAGGTGTAGCTTATGTGATTCAGCTTGTTTTGCGTGAAACCAGCTTCCAAAAACTGTTGTCTCAAGATCTTAAATCTGATTTTAGTTGCTTTTGAAGTCAAAGACAGATGTTGGCATTTTAAGTTTTGTTTTCAAAGATGCATCTCTGGAAATTGTTCTTTATTTGGCATGTTTTGAGTTGCGTTTCTTTTCACAGTAAAACCGGAAATTATTAGGGTTTCGGTACATTTTTAAAGCGTGTCTTTAAAGCTGAACGAGTTCTTCATTTTGGAGGCTTTACTGACTTCTTTTATTATCCCTTGTAGAGAAAAACAAGGACGGAGCTACTGTTGAGATGCAACCACTCAACGAAGATGGAGAACCAGAGAAGAAGAAGAAGGTTCTTCCAAAAAAGGAGAAATCTGTCCTTCAGGGGAAGCTGACCAAACTGGCCGTACAGATCGGCAGAGCAGGTACAAACAGGGGACTGGTATTCAGTTTGTTACTGAGACTTTTATACCACTAGAAACCACAATGATCTAGGATATTACATGATGAAATAAAATGATAGTTAAGTTAAATTTAAAATCAACACGTCTTGAAATGTTGGAATGTTTGGTTTCGTATGGATCTTTGTGGATTTGTTATGTACGGAAACCGTGACAGCCAAGGGAAAAAATGTATTTTGATTAAGTCCTGAATGGCAAGAGGGAAAAATAATCTGTCATGCCATTTCCATCTCATCCAAGCAGAAAAAGAAGAAATGTTTTTTTCCCCCAAGTCATCTTTTCCTTTTTCTCTTTGTTGAGTGAGAAGAGTTTTTGTCCACTTACCCTTCAACACTTAAGTGAGAAAAAAAGAAACTTAATACATTTTCTGTTTCTTGGATGAGATTTAAAAAAGACTTACAAATATCATACAATTATTTATTTTTTTTTTAATTTTTACTTTTCAGGATTTAAGCGAGAGAGAAAAACCAAGGCTAAAAATATATTTTTCTTTTTCACTCTGTTGGTTGCTTGGTGGAGAAATTAAGGAACTATGCTGTTATAGTGAGAAGTACTTGATATAAAAGCACAATTGATCAAATGTTGAACATCACAATTTTTCTATGCTCTCCTTCAAGAGAAAAAATATTTGTGAAAAATCTCACAAAATCACAATATTTTATTCAATTTTTTTGCCTTTTTACTTCTGTGTTATCTTTGAAGTTGAGAGAAAAAGAACATTTAGTCAGACTTAAAGTTGTCAAAAGCCTTGTGTTTCAAGGCTTCCATAGTTCTGTTGAAAGTTATGCTGAATAAGATGCATAACGCATCTACAAAGTCAAGGCGTTTTAACCATCACTCATTGCAATCCATTTGGTTTTATTTTTCCTGTTCTTTTCCTCTCCTGTTCTCAGGTCTGTTGATGTCGGCCCTCACCGTCATCATCCTAATCACTCGCTTCCTGATTGATACCTTCTGGATTCAGGGCCTTCCCTGGTTGCAAGAGTGCGTTTCCATCTATGTGCAGTTCATGGTCAAGTTCTTCATCATCGGCGTGACGGTGCTGGTGGTGGCTGTGCCTGAGGGTCTCCCCCTGGCCGTCACCATTTCCCTGGCGTATTCGGTCAAGGTCAGTTTTGCAATGTCTGTCAGCTTCACGTCTTTCTGCATACAAAGAGATTCCAATGTCATGACTCACCTGAGTATGATTTGTGCCAGTAACTACAAGCTGGTATTTCAGGAGCATGCAAAAATGTTTATAACTCTGTTTCTAATTTTGTCATTTTACAACCATAAACCTTAATGCATTGCCTTTTCATACGTTTTTAGTCCTCAGGTGTCATTAGCTCCTCCAGGTCCAAGTCTTTACAACCTCCCACCAACTGCTAATAAAAGCACGATGCTGCCACTGCCATGTTTTGCCATGAAGATGGTCAGCTTAGGGTGACAGACATTGTTACAAACCTGCAATATAGACCAAAAAGTACAATTTTGCTTTTATCTGTCCAGAACATGTTATAATACATTTTTGCTTCATACCTAATGCCTTATTCACACAGCAAGATTTTTAAATTGTGGCTGCTGGAGAGTGTGAAGTATGGATTTAGGAATCTGAATTCAGTAACGCTGCTCTCTGTTATTTGTGTGTCAGAAAATGATGAAAGACAATAACTTGGTCCGCCACCTCGATGCCTGTGAGACAATGGGGAACGCCACAGCCATCTGCTCAGACAAGACGGGGACGCTGACCATGAACCGCATGACGGTGGTGCAGGCCTACATCGCAGGGAGACACTATAAAAAAGTCCCAGAGCCGGATCTCATCCCAACCAAGATACTGGACCTGCTCATCCTAGGCATCGGGGTCAACTGCGCCTACACCACCAAGATTATGGTAAGCTTTAAAAATAGCTGCTCATTCAGGAAGCTGTGGGTTAAGTATTTAGCACACTGCCACAGTAAGCTCGGGACTCATCAGATCACAGTCTGCAGGATGCACTTGACAGACCAGAGTACGAAGCAGAAAATCAGGTTTGGTTGTAGCCAGGAGTTTAGGAAGCAATGACAATTTTTTTTTCTAATTTTTTTTCTAGTCAGCAGATTTCTGCTTGGCTGTAACAAATTGTTGCTTTTCTTTTATTTTCTTTAGTTTCATCTGACATTTCTAGCTCAGCTTTAAAGTGCATTGATTTCACACCTTTTCTATACTGCTTGGAATCATTCTTGCTTGGAATGCCAATTTTTCTATTACCTTTTCACCCCACAGTCCTTGTGCAAACACACACAGTTTTACAGATCAGGACCTAAAACAAAAAGGTCTTTACCAGTTGTTGAGTAATTTAGATCTAACATTTTAAAAACAATCAACAAAATTTACATGACTGATTTTTATTTTAAAAAAAGATGAATGAAAGATGTAAATGATGTGTATTAAAATCTTAGTATATCCCATAATTACCAGCTTATCGAATAACTTAAATAGTCTTTTTCTGCATGTCTTTATCATATCCTGTCATTATGGTGACATTTTCTGATACTATCATTAGGTTCGGAGACATCTCTCTCGTCACAGATCTCCTAAGGTCCGAAGACAGCCTTTAAGTTGGGAGGAGGTCTGGACCTTGACGAGACTAATGCATTGCCATTGCCTTTCCAATCATTCTCTTATGGATTTGTTGCTTTGTTTAAGATCATTGGCTTGTTAATGATGTTGTCTGGGAAAGCATCAGTTGTTGAACATGTGTCCTCATATTTAGTTTTAGAGAAATCTGATCTTCTGACTAAACTGATTACACTTTTATGACATTATCAGTTCATTTTTGTTAATATCTCTCATCCAGAAAAGGTTTTAGGAGAATTTTTTTTTCTAACAGAATGTATTAATTAGATGTCACAAACTTGGATTTGGGTAAATTGAATAATAAACACTACTAATACACGTGAATTGATCATCACGCCTTCATTGTGTAAAATTCTCCGTCTTTTTTCTGTCCTGATGGAATCTCTCCTCCTCCTCATCACTTATTGATCAGATTCTCAGAAAACCGATCCAGATGTCAGAACAAGTCAAGCATTTGATGCTCAAGTTGTTCCATAGCTCAGAAAGTTGACCTGATTGAGCATTCAGCTCATCAAAATGACCCTAAAACAGATGAAAAACCACAGACAATTTTTCTGCCAGTTGACCAGTGGAATTGCATGTTCTAAGTCCATGGTTATTTCACAGATAAGGATAAAATTATCTACCAAAGATACTATCACTTCTTTATAGAGGCCAATGGAAAAATAAAAATATAAAAGCTATTCAGCACTTTTTGAAGTTGCGACGCTTTAAGCTACTGCTAATCATGCGGTGTAGCTAAATTTTCTTCTTCCTTCCCATAGCCTCCGGAGAGAGAGGGTGGGCTGCCTCGCCAAGTAGGAAACAAGACCGAATGTGCCTTACTGGGACTCAGTCTAGACTTGAACCGAGACTACCAGAGCGTTCGAAATGAAATCCCAGAGGAGAAGCTGTTCAAGGTTTACACGTTCAACTCCGTGAGGAAATCCATGAGCACCGTGTTGAGGACCTTTGACGGCAGCTACCGAATGTTCAGTAAAGGAGCCGCTGAGATCTTGCTTAAGAAGTAGGTCCACTGCCTCTGCCTACTCAGTTCTGCACTCGTAGTCATACTCTGATCACGTGTACTGCATCTGGTTTCAGGTGCAGTAAAATCTTGACGGTAAGTGGCGAGGCCAAGATTTTCAAACCCAAGGATCGAGACCAACTAGTGAAAAATGTGATTGAGTCGATGGCATCAGAGGGGCTGCGGACGATCTGTCTTGCCTACAGAGACTTCTCTATCACTGATGGAGAGCCTGATTGGGATAACGAAGCGGAGATCCTCACTAGACTGACATGCATCGCTGTGGTTGGCATTGAAGACCCTGTACGACCTGAGGTTTGTCGTCTTTATTGGTAAACAGCTACAACTTCCAAGAGCTTTCTAAGGGTACATTCACAAAGCGGGCAAACGTGACCCAAAGTAGCTTTTCATGCGAACTGTATCCGGCTTTTTTATGTCAGTCTGAACGGTCCATTTTGTACTATATATGGGAGAGGCTCAAATCTGCTTTGAGCCTCTCCCATATATAGTACAAAATCTGATACATATATGACTGTTTTC
Organism: Poecilia picta; assembly: GCA_033032245.1. Classification (NCBI taxonomy): domain Eukaryota; kingdom Metazoa; phylum Chordata; class Actinopteri; order Cyprinodontiformes; family Poeciliidae; genus Poecilia; species Poecilia picta. The sequence continues at coordinate 3,168,122 of CM065358.1, forward strand.
AAAGCGTTTGCAGTCAGAACGTTCATGTTGCATTTTATCCGACCTTTATGTCACTGATGCCTTAAGCCAGACTCGGTACATCCAGATGTAAAAAATGGTAGAAAATTATGATTATGAACTTGTGAAGGAAGTCTATGTCAGTGAAGGACATCACATCACAATCACATCACTCTTCATTCTGATTGCGCATCCAAACAGATCTCTCCCCAGACGCCTCATTGACTGCTCCACAAAGTACCATCAGTATTAGATGTGCTTTTATTTATTTTTTATTAGCTTCCTCCGTCTTGCTACGATATTGTGTTGATACTAACAGCTCCCTTTGATGAATAAACTCTAAAACTATCCATAAACGACTCCATTATGACTTCCGTAAACAGAGTGCTGCTGTGTGACGTCAACATTCTTCCTTTTCCGTATGCGGGTGGAATAGAGCCTGTAAATTGAGGTTGCATTTAATTAAGCCAGACTTAATTTGCACCTAGGTCAGTGATGCATTTCTATATTGAAGAAAAAGATAAAACTTCAGATATTTCACAAACGAGACATTAACATACATGTAAAAACCTCATGAAAACTTTATGTTAATCAGAAAGTATGGTGGCCACTGTAAGAAAGATCTTCAGTATTAAATTATACTTCATGAACTGATCAGTACATTATTGCAAGGGAACGCAAAAGAAACCATTTTCCCCATTTCCCCTAAGAGGCTCTGTAATTAGTAGTCTGAAAGACCAAAAAAAAATCTGATTTTAGCAAAACATTGGAATTGAGCATCAAGACTTATTCTGGGAAGTGGGGGATTTTTCAAGCAAAATTGTGCTTTCACATTTTGAACAGTTAGAAGAGAACTGCAATAATCCAACAGAGAGGTTTTAAAAGCATGGATTACACATCACGTCTAGAAAGGAATTAATGTGATCTGTTGGGGACAAAAGACTTTCATATGAGGGGTCAGAGTGTAGCGTATCGAGGGAACTGGTAGAACATTTGGGACTGAATAAAATCACTTTGGTTGACATTGTAATAAATGTTGAGGATGCAACTATGGAACTACTGTCATTTCATAGTGGAGCAGTTCAGCTGTGTCTGTCTGCATGGGGTGCACTCCCCTCCGGGTTGACCCTTTGTGTATCTGTTCTTCGTTGTTCACCTAAGGTACCAGAAGCTATCAGAAAGTGCCAGAGGGCTGGGATCACTGTCCGCATGGTGACCGGAGACAATATCAACACTGCTAGAGCCATCGCCACCAAATGTGGCATTTTGCAACCTGGAGACGACTTCCTGTGCATAGAGGGGAAAGAGTTCAACCAGCGGATCCGCAACGAGTCGGGCGAGGTCAGACAAATGATGGCGGAAAAGGCCTGAAGCAAAGAAGTGTGAAAATCTAATTCCGCCCCTGCCTGCATACATAACATCGTTTTCTGTGGTGACTGCTTGTAAATCAGATAAAAGATTTTTCTCTCCTTCGTCTCGTCAGATCGAGCAGGAGCGTATTGATAAGATTTGGCCCAAATTGAGAGTTCTTGCCCGGTCATCCCCAATGGACAAACACACTCTGGTTAAAGGTCAGTGAAGTATAAATCAATCCAGAAATAATGTGGTGGCAGGTTTACTCACTTAGATAGTTCTGTGAAAGGTATTCCACCACACTTGGGTGGTTTTAACTGCTTTCAAGGGTTTACAGCAACTAGCGAGGAGGTTGTTCACATTCCTGTGGAGGAATTTTGACCGCCTCTCCAAAGCAACCTTGTTCTAATTCAGACACATTGGAGAGTTCAGAGCATGGTCTGCCTGCCAGAGGCTCTAAATTAGATTTTAACCTTCATTTTGTACTTTTTCAGCCATTCAGAGTTGCATTCTGGTGCCCTGAGAGGTTTTGCAATGTAGTGATGGCCAGACATTCTCTTTCACAATTTTCTGGTAATGAGCAGAATTTGTCTTTATCAGTTTCAGCAGGTTATTGATGGACCTTCCAAAATCTTCTACTTTTCTTCTATTACTATTACTTTTCAGAATTCCTCAAGCTCTATCAAGATGCTACTTTAGTAAATCTGAGATGGGCTCTCTTTGAAGTTTTTTTTATTTCCTATTTTGGTCAGCAGTTGTTTTTGACTTTAGCCTATGTCAGAGGTTCCCAAACTGTGGGGCGCGCCCCCTAGGGGGGGTGTCGTGCCATTGCAGGGGGTGGGCAAGGGAAGTTGTCTGGATGAAAAAAAAACATGAGCGCTGGATTTTTACCTTAGACTGGTCAACTCTGTTATTCCTCTGTCAATTTGATACAGTAGGGACTTCCGCACTTCCCATATCTGTGTCTTCTGTCACTTTTATGAGCAGTTAAACTGTTTAATCCATTGTTAACATGTGGTAACCTGTTTTTCCGAGCCGCCTTTAAACGTAACATGAACAGACACTCCCGCTGGGTTTACACCTGTGTGTAGCTCTGCTGCTGTGCAGAGCTACACATGTGTGAGTTAGAATTATGGCAGAAAACCAGCAAAACGCAAAGAACTTTTCACAGTTTTCCCTCCAAACTAACCAACTGAGTTGAGTAAAGCTGTTATATACAGGTAAAGTTAGCTAAAAGATGACTAGCTAATATCAATACAGCACCTTAAGCTTAACAAATAGCCCGTAGGCTACCGATGTTGTTTATGTTAAGCTACGTAATTCATTTTGCCCCCCAAAAAGTCGATTCCCCCCCACCCATTCTTAGAGACAGGGAGTTTCTAAGAATTCCCCCCCTATCCCCCCATCTCTCACACGCGTCGTTTCAACCAGACAGCCATTTGTAATCCATAGGGGGGGTGCGCGATCCGTCGATAGCGAGTCCTAACGAGAGCCAATCAGAAAGCACGCATCAACCTCGTGCTTTCTGAGAGGAAATTACCGAGGGGAATCCCAAACAACTGAAACGCTAGGCCTGGCGGCAGGGGTAGCTTGGCATGGCGGCCCGCCATGCCAATAATACACTGGGGGAAACCCTGCATGTGTGATTTTAATTGGTTTCTTTTTTAGTGGAAACAAAGCACTTGTGAAATTGTGTATTTTTGACATTAGCGAACAAATAGTTTTACACACAGCTCCTCTTTTTCTCTTCAACTCAACCCACTTCAACTCGTAAACAGCACCAGTGGGTTCATTTCAGAAAAACAACACCATACCAACAGTAAAACATGGTGGTGGAAGTGTAATGGTCTGTGGGTATTAAACGGAACCATGAATTCTGTTGTCAACCAAAACTTCCAGAAGGAAAATGACCGGCCATCTGTTTGGGACCTTAAGCTGAAGTCAACTTTTGTTCTGCAGCAAGACAAAGACCTAAAACACAAGTCCTTCTTTACATAGGTGAAGAAAAACAAAATGAAGGTGTAAAAAGGCTGTTTGTGCTGCCGGAAAAACCTGCAGTGTGGCTGAATTAGAACAGTTCTGTAAAGATAAGTGGGTAAAATTGACAAAAAGTGGGCTGGAAACAACTCAATACTGTCATTTTTCTTTCACCTGTGCAATCTTTTTTTTGTTTTAAAGGTATCATTGACAGCACAGTGCTAGAGCAGAGGCAGGTTGTCGCAGTAACAGGAGATGGCACAAACGATGGACCCGCCCTCAAGAAGGCAGACGTCGGCTTTGCTATGGTACAGCGTTTTACATTCCTGAACGATGTGCACCTGTTAGCATTTCCGGGGATTTATATTCACGAACACTTCAAACGTGTGCTGGCCCTAACGCTCAGCTGCCGATCCACAGGGCATCGCAGGAACCGACGTAGCAAAGGAGGCGTCCGACATCATCCTGACAGATGACAACTTCTCCAGCATCGTCAAGGCCGTCATGTGGGGTCGAAATGTATACGACAGCATTTCTAAGTTCCTGCAATTCCAACTCACGGTCAATGTGGTTGCTGTCACCGTGGCCATCACCGGAGCCTGCATTACCCAGGTCAGACATACACAACATAACACATTTTCAGAATATTGACATGTATTAACATAGCACAACATTTTTATTGGGGAACTTGTGGCAAAATTGATAGACATGTTTCACAGATGTTATAGCTAGTACTTTCTATACTAGATACAGCTTAAAACATTTTCTTTAAATTATTACAAATACGTAAACATTTCCATTTTTATGTCATCACAATGATGCATTTTAATAATGGTTCAGTTTTCCCTTTTTTTACTTGAAGATTCTGTACAATATGTCTAAGATGCTATGGAAATTACAGTTCCTCACTTGATTTAACCCGACCTCGTGTCGTCCTCTCAAAAAATATACACAGGATAATTAAGACGTAAACAGTTAATCTCTGTGTCCATTTCCAGGATTCTCCTCTGAAAGCTGTGCAGATGTTATGGGTCAACCTCATCATGGACACCTTCGCGTCATTGGCCCTCGCCACAGAGCCGCCGACCGAGGCGCTGCTGCTCAGGAACCCGTACGGGCGCAACAAGCCGCTCATCTCGCGCACCATGATGAAGAACATCCTGGGCCACGCCGTCTACCAGCTGACACTGATCTTCACACTGCTCTTTGTCGGTCAGTCAAAACACAGATCCTTGGTATGTTTGAGTGCAAAGGGATTTAAAGGATCAATGTTATGTAAAATCAACTTGTTTGAGTTTTCCATCATGTTATAATGTCACTCCATCAAAAACAGACCAGGAGTGTTGCCTTGATTATTTCACGCATGTTTGAGAGAACCTTTAATCTACAGTGGCAGTAATTTAGCTGTGCTAAACGGCTGGTTGAACCTTATTGGAGACTCTCTTCCTTCCCCATGACTCCCCTACTCAGCTCCTTCAGACTAGCCAGCAGCAATTAGCAAATACCTGGTGGAACTGAGCATCAACTGAGCTCATCATACGGGCTACTTCTCAGTGAAATGTTGATTAAAAAAAACTTGTTAAAGAGCCAAGAGAAGCCATGTTGTGATGACTTCCTGAAGGGAGAGTTTCAGAATGAGCAAAAATTTTTAAAGAGGCAGATGCCCAATTTTAAAGCGTTTGATTAGGAAGTGGAAAAATTTATTTTAAATCATATTTTGTAGAAATAGAATTTTTATGACAACACAGTTATTTGATAGTGCCTTAAAATGCTACAGTGTTCTTAGAAAATACATAATAGTCCCCCATAAGCAACCTAGACATTATAGAGAATGTTAGATTTTTACCCATTAAGAGACTGATCAGCATTTGGTATGGTTTTTTTTATTCATTTATTTTGGGTGATTTGTAAAATCCTAATAGGACACTGATCTTAATCCCGTTCTTCTGTAGGTGAAAAGATGTTCGACATCGACTCTGGAAGGAACGCCCCGCTTCACGCTCCTCCCTCTGAACACTACACCATTGTGTTCAACACGTTCGTCCTCATGCAGATCTTCAACGAATTCAACGCTCGCAAGATCCATGGAGAGCGGAACGTCTTCAAGGGTGTTTTCAACAACCCCATCTTCTGCTCCATTATCCTGGGAACCCTTATTATACAGGTAACCCTTCACTGGCAAGGACTTTGTACCGCTGGGTGAATCGAAACTGTGAGGGCATCAAACCTTGTTTTTTGGTTTCCCCCAGGTGGTTATTGTTCATTTTGGTGGTAAAGCTTTCAGCTGTGTGCCTCTGACCATAGAACAGTGGCTCTGGTGCATCTTCCTGGGCCTTGGTAGTCTCATTTGGGGGCAGGTAGGATAATCTTTTACTTGGCCAATGTTATTTGAATTGTAAACATGAGCCTGAAAACAGAACTCATGGCAATTACAGCGTGTGTCCATAGAATTACATTTTCTTTCGTACTTGGGATGAGATTATGATGAGTTTAAAGCACATTTATTTACATTTGCTTTGTGTAAACGAGCAATTTATTTGGTACTTTTTGTTCTAGAATGCAATTCTCACAACTCTTGAACTGTTAGTGCACAGTTTGCTTTTTTTTATAGATAAAACTAATAAGAAAATTGTTTAACCTGAACCAATCCAAAGGTGCTCAAAGATGAAGTTTACAAGGCCTTAATGATCACTTACAGTTTTTTTTTTCTCTTTTTTTTTTTACTAAGTAGCAGCAAGCAACCCTGGGCTCAAAAGATCAGAGATCCTCAAATGTGAATCAGAATTCTTTTTTTATTCTCACTAATGTTAAATCAGCTAAAACAAACTCAAAAGAAAAACTGCATACAAAGCATGGATTACACCATTAATCTTTTTTTTAAAAATACATTTTTAAAAGTAGATGAAATCACTTTTAAAGTGCGAATAAGACGTTAAGAATGATCTGAAAAGTGAATTCAGATCTTCAAATTTAGAAGCAACAAAGTTTTTTTTAAAAAGTGTCATTTTTACAGGGAAGCTGTGGCAGCTGTTCCAGTTTTCCTGTGAAAATTACAGATGATGAGTAGATTAGTTTACAGTTACTGAATTACATTAATTATCTGTTAAGTCTACAAAAAGAAAAGGTCAATTTTGCATAGCAGTGTTCTTTAGAAAAAGACCCTTTCTTGTATTATTTACCTCTAATAAATACTTCTAGTGCATCAATAACTGGCAAAATTAACAGGGAAATATCAAAGAAAAAAAATAAATAATTTAAACTTGTAGAACCACAGAAAACGTTTGTATTTGCTATGTGCATTCTGTGCAGCATTTACTGCATTTTGAAAGTTAAACTCCACTGTTAGGGAAATGAAACAATGAAACATGATCTAGCTGTAGTTCTGCTCTAGTTCTTGAACGTCTTGAAGTTCTCATGTGTCAAAAACGGCATTATGTCATAAATCGGAATTTTATTGATTTGAGGATTACAGAAGACAAATATGTACTTTTTGTCGTTTCTGGAGCTGATTGTATTATGACTGCATCTGCTGTGGTTGTCTGGTGTAACGTTGCTGTGTTGTTGTGACGTCACTATCCATCTCCGGAGGAAATAAACAGTTCTAACATCCGACTCACATGTGAACAAAAACGTAACAGAATATTTAAGTATTTTCTGTGCTTACTTTAAATTTAAGCATTTATCTTGTAGAATTTTGGCCATCAACTAGAATGCAAGAAATTATCTTAGCTTGCCGGATAAAACATCTTAACAAAGCAGGTCATCTGGTCACCCCAGCTGACCTCAGAGTGGTGTTTGTTTTTGTGTCTCTGACTGGTTTGTAATCTTGTTCCTCTCCCAGCTGGTGTCCAGCGTCCCCACCAGCTGGCTGCGGTTCCTGAAAACCGCCGGTCATGGCACCCAGGAGATCCCTGAGGAAGAGCTGGAGGAGCTGCAAGACAAAGACGAGATTGACCATGCTGAGATGGAGCTGAGGAGGGGTCAGGCGCTGTGGTGCCGCAGCCTCAACCGGATCCAGACGCAGGTACAGCGCTGCAGCTCGAGAAAACTTCTGTTGTTGTTGTTGCTGATGACAATGTCTGTTTTGTTGCTGAAACTTTTAGCTCCCTCTCTTTGTGTGTGAATATGCAGGAAAATATTTTTCAAAATGTGGCTTTATTGCCGTCACACATTGTATGTATAACAATGTTATACAAATGTATAACAATGTTGAAAAGTTTCAACAAGGCCACAAATTTATTTAAAATACTCTGATCAAGAATTCTGTGTTGACAAACTCTACAGATTTAGAAAGATTTGAGTTCTAAGAAAGTATAATTTCTAAAGAAGAAATAGAGGTGGGAAAAGTAGCCATAACAGTAGCACTACTTCAACATATTTTTACTAAAGTAGAAGTAAAAATTGAAATTACTCAAGTAAGAGTAAAAATGTATTTGGTAAAACGTCTTCTCAAGTAGATAACATTAAATATTTAAAAATGACATAATAAGACCTACATTTAAAATTAAGTGTAAATTTTGGTATTTTAAGGAGCAAAATGACAACAATTTATAAAAGTAACAAAATCAGACAAAATATTTTTCAAATCAGTTTCTTTAACAAAAACTGCAGGTGTGTGTCTGGTGAATTTTTGGTTCTAACATATTTGTTCTTCATTCACTGAAGTTACTCACACTGGGTTGAGAATACAGAAATTTTACTCAAGTAAGAGTAGAGAATTGCTCAAGTAAAAGTAAAAAAGTACATTGTGGTAAAAATAAGCCTGTTAAATAAAAGTATTATTTAAACATAAAAGTCACTCAAGTAAATATAATTGAGTAAATGTAAGTAGTTACTACCCAACTTTGAGAATAATTATACTGTAAATGAACTGCATATGAGACAAACAGCTATTACATGTAATAATATTAATTATTTAAAAAGTATCTAGTAGCCCTTTTTTAGTTTGACAGGACATAATGATAATTTTAACAAAAATGTAAAACACACACACACACACACATATATATATACACAGTCCAGTCACATTAATGTGACCATCTGTCAAAAGCCAGAATAACCACCTTTCGCAGAGCGAACTGCTACGAGACGTGCAGGAAGAGAGTCACTTAGGTCCCTGAAGGTCTTCTCTGGGATGTTGAGCCATGCCGACTCTAATGCCGTGGCCAGCTACGCTAGATTACGCGGTTGAGGATCCATGGCGCGAACAACTCGATCGAGATGGTCCCACAGATGCTCGATTGGGTTTAAGTCAGGTGAGTTTGCTGGCCAGGGGAGGACGGTAAACTCATCCTGGTGCTCTTCGAACCACGCACGTACACTGGCAGCTGTATGGCACCTCGCATTGTCCTGCTGGAAGATGCCATCGTCCTGAGGAAAAACAATGCGCATGTAGGGGTGGACATGGTCCGCAAGGACAGATGCGTACTTGTATTGATCCATCGTGCCTTCCACAATAATCAGTGAACCCAGAGAATGCCAGGAAAACATTCCCCAGACCATAATGCTCCCGCCTCCAGCTTGGACCGTTCCTGCAATGGTTGCAGGGTGGTTCCTTTCAGAGGTTTCACGCCTTATACGCCAACGTCCATCTGTCCGATGGAGCATAAAACGCGATTCATCTGAAAACGCTACCTGTCGCCACTCAGTGGACGTCCAGCTGCTGTACTGGCATGCAAATTCTAGCCTTCGTCGTCGATGAACACCAGTCAGCATAGGTGCACGAACCAGGCGTCTGCTTCGGAGGCCCAGACGCAGCAATGTTCGCTGAATAGTGGTTTGGGAGACACTTGTGGTAGCCCCTTGGTTCATTTTAGTGGTCAGTTGCTCAACGGTAGCCCGTCTATCTGCCCGAACGCATCTCCGCAACCGTCGTTCGCCTCTGTCATCTATGGCCCGTGGTGCACCACATTTGCCACGTCGTTGATTTTGGACAGTACCATTTTGCCATGCACGGTACACTTTTACCACGGCGGCACGCGAACAGTTCACAAACTCAGCCGTTTCGGAAATGCTTCCACCCTTGGCCCGAAAGCCAATGATCATGCCCTTTTGGACGTCGGATAAATCGCTTCGTTTCTGCATTACGCCAACGATTGAAATGTTTTCCGAAGCCCACACACACCCTTTATATACGCTCAACTGCACTGTGCTGCCACCTGCCTTCTGTGATTGGTTATTTAACTCTGAAGTGGAAAGTACGTGGTGGTCACATTAATGTGACTGGACTGTGTATATATATATATATATATATATATATATATATATATATTATATATATATATATTATATATATAATAAAAGTTACATACAGCAACTTTAATAGAAGAATGATTTCAGTTTCTGAAATGCTCCTTTAATCACCTTCCACTCCTCCTTGTCTGGTAGATTCGTGTTGTGAACGCCTTCAGAGACAGCGTGTCTCCTTACGAGGGCCTGGAGACGCCAGAGTCACGCAGCTCCATCCACAACTTCATGACTCACCCCGAGTTCCGCATCGAGGACTTAGAAACCCAGATCCCGCTGATTGACGAGGACGAGGACGAGGACGACCCGCCCACCAAGCGGAACGCTGTCATTCCACCGCCACTGACACTGACCGGACTGTCCAACCTGCAGCCTCCGCCGTCCTCGCCCAACCAGAACAATAACGCGTTGGAGCGCTTCATCCCGCTGGACAGAGATGGTTCCCGGTCCGGCCTAATCCCACCTAACTCGGCAGGACTGCCACCCTGTCCAGGAAGTCCCCTGCACAGTCTGGAGACCTCACTCTGAAGCAGCCGCTTCCTGTTGTTTGTCATGTTGAACATTTTTAAAACAGACTCCTCTGATTGATTCAGGACTTCCAAGGGACAGTAATGTCTCCACAAGTGTTTGTGGTTCTGTTCAGACTGAACCCATGTTCACACAGACTGCATTTTTTTATTAATAGATATGAACTCTGCATATGTAATTTAGAAGAGTGTTTGTGAGGTGATTTGTGTAAATTCAAATTCAGTTTTATATGTAAATATTGTCAATGTAGCCAGAGTTTATATAAAGAAGATTGTTTCTGATTAGCTAAGTTATCTGTTAAGGGACACGTTCAGATTGTTTCTGTGTTAACTTGTAACTGCAAGAGTAAGTGACTAAAACTCTGTTATATTTTATTTGTTTCATCCGGTAGTTAGAAGGTTTGGAGTAAACGTCTGTTTCTTTTTAATGTTGTGTTTTTTATGTCTTAGGTTGGAGGAACATTGTCATTAAAAGATCAAAAACTGACTGAGAGGGTTTTTGAAAAATGGCTGGACTTCCTAGATTTTTTTTAATGTTTTAGGCTGGGTTACTTCACTAAACAAGTCATGGGCCAGAAAATGAAACTATCAATTTCTGGGATGTTTTAGAAACACAAGGTTTTCAAGCCAACGAGAAGAACTAGATCCTCAGACACTGCTCACCTCTGAGAATCAGCCAGAGCAAATGTCTTTATTTTGACAGACACTAACAAAGAGAGACCAGGCTCACATAGTCATAAGTAAAGTTAAGCAGACACTAAGACAGTGGGATCAGTGGTATGGGCCAGAACAAAAAAAAAAGTTTTTTTGTTCTGGCCCATACAGAACAAAAAAAAAGTTTAGCCAATTTGAGCCACCTTTCTGAATGGTTTAATCCACATGTTCTAGTTGCGTGTATAAAATCAAGCAGCTCAGGCATTCAGATTGTTTCTATTTGTGAAAGACAGGCTCCCTTTTTTGAGCTCAGTGAATTCCAGCATGACACTGTGGCAGGATGTCACCTCTTTATTAAGTCCTGTCATGTCACTTACAGCCAGCTAAATATCGCACAGTCACCTCAACAGTGAGTGGTGTCATAACAAGCAAACATGGGGAACAACAGCAACTCAGCCATGAAAACTAATGGCACGAAAAATCCCAGCATTGGTTCAATAGATGCCCAGTCACATGGTCTGCAGAGTCAGTTGCTACAAGCCAACTTCATATCAGTCCAAAATTAGCTAATAGAGAGCTTCATGGAAGAATTTCCCACGGTCAGGACAAGCAGGCAGCTGCATCCAAGCGTTACATCACCAAAAGCAAAGCAGTGATGTAAAGCACACTGCATGTGCAAATCAAGATACAATACTTTGATTTGCTAATTACGTCCTTCAGAATATTGAAATGGGGACAGGAGATAATGTTTACTATTTTATTCAAATGTCAGTAAATACTAAGAAAGTAATAAACAATGTTATTTGTTTATAATTCAGATAGCAGATGGAAGGTAAAAAGCTTTTATTTTGATCAGTTATAATCCCATTGTCTCCAGTTAGTCTATATTGATAGTAGTATAACAATAATAACCTATTCATCACTGAACTCTAAAATATTGTTTATAGCGTGTTAAGATATTCATTTTTATTTAAACGCAAAAGAAATAAACGTTTACTTAGACGGAAAAACTGAAAACATTAGTAATACTTCTTGAAGGTTTAAATATTTTTTAATGTGAAGGGTTTAACATGACAGCTGGTTACTGGTACTGTATATATCGACATCCTGGATGTACATAACATCCTACTGATGTTATGTACAGAAATATTGCCTGTTTCTGTGATTCAAACTACTGAATCACAGAGAAGAATTTAGCTACATGTTAAACTGTGCTGCCATCTGGTGGCGTCTGTGGTGCGTTTTTATTAACCCTACTATACGTCCAACAGAGGGAAAATTAAGAATTAATTCACAGCGTCAAGTTGTGTTAATATACTTAATACAATCTAAACAAAAGGGAGACAAATATATGCTGTTTCTAACCCAATTAAATAATTGGGCTGGTAGTCCAGTTATTGGACTACACAGGACTACAAACCCACAATTCCTCTCAGTTCTTCGTCACACAACTTTCAGCCAATAGCAGAAGCGCTCTTTGTCACATGAACAAAGCGAAGGAGATTTGAATTATTTGTTCGGTGTGTTGAGTGGAAGTTTAAATCAGGACAGAAACAATTTAAGAGGAGTTTACGGTTTGTATGATTTTCTTTGTTAACAAACGGGTGGTGTGTCATTTCCATGGGGTGTTGCGGTCGATTAAATTGATGTGAAAAGCTCCGTGATACTGTTTATATAGGTTACTGCTTGATAATGTCTGAAAAGGAGCTAGCACGCTAACGTACCTCCAAGCTTCTTTTTTGTTTTGCTTGGAGGTAAGAAGAAGAAAAACATTTGGTGTCAGTAATGTAATAACTGGGTTTAGCATTCGTGTTTAAACTACCCGTTAGTGTTCTTTTTAAGTTTTGTCATGACAATCTAATGTCAGAGTTCCGTGTAACACTGCAGATCTGAACTGGGTCAATCCGCAGCACACAGAGAGATGGACGGTGGAGCTAACAGCGGTAAGTCAGCTGCTGCTTTTTGCTCTTGAAGCGTTTTCTTTCGCTGTTTTCACCATGCTGTGCCTTCTGAACAGATCTGTGCTTTTTGCAAGATGAAAAGTTTGACTTCGACGTGTCTTTGTCACCTGTCAGGTGAGAGTTTTTAATTCTAAACCCTCAAATGTTTCATTAGCGGAAGTTGCACTTCTCAGGTTGAATTTGTAACAAATCAGTTCTCAACAGCTTCTCAGTATAAAGTCTATTTATTCGATAATAATAAATTCTCTCATTCACTTTCTTGGTTATGTATTTAGCCATTTGTATCTTCAATGACAGCTCTGTTCTTTAGGTAAGGAAGCAGTTTCGGTTTGTTTGATAAACTGGGTAATATTTTTTGCAGAAATTGTCATTTGATAAATATTATATTATATATATATGTATATATAAATTACTGTATAATAACGCTATGTTATGTATAGCGTTATTATACAGTAATTTCACCTCGATTTTTTTTAAAAAGTTCTCGTTAGTCAATTGCATTTACACCAAGCAAATTCTAGCTTATATGAAGAGTTTTAATCTGGTTTCTGCCTCCATCATAGCACCAAAACTGCTCTGATAAAAATTACAACTGGTACTCCTTTAAACTGGTTCAGATATTATTTTTCTGGCTGTACTCAGTTTATTCATTTTCAGTCTTTTCACTCTCAGCCGTTCACTGAGACTTGGTGTTCCCCAACCAATCCCTGCTTTTTATTTTCTTGGCTCTGATTGGTTGTTTCTGGTCAGGAGTGGGGCATTTCTTCAGGCCAATAGCAGCTCAGGGAGGAGGTGCAGGATATTGATCTTTTTACAGATTATCTGTCTCACATGCTGTCACAACATGGTGACAGTTTTAGCAAATATATAAGAAACATATTTTGCAAAAGTTGATGCTACAACTTTAAACTCTCTTCAGGCTACTCTATCAATCCCTTGTAAAGAACACATTTGTAAAAGAAAATATTCATGTGCAACTTTGTCATCATGATTGTTTTGAGCTGCTTCATTTCATCACAGCTGTATTTGTGTAAAATATTTGTCATCCGCAGCGCCAAAGAAGAAGAAGATGATGAGATATTTGTGGACCACACAGAGCAGTGTGTCTCCACTGACCTATCCTCCCAGCCTGAGGAAGGTGGCGGAGGCGTGCAGGCGGTCTGGACCCCACTGACTGCTGATCAGCTGGAAGCTGTGTGTGAGGAAGCCCACAAACTCGCCAGCCAGCTGCAGTCCGGAGAACCACTCTTCCAGAACACCAACACAACCCACACAGCCTCTGATGCTGACACGAACAGCGTGGCGGCGATGGAGGAATTCATCCAGGACACTGACGTGAAACTAGGACTGCTGGTGCACACTGCCAGCAGCCTCAACCCCATCAAACGTCAGACCTTCTGCGTACAGGACAGTCCCCTGCGGCAGCTGCCACCGGCCGTCCAGCACCACCTGCTGAGAGGCAGCAGCTCCAGCAGAGCTTCGTCCAGCCGCCCTCCCGCCAGACTCGTCACTTCCAGCCCTATGGTCAGAGCAAGACCAGCGCTGCGAGGGAAGGCGATGCTGGGGCCTGCCACAGCGCTGCCGAGTAAACCAGTGGCTCCGGCAGGTTCCCGTTCAGGCAGCAGCAGCAGAGCGGAGAAAACCAGCAGAGTGAGTGGCTTTTCTATTAGTTCTGCAGCAGTTTAAGAGTGACAAAAAAAGAACAATGTTGACATGTGAGAATTTTATTTTTTAGACTGCAGGAGTTTTGAAGCGGAGCCCATCCTGTCGTCTCAGAAGCAAGGCAGAGTCATCAGAAGATTTGCTGTCTGACTCGATGAGCGTGACGTCTGATACCAGCGACTGCTCCTTCAACTCCAGTCTGTTAGGGAAAAGCTCACTGGCCCCACCCTCTAAGGTAAAACATGACCCAATGCTCCTGCTGTCTTTGGATCCCACAAGGTTTTTACTATGTGCGACCGGCTGGGTCGCACTGTGACCTTGTGTGTGTGGTTTTTGAAACTGACAGTATGACATGAAAACTTCCTCGCTGCTCCACTGTGACATTTCCTGTATTTGGCGCTAAGACTAAGGAAGCTTAAAGAAGCTTCCTATTCAAATTTAAAAATACTTTATTGAACCCAACGGGATATTAAATGTTGTTGGAACTCATTTAATTAAAGACTTATTGCCAGTGGGCAGGAAGGATCTCCTGTTGCAGTCTGTATTACAACATATTGAAGAAGCTTCTAATTTCTTGTACTATAAGCGTTTTATGCATTTTTTTTTATCTCAACCAGTAAAAAAATGCTGCAGCTTGATAAGATGTAGTTATAATTCCAACATAACACTAACTTTCTGTTAGTCAGACAAACTGTATCAGTGCATATGTTGATATGAAATTAAGGCTCAAACGATTAGTTGTGAAGAATTGGGTATTGAAATAATTGTCAACTAATTTAGTAATTGATTAATCGTTAACTTTAGTATATAGACTCAAAAAAAGGCCATGCGCTGAAAAAGAGTCAGAGCAGCCAAAACTAAAACCTTTCATAAATATGTACATTTTGCATTTAAGATTAAAATGCCTTTGTTTGTTTTGGTTTTGTTCATCTTAGCCACATTAACCCTTTGTGTAAATACCATTTTTTTTTGTTTCTCTTCTGACAGAGTGCTGGACTGAGAAAGCTGTCAGGCATTAAAGCTCCACCTGTTCCGGGCTGGAAGGTCACAGACAGGAGGAAAACCTCTTCATCTTCATCCTCGATGTCCAGCTTTAACTCTAGCATGTCTCAGTCCCCGGCTACAGGTACGCTAAACACTAAGTTCTCACTGGATGTCTGAAGAAAGGCACCAGAAAATGTAGCTGCTGCCTGGAATCAGATCTTTTCATTCTGACCCTGTCTCTGATCGATAACCAGAAATTAAAAGTCTAATCTATAGACTTTAATAATTGTTAACTATTGTTAAGGTTTTGTTTTCACCATTCATCAAAGAACTATTACCATGAGCTTTGTCAAGTTATTTAAACTGGTTTTAGTGGGGATTATAGACATCCACACTGTCGATTCAGAATGTTTTTAGACTCACTGATAAAACCATCTTCATTTCTTTTTTTTATAGTTTAATTTGGAATTGACACATTTTTCTAGTTCCTTGTTTTGAGTCATAATTTGGATAATGCTATGATTCTTTTTTGGGGGGGGAGGCGCAAGGTTTCCCCCAGCAAACTTGCTAAGCCCGATGGTCGAGGCGGTTTACTAGCAGTCCTCCAACGGTTGACCGGCGGTCCACCGTGTTTTTATATTAAAAGATGTTAAGTTGACAGGAAATGTAAAAGTATTACAGTCCAACTATGTCACGGGAAAACATCTCCAGTGAAATGCTATTTAAACCCACAACTAGTCTAATTTGAACTTCTGTTTAATCCAAATTAAGTCAGCGGCTCCATCAGGGCTTCAGGGGCCCCATAAACACAAATGTTTTAAAACAGACCACAGATGCATAAATGTTAACATTTGTTTATTGAGATGATCAATTATTATTATTAAATTTTATTCAATTGTTAAGGCATACATAAAAAATATTTTAAATTGCTTAACACTTAAATGTAAGATTTTAAGGAGCTGGCGAGTTTACTTTGTAAAACTTAAAAGAACAATATTCATAGTTAGATTGTTTTGTTACCATAGCAACAATCTGATTCTGTGAGTTTAATCTTTGAATTTACAAATACAAATTAACTTATTACTTTTAGGCTGGCCAATTAAACTACTCCCTTCTCCCATATTTCACTTCACTCAATCTACACAGAAGCTGTTAGAGGTGCTGATGTTTTAGCAACAAAAGGGGCCCCAAAGCCAAAGTCTGCACAAGGCCTCATACAGCTTTGGACTGGCCCTGCATAATGAGTAAATCCGCTGCACTACGCAGAGTTGCACAACAAACAGGAGATTTAATTAAATGCTGCTAATGGGGCTTTAGTAGCTCTTTCATTTCTTGTCCTTTGAGTTTTTAATCATCACAGAAACTATTCTGGTTGGTCAAGTTTATGGGACGAGTTTCTCAGATCTCCGCGTGCATTAACTCCAAGTAGACAAAGCATTTGAAATGGTTTGATGCATCGTAACCAGAAAAATAATAATAAAAATGATAATAAAATACTATAAAATCAACGTGATGCATGACTACGAGGAGAGTGCGAAAGCTGAACCTGCATGATGAGGTTAGCGCTGCTCGTTATCCATAAACGCTCCGGCCAACCGGGACCACAGACATAAACATTACAGGGAAGATAGACGTGTTGAGACGCATCTCAACATGCTGGGCAGCGTGTTGAGATGTAAATGCTGCATACAATTGTTCGTTCACAAAGATAAATTATTCTCACCGCTTCACAACGAGCCTCTGAATTCGCTACAAGTTATTCCTGTGGTTCACATAGAGCTGCGCAACCAGAGCTAACGCGGCGGGTTTTAAACTCTGACCCAGAGTTCTCCAAAAGATCATAATTCTTCACAGTAGGTTGATGTAAACATCCATACAGGTCAGCCTGTGTCCAGTTTGAGTGAAAGGAGGCGGCAGCGCACGATCCCGCTGTGGTAAAGCAGCGGCAGCGCGAGGCAAAGCGCAGAGGCGCCAGCGTTGTGATTGGTCCACGAACTGTCGGGTTTAATTAAATGCATAAACTATCAACCTATTATCAACCTAAACTTCATGAATAAATCTGCTCTGCTAGTGAAATGCTCAGACCAACAGAGACGCTTGCAGCCGGCTTAAAAAAAAAACATTTTTTTATTTTTCCCCCCCCATATAAACAGCAAGCAACGCTTAGCCTGGCGGCGGGGCTAGCAAAGCATGGCTGGCCGCCAGGTTTATAATACACTGGGGGAAACCCTGGGGTGACTTGAAATATAGTGCACTTCTACTTTTTGAATTCTACATAGAAAGAATAAAAGCAACTTCTTTCGATGAAGTTTATGTAAAAATTCTTTTTGAACTTCTGTTTTTAGAACTCTTCTAGACCTATTTTTATTTTTTTTAAATTTCTATTTTATTTTACAGTAATCATATTATAAGAAGGGTAAAATTAAAATTTCTTCTGAAAGTAGAAGGAAAACAATTCTAGTTCTGGGAGATAAATTGGATTTGATAGGTTAAAGCTTTACAGAAGCTTTAAACTCAAAATCTTGAGACTGATTCTTTTTTTATATACATATATACACAGTCCAGTCACATTAATGTGACCATCTGTCAAAAGCCAGAATAACCACCTTTCGCAGAGCGAACTGCTACGAGACGTGCAGGAAGAGAGTCACTTAGGTCCCTGAAGGTCTTCTCTGGGATGTTGAGCCATACCGACTCTAATGCCGTGGCCAGCTGCGCTAGATTACGCGGTTGAGGATCCATGGCGCGAACAACTCGATCGAGATGGTCCCACAGATGCTCGATTGGGTTTAAGTCAGGTGAGTTTGCTGGCCAGGGGAGGACGGTAAACTCATCCTGGTGCTCTTCGAACCACGCACGTACACTGGCAGCTGTATGGCACCTCGCATTGTCCTGCTGGAAGATGCCATCATCCTGAGGAAAAACAATGCGCATGTAGGGGTGGACATGGTCCGCAAGGACAGATGCGTACTTGTATTGATCCATCGTGCCTTCCACAATAATCAGTGAACCCAGAGAATGCCAGGAAAACATTCCCCAGACCATAATGCTCCCGCCTCCAGCTTGGACCGTTCCTGCAATGGTTGCAGGGTGGTTCCTTTCAGAGGTTTCACGCCTTATACGCCAACGTCCATCTGTCCGATGTAGCATAAAACGCGATTCATCTGAAAACGCTACCTGTCGCCACTCAGTGGACGTCCAGCTGCTGTACTGGCGTGCAAATTCTAGCCTTCGTCGTCGATGAACACCAGTCAGCATAGGTGCACGAACCAGGCGTCCGCTTCGGAGGCCCAGACGCAGCAATGTTCGCTGAATAGTGGTTTGGGAGACACTTGTGGTAGCCCTTGGTTCATTTTAGTGGTCAGTTGCTCAACGGTAGCCCGTCTATCTGCCCGAACGCATCTCCGCAACCGTCGTTCGCCTCTGTCATCTATGGCCGTGGTGCACCACATTTGCCACGTCGTTGATTTTGGACAGTCCCATTTTGCCATGCACGGTACACTTTTACCACGGCGGCACGCGAACAGTTCACAAACTCAGCCGTTTCGGAAATGCTTCCACCTTGGCCCGAAAGCCAATGATCATGCCCTTTTGGACGTCGGATAAATCGCTTCGTTTCTGCATTACGCCAACGATTGAAATGTTTTCGAAGCCCACACACACCCTTTATATAAGCTCAACTGCACTGTGCTGCCACCTGCCTTCTGTGATTGGTTATTTAACTCTGAAGTGGAAAGTACGTGGTGGTCACATTAATGTGACTGGACTGTGTAGCTTGCACAGTTAAAAGTTGACATTTTAACTATGTATTTTTGGTGAGTGTTTTTGTTTCCACCTCTTTGCCAGAGCTTCATTTGAAAAATACGTTTTTCACCTCAAAGGGTTTTATTAAACTGACAAAAAAGCCTCATCTCTCCCATCAACAGCAATAAGATCTGTTTGTTTAATCCAAACTTTGGAATGAAAGCTGAATTTGCTGTGTATTTGTTCTGTGTCCACCCAGGCAAACTGAACTCCTCCTTCAACCGAAGCGTGAGCAACTCCAATGGTCCTGCGGAGGCTGTTGGGGGCCCACCCACCAGCAGCCTCCGCAGGGAACCAGGTCTGAGCAGACCTCGACGGTCCATTCTCTCCGCCTCGTCAGAGCTGCTTTCTTCCAGAACCGGCTCTCGCTCCCAGCCCACTCAGGCCAAAAAGCCTCCTGACGCGGAGCGAGCTAAAGCTGCCAGGTCCACACCGTTAAAGAGAGCCGAGTCCACACCAGTGCAACCAACCCCCCAAAGAGAACCGGGTTTGTTGGTGCCACTGGCTCAGACCGGCTGCATAGCGGAATGATAATCAGATCTAAACCTGGGGAACTGGTTCATCCAACTCCCAACATGGCTGACAAAGGAGTCCATGCAGAAGGTGAGAACACACACTGAGCTTTCAAGCTGATGTTTTATCAGTTATGAAATGTGATTTTACATCTTCTGCTAAAATATTCTGTTCATATACAAATTTTTCAGATTATGAAAATGGTGAGGTAACTACTAATTTATTAATCCGGAATTTCCTCCTCAGGTGTATCCAAGGTGATGAAGCCAAAAAGGCTGTCATCCAGCAGCACAGTCAGGTACACCACATCCATGTTTTAAATCACCATTATGACTCTTGGGAGCTCTGATATTTTCATACCTGGCTTGTAAAAGAAAATCAATCTGACATCATCCATTAATGTGTGCTGCTTTAGTTTTTGGGGGCCTGATTGTTATGAAATAAACAAGCAAATTTGAACAAATGTTAAACTTCTAACCCAACCACAAGGCTGAAAACACTAGAAATGACTGCATATTTATTAACAATTGTAGGCTAAAATGTGGGCAGTATTGTGTATTTTCCAAGAATATAGTTTCAACCATGTAACTATGTTACCTCCTGTTATAAAAATGCTGTATATTACTGAGCGGCATACAAAACTACTTAAAATAAGCAGTATGTATGATTTCTGCAGATATTGTATTAGGTAAATGCGAAAGCTACAATATCTGTCGTAGTAGAAATAAAAAAGTTGTATCAGGACGTCCACATGATGAGTGCAGCAGGCTCAAAGTTCCACCAGGTGTTTGCTAATTACTGCTGTTAGTCTGAGGGGCGGGACTCTAAGGTGGGAGGCAGAGCTTTGTGAGACCATGTCTTAAGTCACCCTGAGTGGTTGCCATGAAGACTAAAGGATTTCTCAGACATGCATGAAAGAATCAAGGCAATGCTCCAGATGTGGTTTTGATGAGGAAATAACATTATAACATGACGTAAAGCTCACTCACAAACGTTTATTTTATATACTATCCGTCCTTTAAAAGTTATTGATTGTAATTATTTTTGCTTTTCTTGGTTAAGAACGCAAGTTTCAGAAAAGACAGACGCTTTATAAATTGCCCTGCTTACTTGGAGTGATCAGATTTTCTGAATGAAAAATAGGAGAGTTGAAACCAGCTCCAGTTTTTCCATTAGCCCCGACTGTTATGTACATATGACTCCAGGTTTTGGTCTGCTCATTATTTATTTAATATTTAATAATTTTTTTCTCAAAGTCGTACTCAGAAGCTGTCAGCTGGCTCACTGACGCCCTCTGTTGGCAGCAGTAAGCCCCAGCAGGTGGCCACACAGCGCCCTTCCGCACTACCCACCCCGGTTAAGGGCAGAACCTCCACCTTCCAGCCCCCCTCCAATCAGAACAGGACTCTCAGGCTGCCGATTAGGTCAGACTCCAGCATCCCTCTCACTCTGAGTTCAGTGGAGAAACAACAGAGGTAATGCTGGAAACATGTGAGAGGGGAGACGGCTACATCATTCTCAAAAAAAAAAAAAACCCATCACTGTACTGTATGTGTGGTATTATTCTGTAGCCCGGTTCCAAAAGGCAAACAGGAGGAAGAGCCTGTTCATTGCCCTGACATCCAGGTCTTCTGTCTGGAAGAGGAGGAGCCTCCCTTCACCCTGCCTTCCATCAGTCCAGAGACCAAGCAAACACAAAACATGGATCTTGGCGCGTCAGCGATGAGTGAGACGGTTCCCAATCCGGTAGAACTGGAGGAGATGGAGGACAGCGCAGCCACGACTCAAGAGGTCAGTTTATAACCCAGAGTCACAGACTCCCGTTTCTCCTCAACTTCCCTAGTTATGATTCATATCTATAGCAAAAAAAACAAGGTCATTCAAGTCTGTTCCAAAATAATTTCTAATATACAGTCTTAAATGAAATAATTGTTCTCTGGGCATGTCACAATGACAAATTTTGCTGGACAATAAATTGTCCCAGAAATGATGGTAATAAACAACCTGGGTTAAAAACATTTGCAAAACAGAACTGATGAGGTGTTGTAGCAGAATCAAACACACTGTTCAGATACAGTCCAATGTTTCTGAAGGAAGCAGAGACCCTCTACCTTTAGACTTCAGGAACTCTGTCATGATGGTGTCAACGAATTGGGCTACAGAAATTACAAGAACTGTAAGAAGTGTTAAAATGTGATCTCTTGAAGACTTTCCTTAAGCCCATGATGGCGTCTGCTGTAAAAATGAGAATAGTTACCCAGTTGTTTTTACTTATTTTTAATAAATAAATTTGTGCCACATTTACTCCAGCCACCCTGAATGTAAGTATAGGAAAAAAATGACAGAAAACAGAACCATCCACACACTTGCAGATGGATTGTTGCATAAAGAAAGGACAAGTAAAGTTGGCAAACATTGGAAATCCTTTCAGAGCATCTAAGATTGAAAAACCTCCAATATGGCTGGATGGTGCTATAGTCCTCCAGCTACACCTTGTAAATAAACCTCATCAGAGTTTTAACTCCTCAGGTTCTCTTGCTGGATCTGCCTCCTCCGAGCCGTCAGCCTCAAGAGAAGCTCCTCATCGATCTGGCCAACACCCCCAACCTGATTCGCACCAGCAGCGAGAGCTGCACCACTACCCAGGTAATCCAGCTCAGTCTGACCGTTTGGTTCACTGAATTTCAGTGATTCTGATTGTCCACCTTGAGGTCAACTAGGTTTGTACAGCACCAGTCATGCATGAGTTAATTCAATGTGCATCATCTGAATCGTTCAAGAAATTTGGAATTGGAAGAAGCTAACATCAAATAACTGTCTGTGCTTTAGTTGGTTAATATAATGAACTGAAATGGTAATGATGAAAATGTGCAAGGTATTTTCCATAATTTTTCTATATTAATTTTTACTTCAATAATTACTGTATCTCAACAACACTGGGTTACAAAAAATATGTTTTTGGAAGTTGTCCAAGTTGGGGTCATAAGCATTCACAGAGAAGTCTGATTGTGGGTAATTTGTAGCATGATGGACCATGCAAAAAAAATTGAATTGATCATCAAGACCTGCTGTATGAATGCAGCTTCATCATATATAACCTGTACTTCCTTGGAATGGCTCTGGTTTCAAGTATCGGGTATGCTTTGAACATTCTGTGTATTGGGTTCACCTAGTTACAGAGTCTAGCTAAGTGTGTAAATAATACAACATGTTTGGCATGAAAACATTCATAAGTTTCCTCCAAGGCATAAGGCTCTGTGCCTAATGCGGTTTTTAGTTTGAAAGGTAAAAATAGTATCAAGTATTTTACCCATCAACTTGACTTTGAAAGAAAGTAAGTCTAAATAAGCTGTTTTATTGGTACTTGCAAATTCATCTCACTCACTGTTTGATTAGAGGCATTTTCTGTGTTGAATTAATGTCAATGTGTTAACAATATTTGAATATTTTGTTTTTCCAGCTAATTGACCTGAGCTCTCCTCTTATCAAGTGGAGTCCAGATGATAAAAAAGAGAACAGTGCTCCACTCATCAACCTGTCCTTCTGATCCTCCTGATCCTCCAAACATCTCCGGTCAATAACTTGAATCAACTGAGGGCCATGGCTCAGTCAAATCAATGTCAGTGATGTCTTTAGTAAGTCACAGGATTATGTTTGAAATGATAAAAATATCTGTGAAAATGCTGTTATTAATTTAACTGATTGTACTTTAATGTCTCCTCCTTGCTGCTTTTACTTTCTGAATAAATGTTGGTCAATACTATCAATATGTTTCTGCTCCTGTGTTCCCGAGTCTGTTTTTTAACTTTTCCCTTTACTCTTATCAAAATCCTCAGTATAATGGTACAGTCAACTGTATCACTAAACACACAACTATCTGGAGAAGTACTGGACTTTGTGTTCAATCTGGACTGTTGAAGAAACAGTGTTGGTACTCTTGGACTGGACAGGGCTGACATCAACACATTATTGAAGACAATAATACACCGGTACCGGATGTACCGGTGTATATACTGGCTTGATTGGTTTGAGTCTTAAACTTTTCATTGGAAAGGATAAAATCATTTGAAGGTTTTTATCTTGGGGCACCTCTTATTTAATATCTATATACTCTCACCAGCTTGGATTATAAGGAGTAGTAAGATTAGTCACCATAGTTATGTAGATACTACACAAATGTCACAAACTGATTATGAACCCAATCAACCACTGAACAGATGCCTAGAACAAATCAAAACTTGGATGTGCCATAATTTTCTTCAGTTGAACAGAAATTAAACTTCAGTAAGAGTTTTTATAGAGAAACAAGGGTCAGCACTAAGGTTTAGTTCAGGTCAGTCCTCAAAGGCATCCTGCATGTTTTAGTTCTCTTCCTGGTTCAACACCCCTGGATCAAATGGCTTGTTTAGCAGAACTAAAACATGCAGGTTATCATTTCGGCCCTTGAGGAATGACCTTTTGGACACCACAGGAAACCACTAGAAAATAACTATAAGGCAGAAGTAAAATGCACAACCCACAGGTTAGAGTTGGTCTGATGTTTTTTGCCGCATGTCTTCCCTCTTTCACAACCCACTTTCCTGCTTGAAAAATCAAAAAACGTCACCTAGATGTACGTGTTTTTTGCTCATTTAGGCACTTTCCTCTTAGTGTACTCATCGTGGGAACAGGCAGCCTGTTTTCA
Source organism: Poecilia picta (assembly GCA_033032245.1). Lineage (NCBI taxonomy): Eukaryota > Metazoa > Chordata > Actinopteri > Cyprinodontiformes > Poeciliidae > Poecilia > Poecilia picta. The sequence continues at coordinate 3,192,484 of CM065358.1, forward strand.
AGGCAATGCCTCTCTTATCACCAACTACACAACTGTATGTTCACAAGTGTGTATGATGGTATATAAGTAGGAGATTCAGGGGGATGCAGGTGTTAAGGCTGTATTTTACAGGTTTGTAACATGGTGGTGGTGTTGAAAGTCATCGTGGTCCTGGTGGTGGGCTTCACTTCTTGCTGGGCAGAGGAGCAGAAGGTGAGGAGCCGTCAGGGTAACATTTAATGACAATATTCAGTAACAAGATGCTTTTCTAATTAAATACCACTATTTTTACAGTGTGTATGTCCTGATTTGTCTTGTACATCTTCAATGATGAGATGAGTTAAGAATGAATAAAACAGGGAGACAATGCGGTAGTGTGTAGATTGTAAAAAAACTGATGGGTTTGTATGAACCTGAAAATCCAGTTTGAATGTTTTGAAATTATGTTCCAGTAGTTAAAAGAACTCACATAGATCAATTCATTTTGAATAAGTCTAACTCTGTTATAATCTGTTTGTAGTTGAATTTTGACTGTAATAATTTCTGTTTGTCTAGAAATGAGTTAGAGCTGTTTGTCTGGCAAAGTGCCTTTAGCTCACACTTTTTATGATTCAAAACTAAACAAATAGAATGTACCCTTAAATATGTTGTGAAGCAAAAAACATTGAGATACTTTAATGCCATACCAATTTTAGAAACTTTTACGGCTGAACATAAATGACTTCTTTTTGGTCAGTCAGAAGTTATGCAAGTGTAATCTGAACTAGTTCTGCAATACTACTTTCTTTTACTGTAAATTTGCTCTTACTGTAGTCTCTTGTCCTAATTTTAGTTTTTTCACTTCCTGTTCTCTGACCAGGAGCTGTCTGTCTCTGAGCTCCTGTGGAGAGCCAACAAGGATGTTGGTGAGAATCTGAAAACAATTAGTTCAGCTAACGTGGTTAGAAAAGATCTGACGGTCTGGATTGTTTTTCTCCTCTTACTCTGTTACTGCTGTCTAACTGACCAAGGTTTTACTTAAATTTTTTTAACTAACCGGCAGTTTTGTAGCTCTGGATCTGTTTCTCTCCCTCCTTTTATGTTTGTAATCATCTATCTTCAGATAAGGTAGCCTTAGAGCACCTCTCTATTTGTAGAAAATTATGTTCTTTGTCGTTGGTCAGTAGAAAATTAATAATCTTTTGTCTTTTTGAACATCCAGACTTGACTTAAGTTAAGAGCCAAACTTTAATCCAAGTTCCTTAAATAAATGAGTCATTTTCCCCCTTAACATCTTTTTACCATCTGGATGTTTTCCTTTAATCTATGTTTTATTGTTTTTATTGTAGTCTTCCAGTTTACAGAAATGTTGATTTATACATTTCTTCATACAGTGCTGATGAGAACTTCACACACACTCATCATGGACATAAATCTATTCATTTTAGGTTTTTGAATACATTTTTTTAAGTGTTATTTCTGTCATCTGTAAACAAAGACATTTGAGTAACTTTCCTTAGTAATTATAGATAAATCAGGGGATTTTTGTAATTGTGACCAAAATCCTGCAAATTTCATGTAAGTGAACTAACTTTATGTATTCTCTGCCAGTGCACACGGAGGATGAGCCCCTTGTAATAGATGATATTGCCTACAACAATGAGAATGAGAGGAACGCAGATCAGTGCACCTCACGCGGCTGCCTGTGGCCCAAATCTGCAGATGGAAAAGTTTACATCCCCTATGTCATCGCCAACCACTACAGTATGATCCAGGAGAAAACACAGCATGTTTTTATTTGATTCAAACTGATTGTGCTGATATGACAAAAAAAAATTATTTTAACAACACGTCATTGTGTGGTCATTGCTCATTTTTCAAACGGTCGTTACATCAGGAGAACAATGATTAACTGTTTCTACACTCTGACAGCAAACTGACATGAAGGAAAAAGGTTTTTGCGGGACGGATTTTATATTTTCATTTGTCTTTCTGCAGCTTCCCGGGAGCTCTCAATCATTGAGCGAGGCCTGGAGTCCTTCAGTGACGTTTCTTGTATCCGTTTCACCAGGCGGAGCAGCGAGACAGATTATCTGAGCATCCAGTCGCACAACGGGTAACACTCTGCTCCTGAATGCTGCTGCAAACTACACATTCTGTCACTTCGTCATCCAGAGTGAAACCTTACAATAAACACATCCAGGAAGTGTATTTTCTTCCACACTCCGAGTTGAAGAAAATACATCAATAAAAAAATAAACTAGCACTGGAAAAAACATCAGAAATAATGAAAGTCTTTAGCTTAATGAGTGTCCAGAGTGCATCCAAGGGGCCATTTGTGGCCCTTGGAATTATTATATTTTTTGTCTGTCCTGTATTTCTTTTCCTTTTTTTCCCCCAAGTTTTCACAATTTCAGGTACATCATTTATGTATTCAATGAATCAATGTTCAATTACTTAAACTTAAAATAAGTTTTTTTAAAAACCTGCTGGTGTGAAATTTTCATCTGCAGTGTTTCCATTAACCATAAAATTGCACTAATTGAAATTACAAGAAACAAATTTGCTTAATAGGGGAAAAAAATCATATTTTTTGTTAAGTTTTTGCACTGTTGGATGGAGAGGTTTTTACAGTCGTGTGGAAATAGATACGTTTCGCACAAATGCAATAGAAACTTCAATGGAATCGCGTTTTTTTTGCATCATGAGTTTTCAGAAACGTATCCTTGACTTTATTACAATCCAGTTATGAAATAATAAAATAAAAAACTTAAAATTAAATTTTGGTTGATGATGAAGTGGAAGGAAAATAGAATAGTTATGTGTAAATGTATTGCATGTGATGATGGAAAAGAACTAACAACATTTTGCATGGCTTTCATACCAAATGCAGTTTTTGGCAAAACTGGCATTGCAAATCACTGCACTAAACATCCCCCCTGTGAAACATGATGGCAGAAGTATCATGCTGCGGGTGTCTCGTCATAGTTTTGTTCTCAGATGTTTCAATAATTGTCCAGATATAGACTTTGCTGCTTTCTCACCTAAAATTCCAGTAAAATGCGCACCACTGTATCATTTTAACACAAAGTGATGTGAGAACATTGTTGAATATAAATACATTTTCAAGGCAGTGTGTAATTCCCAGTGAAAACTGTGAGTTAACCAGCATTCCTTTTAAAAATGTGTCTGTGTGCAGCTGTTACTCGTACGTTGGCCGGCTTGGTTACGGCCAGACGGTGTCTCTGGACCGGGCCGGCTGCATCTACCACAGCACCGTCCAGCACGAGCTGCTCCACGCCCTCGGCTTCAACCATGAGCAGTGCCGCTCAGACAGGGACCAGTACATCAAAATCCTCTGGGAGAACATCCAGTCTGGTCAGAGCCTGAGCTACTATAACCCACATGTCACAATTCCATGATACTAGGAGCTGTAGCTACAATAACTGCACATAACTTTTAGTTTAGGATTTATACAGAATCTATCCTGCTAAAATGACTGTCTACCAGTCACCAGTGTCCAGCCTTATGAGCTCATCTTATAAATGGTTTTTTATTTGTCTTTTTTTTTCCTCCCAGGTTTGGCGTACGCCTTTGACAAGCTTGACACTCTGAACTTAAACACCCCGTATGACTACAACTCTGTCATGCAGTACCACAGGTTTGGAGAGACTTCCTTCTATATTTCTCATCTAACATTGTTTCAGATAACCTTTTAATGAGTTGTATTATCAATATTCTTTAGAATTTCCAGTTAATATAAAACGAGGAATTTGACAGCATACACAAACAATGGTGTGGTGAGCACCTAAACTTATTGCACTCTGTCCTTTATTGAGCTTTTTCACAAACCTTATTCAGTAAAACTGTTTATGATTTTCTGTTTAATTTCTGTTCGGATGAACCTTTCTTTGTTCCAGGTATGCATTCTCTGCAAACAATCAGCCTACTATGGTTCCCATTCCCGATTCAAACGTTTCTTTTGGAACGGCTACTGAGATGAGCAAGAATGACATCACCAGACTGAACAGACTGTACAACTGTTAGACAGTAAGAAAAAAAAGCATATGTAATAAAACAAAGTCAACAAAGTGATTAGACAGTAAAAGTACTTTGTTCAAATCTGTTAATACGAGCTGCTACAGTTTACCTAATGTTGACATTTTTTTGTGCTGCCTGTTTCCCCAACAGATGATTCCTGCTGGGAACCATCCGTCATCTTCCATGTCTCATCAGTTTGATTTGTCAAGATATTTTCTTAGAGCCTCAAATAAACTTTAATATGCACCAAGTCTGATCTTTGCGCATTTCTAAATATTTTTCTGACACACTTAAAGAATCGATTTCCTAACATAGTTTTTTTTTGTTTGTTTGTTTTGTTTTTTGTTTTAACAAAGTGTAAGTTAAAAGACAAGTGCAAAACTGCATACTTTATATTACCACACTAGTCATTAATGGTCTATTCATGACAGAAAAATGCCTCTTGGAATCATACAAGGAGACTGAAGCTGCAGTCATCCAGGCTCTGCACTGTCCACACATATTAATGTTAATAATTACCAGATTGTCCGCAGAATTCTGTAGAACTCACTGGAGTTTGAGAGCCCTGATCCGACACTGGATTAAGATGAAGTCTAACAGAGTATTTTAACCCTGAATTTGAGGACATTTTTGATTTTCCATTCCAGAAAGAAAGGTTGGTGTAGCAGTGAGTATGTCTCATGGAAACGGACTCGGGGAAGCATGTTACCTTGAACTTCACAATCAGGTTTTCTTTGCAAACCCTGACATTTTTAATAGCCCCCACCCACCTGAAGGAGACTCCTGTTAGCAAATTATTATTTTTAAGCTTTTTGGTTTTGAAACAAAGATTTAAAAGTAAATCTTATATGGCAAGAGTATTTTCTCCCATTTCCAATTTGACCCTCTGCTGCAGCCTCAGACTGGAACCACACAGTTCAAATCAGATATTTACATGCCCTGAATCACTGTTTGATGTTAAATCAAATCAAACTGTTTCAGGTCAATTAGATTTTTTTTAATCATTATTATTATTATTATTATCAAAATAATAATAAAAATAATAATTTTTTAATTAAAAATAATTATTATTATTAAAATTATTTATATATGCTAAATGCCAAAAAATTTTGTGAGAACATATTTTCTTAGATATTATTTTGTATCTTCATTCAAATTCAGAAGTTTACATTTGGACAGTATCAGGAATAATTGTCTTTTAAACTGTATGACTTGGGTTATATCTACTGTCTTTATATTCAGTGGATATTAACTTCTGGTTTAAACTTCTGTAGTCTGAAGAAAGTTGCCAATAATTATACATATACGTATATCAGATTTAGTTACTATTTTGAGAGCAAAAACTTAAACTGAACTGTATTTTAGACTAGATAAAACTCCCTACCTTATTCAGGGAATTGAGTGCAAACACATTTACAGTTAATGTTTTTGTACACTAGGAGGCGATACATTCTCACACTACTATTACTTAATAAACATGAAAATTCATTTCAGTAATAATAATATTCCTTATAACAAACTGGTTTGGTTTTATTTAATAATCATTAGTAATAAACCTTTCGTTTTTCTTCATCCAGTGGAAACATGTAAAATGCATCATTTCTCATTTGGTTAATCTTATTTTATTATGCCATTTAAATGTTTATGTTGTAAAATGCCTAAAAGGAGTCAGAATCTCCACAAGAAGTGAACTGAGGCTGGAGTCACCAAGAATCATACCTGTCAAGGCTCCTGTTTTGGCCAGGAAACTATCATATTTTTCTCCTCTTTCCTGCTGTGCTCCCATATTAGTATTTTTCGTAAATTTTCCATATTATAGTAATTATGTGGCACATCTTTCCACCACTCGCATCTTTACACCTCTAGCTCCCTTCACTCTAATGATAGTCTCCATCGCCTCCTACCTCCTGCTCTAACAGCAGCGAACAGATAAATAATTCCCTTGTTCTCAAGTCCAAAACTTGACAGGAATCCCAAGAATCCTACAGGGGCTACAAACCAGAGACATCATCAGACATCTCTTGGGCAAAAGAGAGAAGGAACTGGTCTGCTGATCAATGATCCAAAGTCTTTTCTAATTAAAGTAATGTTTGCCTTTTATTTGGAAATCAAACTCCCAGACTGGAGTGGTAGAATGTTAACGTTGCTTAAAGCCTGGTGTGAAGCTTCCTCAGTCAGTGATGGTTTGGGGTTCCAAGTGGGATGAAAGAGTTGGAAGTGGAGAGAGTAGTCTTGAAATCAAAAAGTTGTAGGTATTGGTTCCAGCTTCCTCCTGTCATTGGTCGATGTGCCACTGGGCAAGGCGTGTATAAGTGTGACTGGATATGGACAGTGCTGGAGTTCATCACACTTCACTAGCCTTACCTCCTGTTGGTGGTCAGAGGACTGGTGAATGGTTGCCTCTCGGTCAGCTGTGGCAACTATCCAATAGCATGCCACCATCAGTGTGTGGGAGTGTGGGTGAATGATTGAATACAGCATGAAGGGCTTTGGGGTTCTCTGGATTTGACAAGGTGCTGTACAGATACAAGGTGTTTACCGTGTTTACCAAATGTGGCTCCTGTGTAAAATGCTTTGAGTGGTCAGTATGACTAGGACATAAACTCAGTCTGCTTGCCATTTGTCATGCCATCTGCTGGTTCTGAGCCAGTGTTTTCTGTTAACACAGGATATTTTAGAGCACTTCATGCTGAAAATTCTGATTTAATTTACAAAAAGGACTTGGCGCCTGCCCACACTGTTAATTTATCATAAGCCATAATCATCAAAAGGACAAGAAATATTAAGGCTTGAAATATTTCACTCTGTGTGTAATGAATCTGTATTCATTAAACTTTCTCAAATTAATAGAGTAAAAAAAAATTATATATATTTTTTGAGATGTACATTTGTTGTAAATCTAAACCATTTATATAAACTGAGATATGTTTTTCCAGTCTGTTATTGTCCAGTTCTGCTGATCCTGTGTGGACTGTAGTCTCCATTGTTAGCAGACATGAGTTGCATCTGGTGAGCATCCGGCTGCTGTAGTCCATTTACTTCAGAGTCTGTCTGTCCGTCCGTCTGTGAAGGGAGGCCTAGACTTCCCTCTCCCCAGCCATTTGTTCCACCTCCTCCAGGGGAATCCCAAAGCCAGCTGAGAAACATAGTTCCTCCAGTGTGTCTCTCTCATCATAATCAGAATTATTTGCTAGAATTATATTGATTTAAAAGGTCTTAATGTTATTTCTCAGTATTTCTCCTCCTGAATCCAGTGTCTAATGCAACAATTTTCACACTTTTCCAGTTGACTATTAGATACAATATTTCTAATAAAAGAAGTAGAGGCATGTATTGTTCATTTCTTTATGCAGAACTATAAGATTGAGCTGATAATAGGTTAATTATTAGAAAAATACCTTAAGGTTGTCGCTGCACATCTTGACTTTTTGGCTCTGCTACATAAACCTTTATGACACTTCTTCTAATTCTCTTCCTTTGGATTGATTCTGGAATGAGTTCTTCATCCTTAGTTTAGAAGAAAGATGATCCTTTCATTATTTAGCTCAAGCACCTGCTTCACTCGTCTCTGAGTCACAGGCCAGTGGCTCAACAGAGGAACAGTGTGAGGCAGGAACTTTAGGACCAACTGAGGAGGAGAACAGGGAGAGCTAAGGCAGACAAGGTGACAGAGACAGGACACTGACTTCAGATCTGCACAGAACAGAGCTGAATATGGCTCTGGCAGCCCCTGAAGACCAATCAGAGATGTTGCCCACATCCCGTTTTCCTCTCTTCCGTCTTCCTTCCACTTCCCCTCTCTCTGTCACTATCTAAGCGTCCCTTGTCCTCAGGTTTGAAGCTGGAGCCAGGATCCATGGCTCTTTACCTCACTCTTTATGCTTCCTTTCCTGTCGGCCTGCTGGTTGAGCAGAGTTAAAGAGAACCAGTCCACAAGGCATCAGTGATTGGTCGGCCCCGGCTGCCCTCTCAAACTACTTCATCCTTCTCCACAGAAAGAAAGCCATTGTGCCCGGTGTTTGCTCCAACAGCGAGGGAGCTAATTTGAGCCAAGTACTCCAACAAGATTAAACGGATGGGGAGGGGGTCCGGCTGAAAGAAGGGTTTCTGAGTGAGCGCTTTAGCCCCATCCGTCAGTGTCTGTCCATACAGTTGCATCATTTTCACCATATCTTCCAGTTGGGGTGATCATTTCAGCTCAACCAGCTGCAAAAAAAACATACTAATCCAGTCACTGGACTGTCTGGATGTGCTTTGTAGGTCAGAAAGACTGTGAGGCTATTTCCTTGTCCAACCCCACAGGTGATCATTTACCGATAGCAGAGCTACCCATCTTTATAAGACAAAAATAATCGGAACACTCAGACTAAATACATAGAAAAATGTTTTCTTTTTAAGAATTACGGCCGACTTTCTTTTTCCATGACTACTGACTAAATGTCACACTTCCTTTCAGAGGAGGATAGATTACCTGTTCATGGCAGCTCCATCTCTACAGACCTGCCACAGATTCAGGCACCAGTTTAAGATTTGGCACACAAGACGGTATAACTGTAGAGAGGGGACTGGGATTCCCTGCTGAAAATCTCTAGTGGGTTATGAAAAACACACTCTGACAGCCTAGTGTTTGCTCTCATTCAGTGTGTGTGTGTGTGACAGAGAGAGAGAGAGATCAAAGAGGCACATTCTTTAAAAGCTCAGAAAGCTGATTTTTAATATTCTGAAAAACAGCCTACAATGTTACCCACACTAAGTCAACACAGAGCTCCTCATATTCACAAAATCTGTTTACAGTCATTTGGAAGCAATAATACATCTTTGAATGCTATAAAATGTATTCACCTCCTTGGATGTCTTCCCCTTTGTATTGTTTTAACAAATCAATCATGATTAACAAAATTGGGCTTTTTTGACAAAAGAAAATAGCAAAAGATTCCCTTAAAATCAAAGTAAAAAATAATTTCTACATATAAACACAATTAAATAGAAATATTTAACATTTTGCAAACTGACTCACCTAATTTAACATGTCTCTCAATACACAGGTCTTTCACGTGGATGCGAAAACATAAATCGGCGCCCCCCACCCACCCCCCCTCGGAAAGAAGGAACGGCAGGGTGAAGGAGCGATGCTCACTCGCTCCCCCCCCCCCCCCCCCCCTCTCCCCCTTCCCCCCAGGCAACGATACGTCAGGGGTAAAACTCGCTACATTTGCCTCGTTATCGTTATGTGCGTGAAGCAAACGAGCGAAAGGCGCGCTGAAGTGTATGGTAGAACATCATCAGCGCGTTGCCCCCTCCAGACAGTGTTTTGGCGCCCCCTCTGGTGCTGCGCCCCTATGCGTTGCATACCCTGCATACCCACTTTTTGCGCCACTGTATATATGTACTACGAGGGGGTACCCAAAAATTTCCAGAATGACGCTGCTGCACGCGAAGTTTTCATAATACGCGATTCTGCTGCTAGTTATTTGTTCAACCACGCCTTCTCAATCAGTGTGCCAAGCGGCGTTGATTTGGAAGGTTTCGTCTACCCGCAGTGAATTTTCTTGGAAGAGCTGTTTTGTCCAGCCGTCGTTTTTCTTCATGGAGAAGTTTTATGAGCTGAAGCTTTGCTTCCTGCTCGGGAAAAAAGTATCGGAAACCGTTCAAATGTTGAAGACCGCTTACAAGGATGACGCTATTGTCAAGCTCAAGTTTACTTGCGGTTCACCCGCTTTTATAATGGTGAAACGTCAATTGATGATCAACCGCTTTTTTCCCGAGCATGAAGCAAAACTATTTTTACAACAAAAAAAATTTCCTAAATTTACTCAATTTAAATTTTGTAAATTTACTAATTTAGTAAATTTTGTGGTAAATTTTCTAAATTAGTAAATTTACTACAAATCTAATATATTCACATTCATTTAAAAATCCAGTTAACAGGCTGGGACTGTTACAGTGACTATGATATTTTAAGACGATAAAGTGATAAACTAGCAATATATATATATAAAAAAATTCCCTTCTCACCCTCTGCGGGTGGTCTCTCTCTTTCATCCTCTGAGCTCGGGTCCTCTACCAGAGGCCTGGGAGCTTGAGGGTTCTGCGCAGTATCTTGGCTGTGCCTAGTACTGCACATTTCTGGACTGAGATGTCTGATGTTGTTCCTGGGATCTGTTTTAGCCACTGCTCCAGTTTGGGGGTGACTGCCCCGAGGGCCCCGATGACCACAGGCACCACTGTGGTCTTCACCTTCCAGTTCTTTTCCAGTTCCTCCCTGAGGCCCTGGTATTTCTCCAGTTTCTCATGCTCCTTTTTTCCTGATGTTGTAGTCACTTGGTATTGCTACATCCACCACAACGGCTTTCCTCTGTTCTTTATCCACCACCACAATGTCCGGTTGGTTCGCCATTACCATCTTGTCTGTCTGGATCTGGAAGTCCCACAGGATCTTAGCTCGGTCATTCTCCACCACCTTTGGGGGTGTTTCCCACTTCGATCTCGGGGCTTCCAGTCCATATTCTGCACAGATGTTCCTGTACACTATGCCCGCTACCTGGTTATGCCGTTCCATGTACGCTTTCCCTGCCAGCATCTTGCACCCTGCTGTTATGTGCTGGACTGCCTCAGGGCCTCCTTGCACAACCTACACCTTGGGTCTTGTCTGGTGTGGTAGATCTGAGCCTCTATTGCTCTGGTGTTTAGGGCCTGTTCCTGTGCAGCCAGGATGAGAGCCTCTGTGCTGTCCTTGAGTCCAGCTTTGTCCAGCCATTGGTAGGATTTCCTGATATCAGCTACTTCAGTTATTTGTCGGTGGTACATCCCATGTAGGGGCTTGTTCTCCCATGATGGAACCTCTAGCCCCTCATCCTCTGTTCCCCATTGCCTGAGACATTCCCTGAGCATATCGTCCGTTGAGGCTTTGTCCTTGATGTATTTATGAATCTTGGATGTTTCATCCTGGACAGTGGCTCTCACACTCGCTAGTCCTCTGCCTCCTTCCTTACGGCTCATGTATAGTCTCAGGGTGCTGGATTTGGGGTGGAACCCTCCATGCATGGTTAGTAACTTCCGAGTCTTAACATCCGTGGCCTTTATCTCTTCCATTGGCCAGCTAATTATTCCGGCAGGGTATCTGATTACTGGTAAGGCATAGCTGTTTATTGCACGGATCTTGTTCTTGCCATTGAGCTGGCTTCTCAGGACTTGCCTTATTCGTTGGAGGTATTTGGCTGTGGCTCCTTTCCTTGTGACCTCATCGAGGTTGCCATTTGTTTGTGGTATTCCCACACTGTAAAAAAAAAAACGGCCTCATTTTACGGTAAAAAACTGCCAGTTTTTTACTGTATTTTGGAAATGCAGTATTTTACCGTATTTTTAAAATACGGTAAAATTCTGGCAACCAAAATTGCCAGTTTTTTACCGTGTTTTCAGAATACGGTAAAATACTGGCAACCAAAACTGCCAGTTTTTTTACAGTATTTTGGAAATGCAGTATTTTACCGTACTTTTAAAATACGGTAAAATTCTGGCAACCAAAACTGCCAGTTTTTTACCGTGTTTTCAGAATACGGTAAAATACTGGCAACCAAAACTGCCAGTTTTTTTACCGTATTTTGGAAATGCAGTATTTTACCGTTTTTTAAGATTACGGTAAAATTCTGGCAACCAAAACTGCCAGTATTTTACCGTATTTCCCAAAGACAGTAAAATACCGTATTTCCTAAAATATGTTAAATAAAAAATTAAAATGTGGTTTTGCTGTAGTAAATACGGTCATACTGAATGAGGCATAATATCTACATAAGTGAAAAACACGGCCAGACTGTATGATATATTGGCATTTTATTGTAAAAAAATCCCCAAAAACCTGGGGATTTTCTTACTGGTCACTGTTCTTACCAAAATTTCACCATAAAAATTATAGTACAACACAAGGAAGTGTAACTTATCAGCATTTCTATACAGAAACTAAGAAAATAAATTCAAATTAAACAAAATACAGATTACGAGTAATGCACTTAAAGAATTATTTAAAAATTCAGTTAAAAAAATGAAACGATTCTATTTTCTGTCCAGTTTCCTCACGGTATTACTGACATCTGGAAAACAAAACACACAAAAACAGCCTGTGTCCACATAAGAACACTTCTACCTATTGTAGAAGAAAAACAGGTGATAAAAGGATTCTTGTTCTGGGTTGAGAGTAACAAGTCACTGAGTTCAGACTTTGCTCAGGATGGTTGTCTTCCAAGTCACAGGTTGAAGTTGAGACTCACATGTTGTCAACCAGGTGTTTCCTCTTTGCTGGAAAACAAACAAAGCAAAAGTTAGAAAGATGCAATACATGAACATCATATAAATGCACCATTCACTTAAATGTTTGTTTCACCTTTGTTTACTTGCATATGGAGTCTGGTACTTCAACTAGGTGGTGTGATAATTTCTGACTGAAAATTCTGTAGTTCTTAAACCTTTGTTTGTTGTCGACAGGTGTGATCCTCTCTGCAACCAGACATAATACACAAACAAAAAACATAAATAAAAACAAATATAACAGTTTTAGGCAATTTATGAAATAGATACTCACCATTTATCTGAGTCTCATGAAGGCCAATAAGTTGTCTTCAATCATTTATGCAAGTTTCAATTCCTGCAAACTAGCAGAAATAAAGCTGTAAAAGTGAACACTTTTCATACAGGCAAAGAAATAGATACACCTGAGACGATTTATGCTGTTAGTTTTTCTCTGTCACTTTTGGTGCATTTCTCAAGTCATTGTTGGCATTTACAAAACAGCGGATTTCTCAAAACAATTTGTAAAAACAGCAAAAATAGCGTTTGTTTGCTTGAAAAATCCTTATTTCAGCTCAAAATTCTATCAGTTAACATATCAGTGACTCAAAATAATAAGTTATAGATTCTCTATGTACAGATAAGACAGTCAAATTGATTAGTCATGGGAAGAGACTACAAAATGATCATTTGCGCCAATGTTTCTCAACCCTGGTCCTCAGCGCCCCCCTGCTCTGCATGTTTTATATGAGCCTCTATTCCAGAACAGCTGATTCAAATGATTGCATGACCATCAAGTACTGCAGAAGCCTGTTAATCATCCAGAGATACAATTCAGGTGTGTGGCAGAAGGGAAATACCTAAAACATGCAGGACAGGGGGGGGGCGGTGAGGACCAGAGTTGAGAAACACTGATTTACGTTTTTGTTGTAATTTATTGATGGACCATGCCATGGTTATTCAGAGATGTGTTTCCTTCTCCTTCTCCTCCTGAACGCGCAAAAATAGCAGAAACTTGATTTCAAAGACAGCAGTTGCATCCTGACAAGGACCAGGAGTCCTGCTGAGAGTCCAGGCCTACTGGGCTCTTAGCACCCTGAGCTAGAACCTGCTAGTTAGCAGCCTTAGCTAGCACCTGCTAGTTAGCAGCCTTAGCTAGCGCACTGTGACTTTACTGTGTTGAGTTCAGGACACCACAGTAACCTGAGTCACGCTCAACTACAGCAACAGAGTTAAAAGAATCTTCCTGTTGATACTGAAAAATCAAGCAGCAATACAAACTAGATAATGATTTGTTCACATGACAAATAACAGTCTCCATTTACTGTAACCCACACTTGGTTTTAAATATTCTGATATGGGTTGAGAATAATCTAGTCCAGATTTGAAGAGTCTAGGTGTTGTAGTTTTTTAGCTAGAGTAAATTAAAGATGCTGATGGTAGTGAAAAATTAGGTGGAATTGCCCTTTAGCTATTTTCCAAATTGGAAGCAGCAATTGGAAACCAACTTCAGCTTCATCCAAGCAAGAGGGGCTAACATACAGTTCTCTTTATGTATGAGAAATCTATGGTCGACATAAAATTAATCTCAAATGCATCCTTTAATCAAATATTCTTACAAATGATGATGGCGTTGGCTGTAGGAGTTTGCTTTGCATTCGGTGGGTCGCTAGATGGATGCCTGGTCTACTGTTGAGATTTCAGTTTGGTGTATTAAAGGCATTATTAAAAAAGAAACCAAAATATCACACCAGCATTCTGTTCTTTGTAAAAAATACTTTTGCAATCTTGTTTACAGTTTTACATTGTAGATATAAATATCAGCAAAATTTGTAATTTTGGCTGATTAGTACTGTTAAGTTTAGGGTAATTAACTGCTGGCTATATTACCATATTTTTATATGAACTTTAAAATTACTTATATTTTTACAATATATTTCTGTATTTTCTACATTCATGACTGTCAAAATTACTTAGGATATATGTTAATTGAGTTATGATAATTCCACATATTTTCTATGGCAGTATAATGCTTTGGATATTACAGTCAGTAACTGTTGGTATTTTACCATGTTTTACCATAGATTTACGGATTTTTTCTGCAGTGTCGACTTACTGTAATTCCATGTATTTTTACGGTAACAAAATGTTTTGGATATTACAGTCAGTAACCGTTAGTATTTCACAATTTTCTTACCATAAATTTACAGAGTCCTTTTGCAGTGTTGACTTACGGTAATTCCATGTATTTTTTAAGGTAACAAAATGTTTTGGATATTACGGTCCGTAACCGTTAGCATTTCTCAATTTTCTTACCGTAAATTTACTGAGTTTTTTTGCAGTGTTGACTTACGGTAATTCCATGTATTTTTTACAGTAACAAAATGTTTTGGATATTACGGTCAGTAACTGTTGGTATTTCACAATTTTCTACCGTAAATTTACTGACTTTTTTTGCAGTTTCGACTTACGGTAGTTCCATGTAATTTCTACGGTAATGAAATGTTTTTGGATATGACGGTCAAAAACTGTTGGGCTTTTACCGTGTTTTTTACCGTGAATTTACTGACTTTTTTTTGCAGTTTCGACTTACGGTAGTTCCATGTAATTTCTTTGGTAATTAAATGTTTTTGAATATGACGGTCAAAAACTGTTGGTCTTTTACCGTTTTTTACCGTAAATTTACTGACTTTCTTTGCAGTTTCGACTTACGGTAGTTCCATGTAATTTCTACGGTAATTAAATGTTTTTGAATATGACAGTCAAAAACTGTTGGCGTTTTACCGTTTTTTACCGTGAATTTACTGACTTTTTTTGCAGTTTCAACTTACAGCAGTTCCATGTAATTTCTACGGTAATTAAATGTTTTTGGATATGACGGTCAAAAACTGTTGGGCTTTTACCGTGTTTTTACCGTGAATTTACTGACTTTTTTTGCAGTTTCGACTTACGGTAGTTCCATGTAATTTCTTTGGTAATTAAATGTTTTTGAATATGACGGTCAAAAACTGTTGGTCTTTTACCGTTTTTTACCGTAAATTTACTGACTTTCTTTGCAGTTTCGACTTACGGTAGTTCCATGTAATTTCTACGGTAATTAAATGTTTTTGAATATGACAGTCAAAAACTGTTGGCGTTTTACCGTTTTTTACCGTGAATTTACTGACTTTTTTGCAGTTTCAACTTACAGCAGTTCCATGTAATTTCTACGGTAATTAAATGTTTTTGAATATGACGGTCAAAAACTGTTGGCCTTTTACTGTTTTTTTACCGTAAATTTACTGACTTTTTTTGCAGTTTCGACTTACGGCAGTTCCATGTAATTTCTACAGTAATTAAATGTTTTTGAATATGACGGTCAAAAACTGTTGGCCTTTTACCGTTTTTTACCGTAAATTTACTGACTTTTTTTACAGTGCAGGTACTTGTAATTGTGCTTTGTGTCTGCTATTGTTCCTTCTGTGAGACCCCTTCTGTGCGGACCACCTTCCCTTTCTTTGTAACCATCCGACCACACTTCTCTAGTCCGAATGACATCCCAATGTCAGTGCTGTATATCCTGGTGGTGTGGATCAGTGAGTCGATGTCTCGCTCACTCTTAGCGTACAGCTTGATGTCATCGATGTAGAGGAGGTGACTGATTGTGGCCCCATTCTTCAGTCGGTATCCGTAGCCAGTCTTGTTGATGATTTGGCTGAGGGGGTTCAGGCCTATGCAGAACAGCAGTGGGGACAGAGCATCTCCTTGGTATATGCCACATTTGATGGACACTTGTGCAAGTGGTTTGCAGTTGGCTTCAAGGGTGGTTTTCCACAGCCCCATTGAGTTTGCAATGAAGGCTCTTAGAGTCCTATTGATGTTGTACATCTCTAAGCATTCAATGATCCAAGTGTGTGACATTGAGTCATAGGCTTTCTTGTAATCTATCCAAGCGGTGCACAGGTTGGTGTGTCGGGTTTTGCAGTCTCGGGCGACTGTGTGGTCTACAAGGAGTTGGTGTTTGGCTCCTCTGCTATTTAAGCCGATGCCCTTCTGTGCCGTACTCATGTAAAAAACTCAGGTAAATTTTCTAAATTAGTAAATTTACTACAAATCTAATATATTCACATTCATTTAAAAATCCAGTTAACAGGCTGGGACTGTTACAGTGTCTATGATATTTTAAGACGATAAAGTGATAAACTAGCATATATTTTATTAATATATATTATATATTATATATATATATGTATATATATATATATATATATATATATATATATATATATATATATATATATATATATAATATATTATATATATTATTATATTATATATAGAACAGTATATATAATCTTTTTTCAGTCTGTAGCATACCAGGTCCCGCATTGGATTTACGCGTTGTCGGCCCCCGCCTACAGGACTTGCTCGCTCGCCCGCCTCCTCTCAGCTGCAGTAGCCCAAACACTCAGGTCGTGTGGTTCTGAATGTTGGGAGAACCGTCGCTTTCTATTCAATTGGTCAGATTCTGTCTCTCTTTCCTTTCAATGACCGTTCGGGGCGTGCTTTGCATTCAGCAGCGCAATAGTTAATGTGTGTGCCGGATGCACCCTCACTCCAGCAGACCGCTACAGTACGAAGATGGCGTCGGAGGGAGCCAGCGGAGAGCAGCCTTCTCCGGTACAAACGCTGGTCGCTGCCGCGCCGGGAGGTATCGACACGGTAAGACGCGTGTATGGAGGCAAGCTAACCATAGACGCTGCTTCTAATTTTTTAAATATTTATTTCAGTGTGGAGCCGTGGCTGTCATGAGGAATAGACAGTGAAACGTGCTGCGCATCTATTTCTCTGAAAGGCTTTGGAAGCAACAGCGGTGGGCAGCGCGAGGCACTCGGCTGTCTCTGGAGAAAACACGAGCCTCGTCCCCGTTTGAGCCGCAATATTAGCCTTATTTGTCCTTAGCAGACCTCAGTAATGCCGTATATTGCCTTTTGTTGCACTAGTAAGTTGCTTTGTTCGTCTAGCACGGCCTCTCCCAGCGCTCATCTCGTTGTTGTTATGTTATCCTGTGTTTTCCAGCTCCCGATGAAAGGAAAAGTGGCGCTGGTTGTACGGGTTGTGACTCATTCTGTAGTAGCTACACAGTACCCAGGGCATACACTGCGACTCCATTCCTACTACGAGATTTGTTTACTCTATTTGGTGCAAAAACATAATATTTCGGTTTGACCATTAATTTTTATCTAAAGAACAAGTGGGGTTCTGCTTATTTATATTAGGTACATCAATGAAATAGGTGTTTTGTGTGAGTGTTTAACTAGAGATGCCTGTGTTATCAGATTCGTTTTGGCATAATTTATCATCATCTATAACACTTAACGTCATGGCTAGTTTTTTTATACATATTTTTATGTATAAAAAATGTTTTATCTATCTATCTATCTATCTATCTATCTATCTATCTATCTATCTATCTATCTATCTATCTATCTATCTATCTATCTATCTATCTATCTATCTATCTATCTATCTATCTATCTATCTATCTATCTATCTATCTATCTATAGAGAGAGAGAGAGAGAGAGAGAGTGAAAGAGAGAGAGTTGTAAGTCGTCGTAAGTCGTTAAATTTCGGGGAGGGGTTATGTTTTGTTCTCTCTTTGATTTTCTGAGTTACCAGTCAGAAAAACAACAAACCTCCCCCCCCCCGAAGTCGGAATTCCGACTGGGAAACTCAGAGCGCACCTAGAGCTGTCTCAGGTTTCTGCTGCGCTTGATTATCCTCGGACGTCTGAGCTGGCAGTGACGTCACGCCCCAGTTGAGAGCGCTCTGGCTTTAAATCACAAGAGGGTGGGATTTGCTACTTTGCAAATTGCTACTACCAATACCAGTTTCTGCGTATCCGCTCAGACAAAAAGGAATATTTTTATACAAAAATGGGTATGTTACAGCACTGCTTTAATGAACGATAAACCGTCAGAAATCCTTTGCCTATAGTTTATACAGCAGCTTTTACTTCTATGTACAGCCATATTGGACACTGTTGAGCTCTGAGTGTTTAAGAGTGTGTCCTTTCTGTTTGCCCCAGTTTTAGAACGCACAGTTTCCAAGTACAACCAGAACGCATCACCATCATTGATTTCTAAGCATGTAGAACTTGGTAATACACAGTCCAGTCACATTAATGTGACCATCTGTCAAAAGCCAGAATAACCACCTTTCGCAGAGCGAACTGCTACGAGACGTGCAGGAAGAGAGTCACTTAGGTCCCTGAAGGTCTTCTCTGGGATGTTGAGCCATGCCGACTCTAATGCCGTGGCCAGCTGCGCTAGATTACGCGGTTGAGGATCCATGGCGCGAACAACTCGATCGAGATGGTCCCACAGATGCTCGATTGGGTTTAAGTCAGGTGAGTTTGCTGGCCAGGGGAGGACGGTAAACTCATCCTGGTGCTCTTCGAACCACGCACGTACACTGGCAGCTGTATGGCACCTCGCATTGTCCTGCTGGAAGATGCCATCATCCTGAGGAAAAACAATGCGCATGTAGGGGTGGACATGGTCCGCAAGGACAGATGCGTACTTGTATTGATCCATCGTGCCTTCCACAATAATCAGTGAACCCAGAGAATGCCAGGAAAACATTCCCCAGACCATAATGCTCCCGCCTCCAGCTTGGACCGTTCCTGCAATGGTTGCAGGGTGGTTCCTTTCAGAGGTTTCACGCCTTATACGCCAACGTCCATCTGTCCGATGGAGCATAAAACGCGATTCATCTGAAAACGCTACCTGTCGCCACTCAGTGGACGTCCAGCTGCTGTACTGGCGTGCAAATTCTAGCCTTCGTCGTCGATGAACACCAGTCAGCATAGGTGCACGAACCAGGCGTCCGCTTCGGAGGCCCAGACGCAGCAATGTTCGCTGAATAGTGGTTTGGGAGACACTTGTGGTAGCCCCTTGGTTCATTTTAGTGGTCAGTTGCTCAACGGTAGCCCGTCTATCTGCCCGAACGCATCTCCGCAACCGTCGTTCGCCTCTGTCATCTATGGCCCGTGGTGCACCACATTTGCCACGTCGTTGATTTTGGACAGTCCCATTTTGCCATGCACGGTACACTTTTACCACGGCGGCACGCGAACAGTTCACAAACTCAGCCGTTTCGGAAATGCTTCCACCCTTGGCCCGAAAGCCAATGATCATGCCCTTTTGGACGTCGGATAAATCGCTTCGTTTCTGCATTACGCCAACGATTGAAATGTTTTCCGAAGCCCACACACACCCTTTATATACGCTCAACTGCACTGTGCTGCCACCTGCCTTCTGTGATTGGTTATTTAACTCTGAAGTGGAAAGTACGTGGTGGTCACATTAATGTGACTGGACTGTGTAAATGATCTATTATCCCTTCTGGCAGCTTTACAGTAAACCAGATGCTCTGCTTTTTACGTTGTTTATTAAATGCATGAAATATATTAACAGCTTGTAATGCTGTTGTAATCAGTATGTTGGCACAAAACAATTAGCAGATTAAACATCAACTCTCATCTGACATCTTTCCCATATTTCACTTTTGAAACAAGATTTGCTATATGTTATAGCTGCCATTTTTAATCTCCCAAGTGGAGACTGACTGCAGACAATGGAGGGTGTGTGTTCTGTCATTTGCATTTTTTTTTGAATTTCAAGGAGCCAAACAGGAACAGCTCCTTGGTAGGGGAATCATTTTTACAAGCATATGCACCAATGAATATAACCAGCAAAGGAATATTTACTGCAAAACATTACACATACCTGTGAAAACATCTAAAGTAACATTAATATGGGGTTAAATTTTGTAGTAAAAGCCTTGTGTAGACTGCTCTTGTGCTTCCACTTGTTGAAAACAGTCAGGCTTCCTCACTGCAGCAATGTCTACTGTTTAAAAAGAGCTTCAGGGAAAGTCGGCTGGCTGTTGTGTGTTGGGGAAGCAGCATCAGATCCAGCGACTCTAACAGACTGAACAGGGTCATCAGGAAAGCTGCTCTGTACTTGGACTGAAACTGGAGACCCTGGAGAATGTGGTGGAGAGGAGGACATTGAAGAAGCTGTTGTCTATCATGGTCAACGAGCTGCACCCTCTCTACCACACAGTGGACAGACAGCGGAGCACTTTCTCACACAGACTGCGTCAGCTCCGTTGTCGTAAGGACAGATACAGGAAATCTTTCCTGCCACAGGCCATCACTTTATATAACAATAGTTAAGTCACCATTACACAGATTGTTCACATAGCACTATTGTACATATTGTATATATTATTAACATATTGATGATTATTTATTATTATGTTCTGAACCTTACATCTTACATTCTACATTTTTATAGTATTTTTATTTTTATTGGTAACTTCATCTCTGTGTTTGTGTATGCTGCTACTGCACAGTAATTTCCCGGCTGGGATGAATAAAGTACTTCTATTCTATTCTATTCTATTCTATTCTATTCTATTCTATTCTATTCTATTCTAAAAACTAAAGTAATGGCAATGCCATGATGGAATTTCAAATAGATCTTGGTAAAAAATAACCTGAAGACAACTGATTAAAGTCTTTTTAAAGTTAATGTCTAATTTGGATGTATATCTCTCAGTTTATTTGTATGATTTTTGTCATCCTGTTCTTTAAAGGTGTTAACTTGTGTTGTACATAATTACCACAAAAAAGGGTGTTTATGGAACTTAAGGAAAATTTGACTTCTGTAAAATGTAAGGCAGCAGATTTTGAGTAGGACTGGAATGTCTACATTTTATCATTAAAGGTCTTTTATGATAAGTGGAGAAATTACAGCTGATCAACATAAAAGAGGGATTTGGTTGATTCATTTTAAGAGGATATCTAAGGGAAGAAACAAGAAAAGAGTGAGGTCAGAGAGAAGTTGTTTGGGAAACTGAAAGCTGTGTGAGTCCAGACTGGGGACAAACTCTGGCTTCAGCATGCACCGAGGTTCAACCCCATCGCAGTCCATCCTGACATCTGTCCAAAGTTGCTTGTTCGCCATCGTCTTTAGGAATTCCAGCTGATCGACGTGATTCTTACGCTTCCCGTGAAACCATAGATAAAATACACACAAAGTGGAATGTGTTGCCTTTTAGTTCAGTTTCAGAAACTTTACATTTTTAAGAAAACCTGGAGCTGTATTTTTAACTTTTTTTCAATCACACTCGTCAATTAAAGAAAAATGCGTGCATAGCATTTGTAAGAAAAGCTTTGTTTCTCTATAAAGGGTTCAGTTTCACATGTTTGCTATCACCTAGTTGTTATTTCTCACAGCAGGTTGCAGCTGTGCTCTGGCAGTGGCTCAGCTCCCGCTCTGCAAACTGATCACTGTGGCTCCAACCAGGAGCATCTTTGTTCAGGGCCGAAGAGTCTGTCGCTTCTTCAGCCACGAACGGCTAAATCGGGGCTGTCAGGGACTTTTTTGCCGCTTGCTTTCTTTTAGTGCTGGTTGGGCTTTAGTGACAGAGTAGTGCCTCTGTGGAAGTTCCTCAGAGGAGCTCGGCAGGTGGAAATAGGCTCCAACAGAACAGTTGTGGGCTCTGAGGCCGGTTGGAGGTGTGAGAAGGTGGGGGAGTGGTGTGGGTTAGACTGGTGAACTAAGAAGAGTTGCGGGGGTCAGTGCAGAAGAAGGGGGTGGAGGAGGACATGTCCACCAGACACCTTTCTAAATTGGTATAATTTCAGTGACTCAGCGGACATAGCTGGGAGTTCCGTGTCACCCAGCCATCCACCCTAGCGTCTCCTCTAACACCCACAAGAACCTGGAAGCCACTGCATGGAGGCAAACAGGTGTTCAGAGTTAGGAAGAAGGGCCGTTTACCTCTGGGCCTTCTCCAGATTTTAGTCGACAAAAGGGGGGATTCCGCCTCAACGCTGTACACCTCCGCCCCCCAACACCAACTCCACCGATCACCATGCCTGCTGAAGTTAAATAAAGCTCTGTACTCTTTGCTCACCCCTATCAAACTGTGTCTTGTCAGCCTAAGGTGGGGAAAGTTTCCTGACTGCGGACTCTGAAGCACCCTTGCTGAAGGGTCAGAGGTTGCCTCTATTTGTCTGCAAAAACTTTTTTTTTTTGCATGGTAGTGTGTATGTGTGTAGTCAATTGTGTTGAATTCCTTTTCTCTCCCTGAGTGGCTTGGAGGTGGGTTTCTTTTAACCTTTTGCTGCAACCAACAAAATGTTAAAAATCTAAAGGTCTGATTTAGATTTTTGATCAGAGATGCACAGGTTGGAGTTTTGTTGCCAATTTTTGACCATCAATATTTAAGGTTTGACTTTCTGATACAATCTTTCTTTCTGAACTATACTATAGAAAAATATATAAACAACGGTACCATTTTACAATAACGTTCCTCTTATAAATGTTTAATAAATAGTTAATAGATGGATTATTAATTTGTAAACACTTTGATAATTATTAATGGGCTTATAATGCATTATTTAAGAGTGAGAAAGGGACAAATCTGACTAGTTTCTTGCCAAGTAGTGAGCCAAATCTCTTCTGTATAATTCAACCAAAGCTACAAAATTAAACATTTCAGACTAAGTCACTGCCTTGTAGTACGTAGCTTCACAACTTTACTTTAAACCTCCGTTTAATAGTTGTGGATGTTTATATTGAAATGATAAAGTGAATGATAAAATATATGCTAAATAATTACGGTTACAAATGCTCATTGTACTTACATGGTAGTAATTCAGTCTGAAATGTTTGATTTAGAAACTTTACATGAAATATGTAAACAGCTTTGACTCACAATTTGGTTAGAAACTGATCAGTTTGGTCTATCTCCTGTTCTTATTAATCCTTGATAAACACTTATTAATTATCTAGTTTATTATGATGTATGAAGCATGTAAGCATTTTGTGTGTAGGAGAGCAGTTGCTGTAAAACAGACTTACTGTTATTCTGTTACTCTAAAAGTCAGTTCTGTGAGCATCTGTAAGGCTACAGGAAGTAATGTTTTTAGGTAAGACACTGAGATCTCCTGGCTTAAACATGGTAAGATTTTTTAGACCGGGATTCAAAGCTGTTGGTTAAAGGAGCATTGGCCTGGGCTAAAGCTGAGTGATGGACCTCTGCTGCACTCTGATGTAAGAGATGTTGTTGGCTCAAATTTTGATGGAAGATTGTAAATCTGGTTTCAGTGAGCAGCCTGCCTTTAGAGTGAGCAGGTACCAATCTTGCCCATTGTGCAAGACTGTGGCGTTCCTCCATGATTACATTTAGCTGATTTATTAAGGCTTCATTGGACAAATGACGTTATAAAAAAGCTTCTAGAGATTAGGAATGCAGCTTGATGTGACTTTCTCAGTTGTCTGTTCACACTCAAACTACAAATTCTGCTTTCACCAACCTTTAAATAGTAAATGGACTAAACTAATAGAGAGCCATTCCAGTCATACCAATCACTCAAATCTTTGAAACCAGAGCCTCATTCACCCAGATACACACAAATTCAAACACATTCATACACCAATCCACAGATGTTTGGCCAATATGAGGGTCTCTTGCTCATGAAAATATTTGACATGTGCGAAGTAAAGAAGGTAGAATCAAACACATGGCATTCAGCATGGAGGACAGCAACTTTTTATATTGACTGACCAGTCCTTATGCAGGAGTAAGTGAGTTTCATCACCCATAGGTCTCTAGCCAAGTGTTTTTCCCATGTCCCTCCCTTGCTTCGCTTTTGGTCTCAGTGATTACAACAACTTTCAGGGTTTCTTCGAAAAACAATTTGACACTCTGCTCAGGAATGTCACCTGACTGGACCATGCTGTGTGGTTCCAGGATGTAACCAGGCACTGTGGTATTTGGGAAAGAAAAAAAATAAACTTATGAATTTAACACCTTACCATAAAAAAAGGCCAAGGTTCTGTCACATACTGTACTTACTGACTTGTCACATAAGTGGGTTTTGTCTGAGTATTGGCCCAAAGCTTCCTTAAGGACATTACCAAAGTATTACTTTCATAATGCAAATATTCTCCTAATATGACTCTTTGATTTGAAGTATTACAACGTTTGACATTAAGGTTTTGGTCTACCATAGTGTATGTTATGTTATGTTATATTAACCACAAATACAATGTTTCTCTGTATTTAGATATAAACTTGTAACAAATGTATTAGGTGGTTTAATTGCTTTCATTTAACACCAAAAACAATAACATTTCTATACCTCTCTGTGAGGTCATGGTGTCTGTCCTGTGTGATGGATTGTCCACCTGTCTAGTGTACAGCACCTTTCGCCTGATGACCGCTGGAGATCGGCAAGGACAAACGGATATAAATGGGTGGACTGGACACTGGACGATTTTCATTATTCCAAAATTTCTAATTTAATGTTGATAGTGATGAAAATGCTCAGTTCCAAATTTGATTCCAGGGATCTTTTCTTAAGGCCCAGGATTCTCTCTTAAGAAATATATAGGTAATTACAAGGTAACATTTTTTTTACCTTATTTAGAGAAATTTAAGGCAATTTAGCAGCCATTTAGAAAAGACAGTAACAGTGTTATTATACTGTATAGCAAACCAGCAGACTGGACAACACCTAGAAGTGTTAATATCCTTTGAGAAAGAATGAACCCTGGATCCATTATGCAGTTCATTGGTAGTCAGGCTCTTTTTTTGCAGCATTAATTTGTAATTTGTACAAATTAATGTACAAATTAATTAATCTTCAACAGTGTGATGGGAAACAAATCTGGCCAAGGTGACTTACATTTAAACCACCAATGTTACCATATGTCATCTGGCATAATCCCTCGATATCAGAGCTTCAGTCTTTAAGAGCCTTTGTCATAGAAGAATCTGAAATCTTTATCAGTTAGCACCAAATACCTCTAACCCACACTTTTACTTTTGCCTTTCGACTACAGCATTGCAAAGAATGACTTAGAATGAATGGTTAGAGCTTGGCAGCATTTTAAATTAATGCTATCTTAATTCTCAGACATGATTGGTCTGATGAGCCTCTGCACAGGAGGATAAGGACTAAGTGTGTGTCTGTGTACATCGGTAGCTCTACTGTGCAATCTTGTGTTCCATCTTGGGCAAATAATCTCAAAACATGGATTATTTTGACAAATCTAGTATTGGTGTTCTTAAAAAGGTTTTATACAGAGCAGTTTGTGGTTTACTATCTGTTTGGTTATCACTTTTTAAATAATTTGAGTCTTAACATATTTCAATGTATTTCAAGATGATGTTCCACTGAAAGCAATAGTGTTCCAATATCTATTTTCTGTGAATTACCATTGTAACCAGCTGCTCTACCCCACTTTAACCCACAGCTTGGCCTTTATTTTTTACAACTTTACGAATCATGTGTTTTTTTTAACTTTTTGTCTGATACTCTTATTTTGCTCAGCTGTATTAACTACTAAAGGTGTGTTTTCTCTGGCTTGTCTTGCAGAAATGTGAGTTCAATATGGATAACTTGAGCAAGCCAGAGCTTCTCACACTCCTAAGTATCATGGAAGGGGAGCTGGAAGCCAGAGACCTGGTCATCGAAGCACTGAGGGTGAGTCCCAATGATAGAAACTGCAACAGATCAAAAGTTGAAAGTGTTATATCTGTGGAGATTGATGACAGATTTATGACCCTAGAAATGTGTTTGCATCAATTATGATGAAGAGACTTGAAAGGGTCTACCTCAGACACAGAATGCTTGTGGAACCACCAATAGAAAGTATTCTTGTTACTTTTTTACACTCTGGAAAGAATGTTTCTATAACTGGAGATTTTGTAGGTAATTTGAACCAATTTCAATTTATTTTTAAGTACTGTAAATAGATACAATATGGTGTTTTTAGTACTTTCTGTCTTAAAAGCTAAGACATTTGAAGGATTACAGTAAGGAAACAAGAAACAATGGCAAGGTTTCCCCCAGAAAACTTGATAAGCCTGGCGGTAGGGGCGCTAAGGCAGTCATCTAGTGGCCTTGTTGTTGTTTCATCCCAATTAAAATGTCCTTTTTTATTATTATTTCATACATGACACGTCACCTTTAAAAACAGGCCGTGGTTGCAGTGAATAAAAAAGACATTTGACCTCAGTCTCTCAATGTGTTAACATACTGATCATACTATTCTCCATTTCACCAAAGAGACTCTTTAACCTGTTTATGCTATCACTGTGCCTGGTATATCAAAAAACCTATAATAAATAAACATCGCTTAGCCTGGTGATGTATTATCAGCCTAGTGGCCTGCCAGGCTGATAATATACTGAAGGAATTTCTGGAAAACAGCCCAAAGTGCCAGAGATAGATGAAGGCTATATTCCTACAGGTTTGGTATCTAAAAATAAACTAAAAATAATGACACCTCGGTTATTTTACTCCTCAAGGCAAATTGTAGCACACTAGAATCTTTCTGTACATTTGTATGGGGGCCAAAAACAAATGTCGACCGTATTACAACATCCATCCATCCATCCATGAATCCATCCATCCATCTATCCATGAATCCATCCATCCATCCATCCATCCATCCATCCATCCATCCATCCATCCCTCCATCCATCCATCCATCCATCCATCCATCCATCCATCCATCCATCCATCCATCCAGCCAGCCAGCCAGCCAGCCAGCCAGCCAGCCAGCCAGCCAGCCAGCCAGCCAGCCAGCCAGCCAGCCAGCCAGCCAGCCAGCCAGCCAGCCAGCCAGCCAGCCAGCCAGCCAGCCAGCCAGCCAGCCAGCCAGCCAGCCATTCATTTTCTTTACACCCTTGTCCCTTACTGCGGTTTTGGAGGGTTACTGGTGCCTATCTCCAGCTAACGTTCTGGGCGAGAGACGGGGTACACCCTGGAACGTATTACAACATATACTGTAAATATGTTTTCCCAAGATTATCTCAATATAATTGGTGTCACCCTAACATTTGGAAGGAAAACAACTCTAATTTATCAGAATATGTTGTTAAATCATTCATGTTGTTACTGTAGCTACATAGCAGCCATTCTATCATGATCAGTCATTCATTTTTTATATCCAGGCTGGAGGTGTCACCAAAAGGGTTGAGGGAGCAGTCAGTGTTAAATGGTTAAGCAGTTAATATTTTAAAACTAAGACTAAAATGATTACAATTGGCATTTAGCATTTCGCAGTGATTATTGTGGTTAACATGGTTGGCATTAGTGAAAGCAGCGTCTTCATACATTGTCTGAAGAGTACTGGCTTTTTTTTGCTAAATGTTTTGTTCTCCAGAACTTCATTTCCCAGAATCTCTTCCACTGCCTGGCTGCTGTGTGTGTGTGTGTGTGTGTGTGTGTGTGTGTGTGTGTGTGTGTGTGTGTGTGTGTGTGTGTGTGTGTGTGTGTGCATGTGTGTGTGTGTGCGTGTGTGTGTATGTGTGTCCTCTGTGGGGTCAAATACCAGGCTGTTTATTATGTTGCTACTGCAAGAGTGCTGCTGCCATCAGACGATCACAGATCTCCGTTCACCACATTATTAGAGACCCAACGTTGTAAAACCAGTGAAATCAGACTAAAATGGTTTTAATCATAGATTGTTGTATAATGATTATGGTCTAAAAACAGAGTTATTTAATCCTAGTCTTTGTGAATGTCTGCAATTGGAACAAATCTTAATGTGCAAACTTTAAATGGATTTGAATGAGGTACACAGTAGACCTGCTGCTTTTAAACCTAAAACTGGATGATCCACAGTCCTGGAATTGTTTTCATTTTGTTATTAGTATTTGCATTAAAATATTCTAACTTTACTTTTAATACTTTCTCTGGGGCGTTGCTCTATTCTCCAAGTAATTGTATGAAGATTAGTCGTTTTTTGGTAGATCTCTGCCGTGTGTGATGTGCCTCTGGTGCCTGGGGTGAAAAAAGCAGCAAGGAGAAAAACTACCACAGAGAACTGCCCTGGTTCCTGGAAAAGGAGAGCAGGGACCTTAAGTGTGAGATTCACAGATGACTGACTTTTTCAAATCCAGCCTGTTTCTATGATTCGCTGAACGCTTCAGTCAGATAAAACAGACAAACGTCCTTTAATCCAATTTAAGTGGCAACCTGAATAATCAACATCTATGTGTATACATGTTGTTTTGAACACCCTACTGATACTGTCATTAGGTAAGTCTTCTTTTACCCGAAGAGTGTTATTGTTGTGCTCGTCTATGGTGCATTTACTGAATTGAAAAAGATTGGACTTATAGTTTCAAGCATAAAATCTGGTAGCCAGCCAATTTCTCAGAGCTTCTCTGTCTATCACTACCCATCTGTTTATGATAGATCTGAACAGATGATTAAATGTCTTTTTGCTGTTCCTCAGTACTTCTGTGAATTATAATGACCAAAAGTAAGGAGACACTTTAAGACTATTTTTGTATAGTTAAGATGACAGTGATGAGTGTGTAGAGGACAAGTCAAAAATAGTTAGAGATTGCTTAAATAGTGGTGCACCGATTACAGTTTTGGCAAATACCAATATTTTTACCTAAATGTAGACATGTTGCTAGTTTATGTCACACAAGATCCTTTGTGTTAATTGTCAACACTACGACTACAAGATAAGAAGGTCCTGTGGATTCGCAGAATGTAGATGTGCTGCAGAATTTGGTGTGTTTCAGATCAGTAAGAAAAAGAAAAGGCGACCCACACACCTACTGTCTGACAGATCATCAGTGGAGCCGGTACTTAAATTAACTAATCAACCCCTGCTGTGTTCAGACGCTCATAAAACATAATAGAACGGACTGAATGTTCCGTTCTTTGTGTATGAAATGTTGCTGTGTTTTTTGTTGTTGAATCCTGATACATTTTTGGAGTTATCAGTCAGTTGCTATGGAACAGACCTGTGTGTAGCATAGCCAACACAGTGAGGAAAAAGGCAAAAATGGAAAAAAGGGCAAGTAAAAGAATTGTGTTTTTACGCTCAAGGGTTCTGCACATGTGTGCAATTTCTGAATGAAAACAATTAACATGATGAAGTTGATGAAGTTTAAACAATAGGGTGACTATTGCTAACTCGCAGCACAATAACGTGTATCATAACCTGGTGGGTGGGTCTGCCAGGCAGACTGAATTTCCTTTCCCCTGACAGTCTTTCTGGGTCTGCCATGTTTTCTTCCACTCAGACAGCCTGACATCTTTTCCACTCTAAATGTGTTTGTTTTAGTTGTTCCACTTTCACCAGCCGTTCTCATATGCTTTCTGCAGACGCTAAAGTTCTTCCTTGTCTTTTTTTGGCGGGGATGGATATTATCTGTCTCTCTCTGCAGCTCTGGCACAATGTATCTATTTATTGTGTCACAAACAAGTTCATCTGTGGATGGACAGAAGAATATCTTTCATTTAAAAAGTCAGTGCTTTTAAAGAAGTTTGAATCCTGAGCTGTCAGTTCCAGTTTAGCCGACATTGAGCTGCCGAGACAAAAAGGAGGACGGTTGAAATGGAAGGTTGATGTCTCAGACAAAGCAGTGCACTGTGACAGAGGGGATTAAACAACCCCCCCCCCCCTGCCGTCCCCTTCATGCTTCAGTTTTCTCCCAACACCCCTTGATAGCCAGAAGAAAAGTATCATCTGGCCACCAGCTGCTAGGCTATCAGTGCTATTGAATATTCTTTTATGGGTAGCTAATGTTACTGCAGAAGCAGCCAAACAGTCTTATTGTTCAGCATATCTAAAGCATGTCACACTTCGGTGGTTGATGAGTGGTGACCTATGCTCAACCTCTACAGTCTGGCAGTGATGTTACATGTTCTATTTCCCTTTTCTCCTGTTCCCACAGTGTAGCACTCATGGCGGGTTCCTAACAATTCCTCGTGGTGCCAGGGTGTTTTTAAAAAGCTCTTTCACTGCAGATTAATTAGCATGTGGTCAAATACTGCTGAGATACCCTATCAGGTTTCATCATAGAGATGAAAGAAAGAAGGCTGTAAGGAGATCAGCCAAAAAAGACTGAGGCATCACATGGTAACCATGAGGACTTCTGTCTTGGCACAGAAGTTCTCCAGTCTTCTGTGGCAAGACATTTTACGGCTGTGAGAATGAAAAGCAACTTTTTTTGTGATTGCAAGTTAACAGCTTGATGGGTATTTCCAGAGATAACGAGGCTGCTTTGACATTAGTATCAATATTTTTTTTTATTTTTACCACCACAGAGGACGAACATATGAGCAAAAGTCCAAGGTTA
The DNA here is from genome assembly GCA_033032245.1 of Poecilia picta. Taxonomy (NCBI): domain Eukaryota; kingdom Metazoa; phylum Chordata; class Actinopteri; order Cyprinodontiformes; family Poeciliidae; genus Poecilia; species Poecilia picta. The sequence goes on from CM065358.1 coordinate 3,222,941, forward strand.
GGTCTAAAGCAGGTGGATAGTAGTGCCTTTCTGCTGGCCAAAATTAATCATTTGCACAAATTTTAAGCTCACCTCCAAATCTGAGAAACTGACTCAAAGCCTTTAATGTATTTTTTAATGTATTTAATGTAGCTTTATTTCCATTGTGTTAAGAAGTAAAGATAAATGCAGCAGGGATAATGAACCGTTAGGTGTAAAAGTGTTGGTAGATGAGGTGTCAATAAATACTTTTGCTCTTTTTATCAGTGCTGAAGATGACAAAACTGAGACAAAAGGAAACTCATTTCAGCTAAATCTTGGATGGTGGGCTGATAAGTAGATATAAAACAAGATCTTATGATATTACAACTCCATAATTTTCCCCTTTGAAGTGAATTAGTCTTGTGAAGTACTATTCAGTTGCTGTCAACATGTGACTGTCTGGAGGAGTTACATTGGTGGGCTCTGAATATAATGCTTTGAACTTGACACATAGTTGTAAATATATTTAAGACTCTAATTTTGAATCACTAAAGGAAATACTAATTTACATTGTAAACTAATAAATACGTCAGGCTGGCAACAACAGTTTTTTATGCTTATATGGGGTTTTTGGTAGAAAAAATAAACAGTTTTTATTCTGTAGACATAGAAGCAGACTTCTAGAATGGTGACTACATCTTTCTGTCTTTCTCTTATGTCTTTTCCCTACCTATCTTTCATTCTTTTCTCCTTTCTTTTCCATCTCAGTGTCCATTACATTTTAAATAAACCCAAAGCATTTTCCATTGAAGTTTATATATATTTCAAGCAGGGCATCATAGCGAAAGCTGTATTGCTCCGATTGTGAAAGTAAATCTGTTGGGTCTCACCAACAATTTTGAGTGCCACACTGCCAGAGATGATGCGGTTCACCTTTCGTGGTTTTGCTGCTTCACGGATGTTTTTGTGCAGTTTTTTTCACAGTGCATTGTGTTCTGCGTCCTGATTGGCTAAACAGTCTCTGAGCTCCTTCTCTACCTATGTGCCAATAATGTTACAGTATTTAAATATAAGTAATACAGATTGGCCACTCATGAGATGAAAGCTGAAAACTTTGAATGCCTGCTGGAAAAAACTGTGGCCAGAACCAGCGCAAAACCCGACCAGAGGCTCGCTTGACGAGATCCATCGCTCTGCCGTAGGTACAGCTGTGAATCTCACAGGGCAGCTTAGACTAGACAGCTTAATGACATGACTCAGGATCACACTAAAGACCGATTGATGAACACCCGCTGACCTAAAAACTAAAGGTAACTCTTCGCGGATTTCACTTATCGCAGGTTATTTTTGGAACTCAACCCCCACGGAAAATGAAGGATCACTATAATGAAAAGAATAAAAGAACAGTGACAGATCAACATTTGTTTCCTCTTCAAACTACTGTCTGCTTTTCCCTGGCATAGGAAGACAAGATGCTAATAGAAAGTAACCTTCCACCTTTGCCTAATATACATTTAATACTGCAGCACACACTGTTTGGTCACCAGCTAAACTTGGCTGTGATGGATTTGTCTTGGACAGACATGTACACTGCACTTGTCTGTATGTAAGAATTGCAGCAATGACCCATTAGAAACACTTTTTGATTTCACAGTATGCTTTGCTGTGTGCGCTTTATCAGTGCACACATTTGTGTTTCAAGCACACACATGTTTCAAGCATTTGTGTGCTTGAAACTTTGAAATGTTTTCTGTTTATTTTGGTTAATAGTTGTCTGACCACTTGGAGGCTACAGTTGAGATTTCATTGGCAGATGATTAGTTAATCTTAAAATATGAAAAAACAAAAAGTACATAAAACAAGAAAATGACATCAAGTCAAAAGGAATGGGCCTCACTGTGATGCAGCAGAACACTGTGAATTTCCCCCAACACAGTCACTGATATGGGAGTGTATCAAAAGTGACACATGTACTACAAAGGTGTGAATGTGACGTTTCACAAAATTTTCCATTTTTCCTCACGTTTAAAACCCCACACCTTACATATTTAGATATGCCAGCATATGTAGCAAACTTAAACACCGTTATATTAGCATTTTCCCTCATTCAACGGTTATCACACTGAACTAGTTCATTTAATAGTGAAAAACCGAAACAAAAGTCAGGCATGCCGCACCTCAGCACAGCCTGTGCAGTGGGACAGACTGTCAGGCTCATTGCAACTGTTATGTTCCTCCTCTCCGTGGGAGAGTTGAATTATACAGACGCAGCTTTCATCATTTGATCCTTGTGAAAATGACCTTATGGGGTGATTTTGTTGACAAAGAATGATAAATGAAAAGACGGGTAAGATAAGTATCTTAGCAACAAAATTTTTAACCAGCCGTAATAAGCACGCACAGCAGTAATGTAGCTGTTATTAAATAGCCAATAAATAAAAACTATGGATGAAAGTTTATGTTTACACTGAGAAGGATTGTAAGTAGAGCTGTATACTAATATCAATTTTGAGATATATATTGATATTTTCTTTCCTAGAAAAAAAATCGATATTCATCTGCAAGTATCATAACATCCAACTGTCACCTTGCTCACTCACTGTTTGCTTCGCCGGTGTCAGGATGTGGTGGTGGTTGTAGGTGTAGAGAAACGCAGGAACCCAGGTTATGGTGATGAATTTAATAACAAAGTGCTCAAAAACAGTCCAGTTCAGGCAGCACTGAAGACTAGCCACAGCTAAGTACCGGTAGCAACTGAAGCAAAGACTGAAAACGCGAGCTAGGCTAGCCAGGACTTAACCAGTTCAACTGGCCAGCCGACAGACAAAGACACGACATACGTTTGACAAGGACCCGACGAGGAATACAGACAACACAGGAGACTAAATACACACGAGGTAATCAAGGGAACGAGACACACCTGGGAGACAATCAACGGGGAAGACGCAGAGACAGGACTTACAGGGAACAGGACTACACAGAACTCAAAAATAAACACACAGAAACACAGATCCTGACAGTACCCCCTCCTCAAGGGGCGGCTACCAGACGCCCACAGGAAAGTCCAAAAAACAAAACAAAACAATCCAACAGGGTGGGCGGAGGGTCGACGGAAGGAGGGCCAGAGTCCAGAAAACAAAACAGGAACTCAAACACGGTAAACAGTTCGGGGGCCGCGGAACAGGAGGCGGAGCCCTGCAGGCAGATCCGGCGGGCATCGCCGGCGCAGGAAGGGGAGCCCTGCAGGAAGCACAGACGTGGAAGCGGTCTCAGCCGCCAGCGCAGGAAGCACAGATGTGGAGGCGGTCTCAGCCGCCGGCGCAGGAAGCACAGATGTGGAGGCGGTCTCAGCTGCCAGCGCAGGAAGCACAGACGTGGAGGCGGTCTCAGCCGCTGGCGCAGGAGGCGGCCTCGGTGGTCTCCAATGCCGCAGCAGCAGAAGGCGCTCGGCCCGTAGGGCCGGCTGGAGGCCCTGGAAGGGCTGCAGTGGTGCCGGCCGGCAGGAAGCTCGCACAGAGCGGACCCCGGAGCGCCGGCAGGATGGCTGGCTGAAGGGTCGGGCGGAGCAGGAGCTGGTGGGGGCTGAGGCTCGGGAGGAGCAGACTCCGAAGGCTCGGGAGGAGCAGACTCCAAAGGCTCAGACAGCTGCTCACCGGCAGTGGAGGCAGGATGCTCCGGAAGCTGGACCAACGGGGCGGGCCACGCCACTAGCCACCCCGCCTGACGACCAGGCGCCAGCCTGGCTACCTGGAACCCCACGGCCAGGGGAACTGTGGTGACTGGAGTCGGGCAGGGGGTGGCGGCTGGAGCAGAAACTGGAACTAGCGGAGGAGACGTGATGGAGCGGGGAGACGGAGCTCGGACAGGTGATTTGAATACTTGTTTCTGCTGAAACTCTTCATAAAGTTCCTGAATAAGGTCCAGCATAAACGGGTCCGCGGAAAACATGTTGAACAAACATTGGAAATCCTCCTCAAACTCGATGTTATATATGTCTGGAGATTTGAGGAATGGATATCCGGATGGAGCTGTGGGGGTGGTAACTGGGTCCATTATGGTATGAATAGCGTTCCTCACCGTCTCTGGTTGGGTCCTTCTTCAGGATGTGGTGGTGGTTGTAGGTGAGGAGAAACGCAGGAACCCAGATTATGGTGATGATGATTAATTCAATAACAAAGTGCTCAAAAACAGTCCAGTTCAGGCAGCACTGAAGACTAGCCACAGCTAAGTACCAGTAGCAACTGAAACAAAGACTGAAAATGCGAGCTAGGCTAGCCAGGACTTAATCAGTTCAACTGGCCAGCCGACAGACAAAGACACGACATACGTTTGACAAGGACCCAACGAGGAATACAGACAACACAGGAGACTAAATACACACAAGGTAATCAAGGGAACGAGACACACCTGGGAGACAATCAACGGGAAGACACAGAGACAGGACTTACAGGGAACAGGACTACACAGAGAACTCAAAAATAAACACACAGCAACACAGATTCTGACAGTCGGGAGAGTGATTAAGTCATCAGGCTCAGAGTGATTCCTTCAGATGTTAAGTGTCAAGGATAAAAAGGTATCAAACTATTCAGAGCAGGGTACTTGGTGCACTTTATTTTACAAATAAATTCAAAAATAAATACACAGAAACACAGATTCTGACTGTCGGGAGAGTGATTAGGTCATCAGGCTCAGAGTGATTCCTTCAGATGTTAAGTGTCAAGGTTAAAAAGGTATCAAACTATTCAGAGCAGGGTACTTGGTGCACTTTATTTTACAAATGCATGTAAGCTACAGTTTGTACTGTTTCAATTAAAATAAACATGTTTTCTCACCACTTCTCTGATTCATTTTGTCCAGCTGTTGACTTTACGTCTGTGTCCATGTCCAACCAGAGACAGGTATGTCATGGTGGAAGGTAACTTCTTGACCCACATGCAGAAACCAGAACCAAGAATCAGTAAAATATGTTTAATAGGAAAAAAAAACAACAAGAACAGTTCAACTCCAGCAGGGTTTTTTGGGCTGGGCACGGGAACGGGCTGGAAGAGAGGATGCAGGATGAGTACAGGTCTGTGGGATATTTGGATTCTGAACGAGCGGGGGCCAATCTTACTTTGTCGGGCAGCAGGTAAGCTGGGGGTGGATACTGGGATCTCCTGGGGGGTCGTTTCGGGTATGGGGAAGCTGCTGCGGGACCAGCCGATGTAGGTGGAAGCCAGTGGACGGCATCGGAGGGCGGACAGCTGCGGACCTCAGCTTACCCGGGCCGAATCGAGGTGGGCAACCGGTGAGGGGTTAAGAGGGTCAGGTCTAGCCAGGAGCTCTAAGCCTCCGAGGTGACTCAGGACGTCTCGAGGAAGTTGTCTGGAAACGGGAAAAAACAGATGTCACTGGGAAATTCTCTAGGGAATCACTAAATGCTCTAGAGGTGGCCTGCAGTACCATTACTGGTTAACAATCTGGCATCGATGTGCTGGCTGACTCCAGTCTTAAGCCTCCTCGGAGATTAAACAATCTCTGACAGGTGTGAGGATCTCAGCGTCCCTGGTCACGCCCACCAGAGATCATCCACCAGGCAGCCCCTGGTGGAAGAGCGAGAAGCAGCAGGAAAACCACCCGGGCACCCAGGATCACCACAGTACCACCCCCTCAAAGACCGCCACCTGGCGGTCCAACAGAAGACCCATCCATCCATCCATTTTCTTCCGCTTATCCGGGATCGGGTCGCGGGGGCAGCAGCTTCAGAAGGGAGGCCCAGACTTCCCTCTCCCCAGCCACTTCTTCCAGCTCCTCCGGGGGAACCCCAAGGCGTTCCCAGGCCAGCCGAGAGACATAGCCCCTCCAGCGTGTCCTGGGTCTTCCTCAGGGCCTCCTCCCGGTGGGACGTGCCCGGAACACCTCACCAGGGAGGCGTCCAGGAGGCATCCTGACCAGATGCCCGAACCACCTCAACTGGCTCCTCTCGACGTGGAGGAGCAGCGGCTCTACTTTGAGTCCCTCCCGGATGACCGAGCTTCTCACCCTATCTCTAAGGGAGAGCCCGGCCACCCTGCGGAGGAAACCCATTTCGGCCGCTTGTATCCGTGATCTCGTTCTTTCGGTCATGACCCAAAGCTCATGACCATAGATGAGGGTGGGAACGTAGATCGACCGGTAAATCGAGAGCTTCGCCTTTTGACTCAGCTCTCTCTTCACCATGACGGACCGGTACAGCGCCCGCTTCACGGCAGACGCCGTCCCAATCCGCCTGTCGATCTCCCGCTCCCTTCTTCCCTCATTCGTGAACAAGATCCCCAGATACTTAAACTCCTCCACTTGAGGCAGGACGACCCCCCTGACCCGGAGAAGGCACTCTACCCTTTTCCGGCTCAAGACCATGGCCTCGGATTTGGAGGCACTGAGCCTCATCCCGGCCGCTTCACACTCGGCCGCGAACCGTTTCAGCGAGAGCCGCAGATCACAATCTGATGAAGCCATCAGGACCACATCATCTGCAAAAAGCAGAGATGCGATCCTAAGGCCACCAAAACGGATCCCCTCAACACCTCTGCTGCGCCTAGAAATTCTGTCCATAAAAGTAATGAACAGAATCGGTGACAAAGGGCAGCCTTGGCGGAGTCCAACTCTCACCGGAAATGAGCCCGACTTACTGCCGGCAATGCGGACCAGACTCTGACACCGGTCATAGAGGGACCTGACAGCCCGTATCAAAGGGCCCGGTACCCCATACTCCCGGAGAACCCCCCACAAGGCCCCCCGAGGGACACGGTCGAACACCTTCTCCAAGTCCACAAAACACATGTAGACTGGTTGGGCGAACTCCCATGCACCCTCCAGGACCCTGCTGAGGGTGTAGAGCTGGTCCAGTGTTCCACGACCAGGACGAAAACCACACTGCTCTTCCTGAATCCGAGGTTCGACTATCCGACGGACCCTCCTCTCCAGGACCCCTGAATAGACCTTTCCAGGGAGGCTTAAGAGTGTGACCCCTCTGTAATTGGAGCACACCCTCCGGTCCCCCTTTTTAAATAGGGGGACCACCACCCCGGTCTGCCAATCCAGAGGAACTGCCCCCGATGTCCATGCGATATTGCAGAGTCGCGTGAGCCAACACAACCCTACAACATCCAGAGCCTTAAGGAACTCCGGGCGGATCTCATCCACCCCCGGGTCCCTGCCACCGAGTAGTTTTTTGACCACCTCGGCGACTTCGTCCCCAGAGATTGGAGAGCCCAACCCAGAGTCCACAGGCTCAGCTTCTTCAACAGAAGGCATGTTGGTGGGATTGAGGAGGTCTTCGAAGTATTCCGCCCACCGACCCACAACATCCCGAGTCGAGGTCAGCAGCACACCATCCTCACTGTAAACAGTGTTGGTGCTGCACTGCTTCCCCCTCCCGAGACGCCGGATGGTGGACCAGAATCGCCTCGAAGCCGTACGGAAGTCTTTCTCCATGGCCTCTCCAAACTCCTCCCACGCCCGAGTTTTGGCCTCAGCGACCACCCGAGCCGCATGCCGCTTCGCCCGCCGGTACCCATCAGCTGCTTCTGGAGTTCTACAGGCCAAAAAGACCCCATAGGACTCCTTCTTCAGCTTGACAGCATCCCTCACCGAAGGTGTCCACCAACGGGTTTGGGGGTTGCCGCCGCGACAGGCACCAACGACCTTGCGGCCACAGCTCCGATAAGCCGCCTCGGCCATGGAGGCACGGAACATGGTCCACTCAGACTCAATGTCCCCCACCTCCCCCGGAACGTGTTTGAAGTTCTGCCGGAGGTGGGAGTTGAAGCTCCGTCTCACAGGGGACTCCGCCAGACGTTCCCAGCAGACCCTCACTACAGGTTTGGGCCTGCCAGGTCTGACTGGCTTCCTCCCCCACCACCGGAGCCAACTCACCACCAGGTAGTGGTCAGTGGACAGCTCCGCCCCTCTCTTCACCCGAGTGTCCAAGACATACGGCCGCAGATCCGATGAAACGACGACAAAATCGATCATCGAACTGCGGCCTAGGGTGTCCTGGTGCCAAGTGCACGTATGGACACCCTTATGCTTGAACATGGTGGTCGTGATGGACAGACCGTGACGAGCACAGAAGTCCAACAAAAGAACACCACTCAAGTTCAGATCAGGGGGGCCGTTCCTCCCGACCACGCCCCTCCAGGTCTCACTGTCATTGCCCACGTGAGCGTTGAAGTCCCCCAGCAGAACAAGGGAGTCCCCAGGAGGGGCACTCTCCAGTACCCCCTCTAAGGACTCCAAGAAGGGTGGGTAATCTGAACTGTTGTTCGGCCCGTAAGCACAGACAACAGTCAGAACCCGTCCCCCCACCCGTAGGCGGAGGGAGGCTACCCTCTCGTTCACCGGGGTAAACCCCAACGTGCAGGCGCCAAGATGGGGGGCAACAAGTATGCCCACTCCTGCCCGGCGCCTCTCGCCGTGGGCAACTCCAGAGTGGAAGTACGTCCAGCCCCTCTCAAGGAGACTGGTTCCGGAACCAGAGCCATGCGTCGAGGTGAGGCCGACTATTTCTAGCCGAAACCTCTCAGCCTCGCACACTAGCACCGGCTCCTTCCCCACCAGAGAGGTGACGTTCCACGTCCCAAGAGCCAGCTTGGCTCTTGGGACAAACAGAAGACGAAGCTCGAAAATCAGTAAGCAAAGAGGGGTCTAGAATGAACGAACCAAGCACCCAAGAACGATCCTCCGGGCCCTAACCCTCCCAGTCCACGAGTACTGCCAGCCTCTACCCCGGCGACGGGAGGCTACGACCCGGGGAACCGCATAAGCCGGGTGCCCATCAACAACCAGGGTGGGAGGAGGGGGATCGGCCGGAGGGCACAAAGGACTGGTCTGGACTGGTTTGATCTGTGACACATGGAAGGTAGGGTGTACATGGAGAGATGCAGGTAGCTTGAGGCGGACAGCAGAAAAACTTATGATGGAATCAATAACATAAGGGCCGATGAAATGGGGAGAAAGTTTCCTAGACATTGCTTTCAAGTTAATGTCCTTAGCCGAGAGCCAAACCTGTTGTCCGGGTGAGTATTGAGGAGCTGGGCGTCTCTTGCGTTCGGCCCAACGGCGGTTCTGGTCAGCCGTGCGGTGGAGTGCGGAGATCGTCTGTTTCCAAATGGTCTTGCAGCGACGGATGTGATGATGAACCGACGTCACAGCGATCTCCGTCTCATCAGTTGGCAGCAGGGGGGGTTGGTACCCTAAAGAGACCTCAAAGGGGGACAGGCCTGTGGCAGCTGAAACCAGAGAGTTATGGGCATATTCTACCCAAGGCAGAAACAAGGACCAGTCTGAGGGGTTGGAAGCAGTGAGGCATCGTAGAGTGGATTCAATTTCTTGATTTAACCGTTACACCTGACCATTAGACTGTGGGTGGTAACCGGAGGTGAGTGCGACTTTAGCGTCGAGGGCTGTGCAAAAGTATTTCCAGACCTGAGATGTAAACTGGGGTCCTCTGTCAGAGAGGATGTCTTGTGGGATGCCGTGCAGGCGGAAAACATGCTTAACCAATAGCTGGGCTGTTTGGAAGGCGGATGGTAGTCTACGGAGTGGAATAAGGTGACAGGATTTAGAGAAACGGTCAATTACTGACAAGATGGTGGTCATTCCCTTGGAAATGGGTAAACCAGTGACAAAGTCTATGGAAATGTGGGACCAGGGACGTTTAGGAATGGGTAATGACTGCAAAAGACCAGAGGGGTGCAGATGGGAAGACTTATTATGGGCACAGGTAGGACAGGCCGTAACATAATCTCTAATATCTTTGTGCAGAGACGGCCACCATAACTGGCGAGAGACCAATGCTATGGTCCGACTAGCCCCAGGGCGAGCAAAAAACTTGGATGTGTGCGACCACTGGATCACGCGGGATCTGACTGAGGTGGGGACAAAAACCTTGTTGGGTGGCCTGGTTCCCGGGTCGGGTTCAGATTGCTGTGCTTGTTGGATAAGATCTTGGACCTCCCAGGAGACTGTACCGACAGTACAGCTAGGCGGCAGGATGGTGGCGGGAACCTTCTCCGAGTTGTCGGGAGCATGAATTCTGGAAAGTGCGTCAGGCTTGACATTTCGGGAACCTGGCCGGTAAGTGATGGAGAGATTGAAACGGAAGAAAAATAGGGACTGACGGGGATTAAGTCGTCTGGCTGACTGTAAATAGGAAAGGTTTTTATGATCCGTCCAAACCAATATGGGATGTTCCGCGCCCTCCAGCCAGTGCCGCCACTCCTCCAGGGCAAGTTTTATGGCCAACAACTCGCGGTCTCCCACATCGTAGTTACGCTCAGCGGGGTTTAGTCTGCGTGAAAAAAAGGCACAAGGGTGAGTCTTCTGATCAGAGCCAGATACTTGAGATAACACGGCACCAACACCAATGTCTGATGCATCCACCTCCACAATGAACTGTCTATTGGGATCAGGCTGGACGAGGACGGGTGCACTAGAAAACAGAGAGACTTTAACCTAGTGAAGGCTGCATCTGCCTCAGATGTCCAGGTAAATGAATACTTGGTGGAAGTCAGAGCGGTTAGGGGTTGGGCGTTCTGGCTATAGTTTCGGATGAATCTTCTATAGAAGTTGGCAAAACCAAGAAACCATTGCAATTGCTTCCGGGTCTCCGGAACGGGCCAATCCAAAACCGCCTTTATCTTTTCCTCAGATGGTCTCACCTTTCCGCTCTCAAGAATGAACCCCAGAAATGACACTGATGACTGATGAAACTCACACTTTTCAGCCTTTACATAGAGTTTGTTCTCCAGGAGTCGTTGTAGGACCAAGCGGACATGGTGTATGTGTTCTGACAGATCCTTGGAAAAGATCAAAATTTCATCTAAATAGACAAAGACGAACACATTCAAAAAATCCCTCAAAACATCATTCACCAATGTCTGAAAAAACGCGGGAGCGTTACACAGCCCGAATGGCATCACTAGATATTCGTAGTGACCAATATGGGTCTTAAAGGCCGTTTTCCACTCGTCTCCTTGTCAGACGCGCAACAGGTGATAAGCGTTCCAGAGGTCGAGTTTAGTGAAAACTGTGGCTCCCACCACCGGTTCAAAGGCTGATGAGAGGAGTGGTAAGGGGTAAGTGATTTGATTCAAACCTCTGTAATCGATGCAAGGCCTTAACGAACCGTCCTTCTTGCCGACGAAAAAACCCGGCTCCCAGAGGTGATGAAGATGGGCGTATGATACCTGCGGCTAATGACTCGTTGATATACACTTCTCCATCGTCTCCCTTTCCGGACGCGAGATGTTAAACAGTCAACTGTCTGGTAAAGGGGCTCCTGGAAGTAAATCAATAGCGCAGTCATATGGGCGATGTGGAGGTAGAGAAAGAGCCTTGGACTTACTGAACACTGGTGCGAGATCGTGATACTCAGCCGGAATAGATGACAAGTCGGGTGGGTCCGCTCCCTGTGGATTAGCCGGCGGAGAACTCGGGGAAACAGCTGAACGGAGAAAGTTAGAGTGACAATCATGTGACCAAGACTCGATGTGCATTTGTGACCAGTTGATGTGTGGGTTATGTTGTTGAAGCCAGGAAAACCCCAAAACAATCGGCGTCCCAGCTGCCGGGAACACAAGGAAGGAAATGGTCTCTCTGTGGTTGCCGGAGATCATTAACTGAACAGGTTTGGTCTTGTGGGTGATCTGAGTGAGGGCTCTACCGTTTAAAGCAGACACGCGTAAGGGGGTGGCGAGCGGAACGGTTTCAATTCCCATTTACTGGGTGAAATTAGAATCCAAGAGGTTCTGTTCACACCCTGAGTCGATCATGGCAGAAACAGAAATAGACTGATCTTTAAAAAACAGGGTCACAGGACACTCCTCACCTAGGGTCAAAGGTGAGGAGTGTCCCGATGTTGAGGTTGGTCCGTCAGTCTCCTCAAAACCTCTGACGGACCTGGGCTTTTAACCGTAACTCACAGTGGGAAATGAAATGACCCGATTCCCCACAATATAAACAGAGTTTGGACCTTAACCGTCTCTGTCTTTCCTCTGCAGTCAGACGCGTATGCCCCAGCTGCATGGGCTCCGGGTCGGGTACGGCTGGCGGTGGAGCCGGAGGGGATGATGTGTGAGTGGTGGTAAAAAGCCTTACAGCTGGATTTGTCCTGCTTCTCTCTCTCCGTCTGGCACGAATGCGATTGTCCAGCCGGATGGTTAAATTTATAAACTCATCCAACGTGGCAGGCTCATCAAGTGTAGCCAATTCATCCTTAATCTGTTCATTTAAGGCATGGAAATAAGCGCTCTTTAGTTCAGCCTGATTCCAACCAGAAGCTACAGCTTTTATTCTGAAATCGATGGCGAACTCCGAAACAGTTTGTTGTCCCTGCTTGAGTGACCATAGCTCTCGGGAATCTGTAGCCTTGTCAGCATCACGTGAAAAAACCATCTTAAATTCCTTTAGAAATTCATCAAACGTGCAACCATAATTCAAGCAGGAAGGGAAACGGGACTCAGCCCAACACAGTGCCTGTCCAGATAATCGTGAAATGATAAATGAAATCTTAGCATTGTCATGTGGGAAACTTTGGGGCGAGTGATTGAACAGAATCGCGCACTGCAACAGGAAACCTCTGCAACTACCTGTTTCTCCAGCAAATCTTTCTGGGCTGAGTGGTTGTATTCCGGAAAACATGGGCTGGGCGTTACTCACGGAACTGGATGGAGTGAGAGGAGCCGGAGGCGGGGTTGCAGCTGGTTCCGGGGCTGAGGCTGCAGCTGCCGCGGGAGCGGTGGCATGTCGAGAAGATGCTTGTAAACAAGTGATTAGTTCATCAAGCTGACTGTTCGTCTCGGCTTGGCGATTTGATAGCTCCTTAAGAGCTGAGTCATGTGTCTGGATAATGGCGTGCTGTTCCCGAATGGTTCTCCTTAGGGTTTCTGCTGGGTCAGTGTCTTGGACAGATTGTTCTGTCATGGTGGAAGGTAACTTCTTGATCCACATGCAGAAACCAGAACCAAGAATCAGTAAAAGATGCTTAATAGGAAAAAAAACCCAACAAGAACAGTTCAACTCCAGGAGGGCTTTTTGGGCTGGGCACGGGAACGGGCTGGAAGAGAGGATGCAGGATGAGTACAGGTCTGTGGGATATTTGGATTCTGTACGAGGGGGAGCCAATCTTATTTTGTCGGGCAGCAGGTAAGCGGGGGGTGGATACTGGGATCTCCTGGGGGGTCGTTTCGGGTATGGGGAAGCTGCTGCGGGACCAGCCGATGCAGGTGGAAGCCAGCGGACGGCGTCGGAGGGCGGACAGCTGCGGACCTCAGCTTACCCGGGCCGAATCGAGGTGGGCAACCGGTGAGGGGTTAAGAGGGTCAGGTTCAGCCAGGAGCTCTAAGCCTCCGAGATGACTCAGGACATCCCGAGGAAGTTGTCTGGAAACGGGAAAAAAACAGATGTCACTGGGAAATTCTCTAGGGAATCACTAAATGCTCTAGAGGTGGCCTGCAGTACCATTACTGGTTAACAATCTGGCATCGATGTGCTGGCTAACTCCAGTCTTAAGCCTCCTCGGAGATTAAACAATCTCCGACAGGTGTGAGGATCTCAGCGTCCCTGGTCACGCCCACCAGCGATCATCCACCAGGCGGCCCCTGGTGGAGGAGCGAGAAGCAGCAGAAAAACCACCCGGGCACCCAGGATCACCACAAGGTATTGTGTAGTTGGTGCTTTAAATCAGTTTTCAGTTAAATTAATTCAAACTAACTCTATAGTTTTTGACAGTTTATCTTTAGTAAACTTCAGCTCTTTGCAGTTGAAATACCTTCTTTCCATAATGCTAATTTTAACCTCTTCCACAAATTTTCTATCAGAACCAAATTTGGTTCTCAGTACATGAATATTACTCGGTGTTGTATGATATATTGGCACTAACATCACTTTCGGCCAACATAATTTTCTAAACATATCAATATTTTTCTGAAAAATAAAACTGGATTGATATTTACAACCGATACTTATTTCCATCTTGTTGCTGTTTGTTTCTGGAGGGGGAATGGAGGAAGTTGGTCATGTGACAGTAATGGTGAGTCAGGACTGTGGGGAGTTTGAAACAAAGAATCAGAGGTGAAGTCAGTATTTTTTTAAGGTGTTGAAAATGTAGGGATATATTTATATATGTGTGTAATATAGATACATACAATATCAGTTATTGGCCAAAGCAAAATGAATATCAGATATTGATATCAGCCTAGATTTTCATAGCAGTGTGTTCCAGTTACTTAGAGCTATAGATTATTTTATATATTTATATTTTAAGTTAAATCTGCCAGGTGTATGGATATTTTGGTCTTAACTGGAGCTGCTCTTTACTCACCTGGCTTTGTGCTTCTTCTTACCCGTCACAATTCTTTTTAATGTTAAGCTGAATCTCACACACACAAGTCCTGAACCCAGACAGGAGTTCCTTTTTTTGTTTGGTTTAACCTTTACCTTTCTCCAAAGACAGAAGCATTTGGAAATTAAGACTTGCTGCTGATATGTCTGCCAGCCAACAACTGGCCCCTCACAGTCAGGCTTCATCTATAGGTCATGCGCTATAACATATGACTAAAAGTTGCTGTCAGCACTGTGGCTATGCATGCTTAGTGCAACGCAACACATGCTCAGAGCTATTAGGCTTTCTCCAGCATCATGTTATTTCCTACCGTCTAGCTATTTAAGGCATGCCTTGTTGCTGGGCTTTTCCAGCGTCTCTCTCTCTGTTCAGACAGTGACAGTGATGTTTTTTTTATTCTTTTTTTTATGCCCTTGTTCATCTCGCGTTTGTTCTTTTAAGTCTTTGTGTTTGGGAGATTCTACCATTTTGGTCACTCAGTGCTTTTCTTCCCTTTACCAGCAGATTCAGTCATCGGCTGAGCACTGAAGTTTAGAGATTCATTTTTTTAAGGCAGACAAAAATTCAAGAAGAAAATCATCCTGATATCCACGCTTATTAAAGATTTTCAGAAAATAAAATGATTTGTTTTCCCCAACATCACTGTGATCAAGTTTGCGCATTCACAAATGAAACACTCGATGATCATGATGATCTGTAACACATCCTACTGTCACTGTAATGGAAGCGATTCTGTGTTCGGTTTGACAAAACAAGTCGTTAACGTTGGCTTATGACAGAGTCCCGTCTGTTCTACCCACTCTTCCCTGCTCACCACGAGCCAATGAGCATCCTGCTCTGATCGGCTGGCTGCCTAGCAACCAGAACCCTTCACCCCCACCTCGGCTCCCCAGCCCAGACCCTTCCTCATAAGCTCCCAGGCTCATGTTTCATAGCCAGCCACCCACCCGATTTCAGCACAGGAAGGAGGCTGAAAAGACTCGCCACAACCATGCCCCTGTTATGGTGAAAGTGGTACGGTCCAATAGTTGAGTCAGTTCTGCTTCTACAGCCTGTGTGTGTGCGTGTGTGAGAGCATGTGCACGCACAGTCAGTTAAGAAGATGGATGTGTTCCCAGGGGGCGAAGTTATCAGAGAAATCAAAGAGCATGTCTGTGGATAACGTATCTGGAGCAGCAACTGAGGATTATTCAAATCATTACTGTATTCTTTTTTGTCTGAATTGCTTAATGCTATCTAACAAAGCAAAAACAAAGGTTGGGATTCTGTTACTTAAGTTATAAATTCACCCCAAATTTAGTGCTTTTAATTTAAATAGCATGCAATTCTCTGCCAACACAGTTTTTCTCATTTTTAAAGGAGGCAGTATTATGTTTTTTCCAGGCATAAAGTGCCATTTTATTGCACAGTCAAGTAATTTGTTACTTTCAATTGTAATATAAATGCCAGTTGAAATTTAACTCTGTAATGTAAAAATTTAATAATGTTTTTACCACTGAGAAGCTTGTATAAAGAGTTCAGTTGATGCTTAGACCAGGTGTTGGCTAATTGCTGCTGGCTAGTCTGAAGGAGCTGAGTGGGGAGTCATGGGAAGGGCTCAGTAGCTTGGAAACGCTAACTGCAAGGAGGAGTGTGACTTAGCTCTGGAGTCCATCCAGGCATTTTGTACAGCTGACTGGTTGCCATGGAGATTAAAGGATTTCTCAAACTTTTAACAACTGAGAGCTGCTGCATGGATACTGGCTAATAGGAAGGGCTACCAGTTTGATATACACACTAAATCTATTTTTAAGGATTTATCTACTGCTCTAAGGACAACTCATGTCGTCTTCAGGGGCAAACTGTTCGCCATGGGCACCACGCTGGTATACCTTACTGTAGGCCAAGCAGGCAGCTCTATGAGGATGATGTTCTTGTAGACAGTGGATGCCTGTCTAGTCGCCTGGCTAAATGATTACCTGTCAATCGGACAGTTTATGAAACTGAAGCCACATAGGTGCAGTGGTGAAACTTTGTGGCAAAGTCGCTAAGTTGGCAGCAATTGGCATCAGTGAACGCATTTGCATATAACCGATGTTATATGCAAATGTGATGTGGTGGGCTGGTCTTTCAGTTGGCCAGAACAAAATGGACAGGGACTGAATTTCTTACGTTTGCAGAGGTAGATAAGATTGTTTTTTCCTGTAAGTATTTGCCAATCAAAATCATAGAAAACTAAGGAAACCAGGACCAATTTATTGGTGTACCCTACGTAGGTCTGTATTTGCTCTATTCCTCTGTACTCTGTTACTCAGAGTTTGCGTCTTAGATCTTTTATTGTTGCCTATAAGAAGATTTGATTCTTTTCTTCTGAATGTTCTGGAGCCTCTAGAGCTGATGGTACGGAAAGAAAGATGCAACAGAGCATCTTCAGTGAAGATCCTCTACAACATAGACAGGTATTTGAGGTCTTCCAAACCCACGTCTACTACATCTGTAATTTATCTTTGAAGAAAACTACATGTTGCTGAACACCAAGAAGAGGGACAGACCAGAATGACATTGTTGACATCTGACATTGTTGTTAGAAGAAATTCCATGATCTTGGTCAGCTCTTGGTACTTTTGCCTTTCAGTGTCCTGTGAAAATTGTCAGTGTGAGTCAAAGCAGTAGGCAGGGAGCTGGGGAATTAGGTCACAGCATCTATCATTCTAACTCTCCTCCACTCTTAATCCTCTCTCCAACTCCCCTCCTCCTTTTCTTTTTTATTTGCACTTTGGTCTACATTTCCAATTACCAACGATGTCAGAAATATGCATTTCTCTGCACCGGGTGCATAATTACATAGAACACACTGTTTGTAAATTGCTTAATAGCTATGCAAATATTTGCACTTAAAGCAAACATGGTTGGAGTAGGAATCTTTGGAGAAGCTCAATGTTTTACTTGATATTTTTGTAACAATTCCAAGCCAACAATTCCAAATAGTGTTAAAATATTATTACTCCCACTGTTAATGATGCCATCCCCATGGAATATTGTGCAGCTCTAATGGTTAGCTCAATAGTTTCTGTGATGCTTTGTTTGAATCATGCTGAGCAAATGTTTCCCTTTCCTTTTCACTTTGATTTTTAGTCTGCCTCTGTAATAGTTAATATTTCCTATTTATGCACCTGTTGTCTATAATCATAAATTTATTCTGATAACCATGTAATGCTGCATTTGCTGAGCTGAAAATACTAGTAAACAGGCTCTAAACCAGTGGTTCTTAACCTGGGTTTGATCGAACCCCAGGGGTTCGGTGAGTCGGTCTCAGGGGTTCGGCGGAGCCTCTGCCGCGGAGGTAAAGACACACTTGTGTAAAGTCGTGATGACTTTGACGTAACAGTCAATATTTTTTCTTACCCACTAGGGACCGCTAGGGGTTTCTGTGGATGTGCGAGAGTAGCCCATATTGTTTTGTGTCTGCTTCATCCATGTGCACTTGTATGCAAATTAATAACTTTAGCAATTGAATGGTGGAAGATGAAGAAAACAACTGTCAGATGGAAAGAAAAAGAAGCAATATAGTGAGGAGAGATCTGCTATTTGTCCCACGTGGAGACAAAAACTACACTCTTCTCATGAGGAATAACTTTGTTCTTTTTTGTTCGTTCTTTTCTTCTTCACTTTTGAGTTGATAGTGTGTAAACCAGGGCGCCACCATCTTCTAAGAGATTGTGGTGAAAACTCTATATTGTCCCAGAGTCGAACGGGGTTGTTCACCTCAGCCAAACACAGTGTAAAAGCAGTATAAAACGTGGCTATGTGGAGAAGGTCGTTAAGACAGCAGTTGGTCTGCTGTGGTCATCAACAAAAGTAGAAACTTATTTTATGCAAAGTTTCCTGGCACAGTCATGGAAAACCAGGAAACCTCTTTCTTCAGGAGGACAGGAATGGAAACAGGCAAGAAAATTACAAACGGGAGTTTCAGAGCCATCAGCTGGGAGTGACTGATCAGGAAGTCTCATAGAGGACACCAGATCATCTCCGGAAAACCAGACGTGCTAAAAGATTAGCTCCCCACCCCACCCACCCAAAATGTATGGTATTTGGTTATGGTAGAACAAGACAACCATTTCTGTTAAAAATAAATGTTTATTTTTAATAGAAATTTCAGTCTGCCTCAGTGTATTTCCTCCTTTTCCTGCCTCAATGCCCCATGAGAATTTCTTCTCATAAGGCATTATAAGAAATACCAGAATCCTATAGGATGGAAATGCTATAAAGACAGTTTGTTATAAATAAATTATATATATATATATATATATATATATATATATATATATATATATATATATATATATATATATATATATACTGTATATATATATATATACACATATATGGAAAAGAAAGGGAAAGAGGGAAGTAAAATGATGGATAAAAGGAGGATAAAGAGAATTCAAGATAACACCCTAAGAGAGAATAAAACAAACCCAGAAACTACAGCAACAAGCATCTTCATAAATATAAACAATCATCAAGCCTCAAACACTTGGAGTTTGTCGTCTGGGTCCTGAATAATGGCAACCTCCTTCCCACCCTCCCCCCAAAATTGTAACTGTATGTTATTAAACATCACAACAAGCACAACAACCTTCCCAAGCAGATTCCCAAGCAGAAACTCAGATTCCTGTTGTTTAATCAGAGAGCAACAGGTGGTTCACAATGAAAATCATCAGAAAAGAAAGAGAAAACCTTTGATTGAACTTGTCTAAGGTATAGCTGCTACCGGTTGATAAATCTCATGCTAAATATTCTCAAATTACTCCAGAGCAGCAAGTGCTATTTCAGTTTACTGTCATTTTGTTTAGCCCAGCTCAGCTGTTGCTGTATTCACAACAGGGGCAGTTATGGAGTAACCTGAGCTACAGAACACACATGGCATAGAAATATACCCCACATACATGACTCCTGTTGCCACAGTAAATGTCCATTCTCTCTCTTATGCTTTGTCACTATCTCTCTTTGATTTACACCCTCACTCGCACACTCTTATGCACACACTCTGTGCTTCCCTGGTGTGTATCTATGTGTGCGTGCACGCTTGTGTGTGTCCTCCTGTGCAGCACTGAAATGAGTGTGGGTGTTTTGTTGGAGGAGAATGAGAGCAGCAGCTGTGAGAGGCCGACTTCAGGTTACCGACAGAGAGAGAGAGAGAGAGTGACCCACAGAGATGAATCACAGAGAAACATGAGGGTTTTGTTCTTTTATCTTGTCAGCTTTATCTCCTCTTTCTCCTCATCTCTGCATATAAAGCAGCATACAGCGACAGCATTTTGTCGAGCCGGTTAACCTGATTTTTTTTTCTTCTTTATTTTTTTACTGCTGATGCGGCTGCTGACGGAGCCAGAGGCAGCAGGGACTGAGCGTGGGAGTTTTCCAGCTGTAGTTGCACGAACAAAAACTCAACAAGAACACAGCAAAAAATAAATAAATAAAACAGAGGAAATGTAAACACATGCAATTATCCTACTGTCATAAAGGAGTATGGAAATTGTATTGTGTTGTTTTGTGTTTAAGCTGATGTAGGTTAAATGTACAGAACGCGCTTCTTTCCCATCCACATCAGCCCTTAATAGGCTGAAAATAAAAAATGCCTGCTAATGTGGGCTTCTGATTAAATGCTGTCATTGCTGCCTTTGCCATCTTATTTCAAAGAGTTCTTCTAAACATCCTTTTAGATTTCCTAGTTTGTGAATTACAAGCGAAGCACTTTTCAGCTGGTTGTTCTTAATAGCACTGAGATGCTGTTTTGATCAGATCCTGTCCAAAGTTCAATTGAGAATTAAGTAGAATTCTTTGTTTCTAACCTGTTTGTGGCAGGACTCTACTAGGTTTAGAGAACCAATCAGTGCCTGTAGTAGTTGCTGTGAGCATCTTACGCCTTTTTTAAAATTTTATTTTGCCGAGGCAAGAAAGGAAAATAAGGACCCATCTGTTCCATGACTTACTTTCTGTCCTTCCATCCTTCATCCAAAGCTGAACAGACGTCATGGTGACGTGGTTCTGCACACATTTTTCACACACACTGCAGACCACCCGGGGACACCTTTCATGTTTCAGTATATGCCATGTCCCTGAGCATAGAGGTAAACAAAATGGTCACGGAGACAGCGCCACCCTTTTCTGCAGACAGCCTCTTCCGTTGACAACAACTTTGCAGTTTCCAAGGAGCTATTTTTGCTTTTTTAGAATCTGTAGGTATATTGCAAAGAATTGTACAAATGTTGGCATTTTCTCACCACGTCTGACAAACACTCTACAAAAGTATGAATTCAAAAACCGGTTAGTGGAAGCAGACTAGTTGAAGAGAATTATTAACACTGATGTCCGAGCTAATTTCCAAAGAAAATGCGGCCACAAATTTGTGAGCAATCATGTTGCAGCCCGCACCAAGCTGACACAGACCTTGTGTCGAAAAGGGGAGGACGACTCTTCCCTTTGAACAAAATAATGCAAGTTTCATCAATGAGAACTGCTCTTTGCTTTGGATGAAATATGGGACAATATTTACAGTAGGGATGTCCTGATAAGGTCCCAGCTATTGTCTGTTGATGATTGCTCTACTGTCTGAGATTAGGTCAGCTGCACCCTCAGAGAGCCATGTGGCTGCAGTTTTTGCAGACACTTTTTGTGTGCATTGCTAGCTATTTTAGTTTTTCCTATGGAAAAGACTTTCACAGTAAGAGAGAGGTTGTAGTGTCCTCCCATCTTTACAACATTTCACCACAGTCAAAAAGCAGCTGAGAATATAAATCATTCAACTGCATGTTGTTCAAAACAAAGAGCTGATTTTAAGGATGCTTTCAGACAGTGGCGCAAAAAGTGGGTATGCAGGGTATGCAACGCATAGGGGCGCAGCATCAGAGGGGGCGCCAAAATCCCGTCTGGAGGGGGTGACGCGCCTATGATGTTTCCCCAAACAGTTCAGCGCGCCTTTCGTTCCTTCACCTCGCGCACATAACAAGGTAAAGGAAGCGAGTTTTACCCCTCACGTGTTGTTGGCTCGGGGGGTGGAGGGAAGGGAGGGGGCGACTTATGTTTTCGCATCCACCTGAAAAATGTGTAGTTGCGCCACTGCTTTCAGACTTGATAATTCTGAAGAATTGGTTTGATTGGGGACCAAAATTACACTGCACTATGTCAAATGAACCAAACCCTTTGATTCACTAATTTACCCCTTTGCCTGTGGTGGTGCTCCATCTGTGAAGGAAACAACATAAAAACCTCTGAAGAAGACACATTTCTTCATCATATGTGAACAAAAATGGAGTGGTGTCAGATTTCAGCTGTTGTTGGGCCTCTCATTTATCGCTGGCAAAAGACTACGAGGAATTTCTAGAGCTAGACACATGCATTTGTTTTGGTTGTATTTACCCAGAGTGACTTCCGTTATGGGCCACGTCTTGCATTTGGGGCCGTCTTCAGTCTGGAGTGTCTTATGAGCTGAATTAACTTATTCTCACTTAACATTACAGAGTTTTCAAGTATTGCATTGAGTTTATTGTCTTTAATGAGTAATTAAACTATAACCTGGTTTCTATTTGCAACTGAGATCAGTATCAGAACTTAAGTATGACAAAGGGAGTGTTTGTCATCATCATGATGGTGCTTGAAAGTGAAATTTTAACCAAACTGTTGTTGGTGCTTTTAGAGGGTCCATATACCAGCAGACTTCCATTGTTATATTTTCTCTACTGCTATACTACTGGGTTGCTGTGCTAGCCCTATAGAGGATTCATGTATTTTTTTTCTACATAGCTCCAGATTACAACAGAAGTGATTTAAAGTCACCCTCCCAATAGAACAGCTCTAGACCTCGTCCTGTTGAAGCACAGTTTTCGGCGCACTGCCTGTCCCCTACATGTCTTTCCTGTTCTTGGTCTGCTCTTTTGGAAAGATATGGTGTGGAAGCTAAGGAGAGCAACCAGTCTTGTTGCTAGGGTAATGCCATTCTCAAAGTGCACAGAC
Organism: Poecilia picta; assembly: GCA_033032245.1. NCBI lineage: Eukaryota > Metazoa > Chordata > Actinopteri > Cyprinodontiformes > Poeciliidae > Poecilia > Poecilia picta. Next base: position 3,245,265 of record CM065358.1, read on the forward strand.
TAAGATAAAGCATCAGCTTCAATGCTGGGTCTCAACCTGCTTTTGCGTTTCAGCCATTAATCGATCGCGCTTCCCTCCAGCACAACTTACTGTCTCCCTGTTGTCTTTGTGGTAATGCATTTTGTTGCAAAGACAATTACATTTTACTCGCATTCAGCAGCTACCAAAGCACTCTTTGCGTTTTTGGTACCTCTAAAACCCACCATCACTCTCCACATAAATGACTTTTACAAACACTGAGCCTTCTCTTCTCCTGGTTTCAATCTTTGAGCCGTTTTGTGCTTAGTGAGTGTCCCACTTTCTGGGAGGGAGCTGAAGGTTGGGACTGATGTAGGAGAGGAAGCTGCAGTTGAGGGGTGGAGGCTTGAGTTGTGCTTCAATACAGCCACTGCTTTGTCTTAACGCTGATTTCCTGAGTAACACTGGCAGCTCTGTTCTTAGCCAACATAAATTTCTGTTTAAATCAACAGAAAAAGAAGCACTCTGTGTGGATAATGAACTCCTGTGGGTTTGGGTCCTCTCCTCTCCAGCTTTTAGCAAACCTGGGAAAGTTTAGTCATATAACATCTTTATTATTCGAATGATGCCGGTATTATCAGTAAGTCTTATGAGGCAAAACTATCAGTAAAATCTCATGATTTTTCCGTTATTGTTAACACAGGAGAACAACATAGAGAAGATTATGAAAAATGTCACTGCTGAAATTGACTGTGTGATTTTTCACTGAGTACAGCCATCATCCTATGCCATGTAAAAAACTACTTCAACATGCTGCAATATACAGTATTTTTATTGTAAAGCAGTTTTTTCACTGCTTAACAGTGAAAGAACTGCGAGTTTGAGTTTGTGTGTGCGCGCGTGTGCGCGGTTTTGGGAACTGTCTGTCGTATTTTCCATCCTTTTACCTCTAAGAGCTGACGGTTTACTTATGTGTTGTTTTCCCTTCCATGTCATACTACAAAGAACCTCCTCTTCAGTGTGAGGATTAGCTAATCAGTGGAATTAGCTCTTGTGCTTGTTTTTTTCTTTTTTTGAGTGGAAAACTAGATTTCTTTGGCTTGGTGATGCTGATTTGGATAGTATAGTAGTGTTTTTCCGAAAGTGCCGGCTAATTTCTGTGCAACAGAGACAGTTTAGAGAGCATACCTGCTGCTTGGATGAGCCAGTGTGAAAGTGACCCTCTGTTTCACACTAGGCCTGGCTTTCACCTCGCCAGCAAGCTAAGTGGAAGGCTTGAACCCAGCCGCAGCCAAGTCCTGGCAGTGGAGTCATGTGTGTGAAACTCTGCTGCAGATAATGGGAACTGAAATGCTCTGACCGTGATAAAATTAGATACAATTAGGTTCACATTTATTGAAAAGGTGGAGAAAGATAAAAAAAACAGCAATATATTACCAGTAAACTGGCTTAATGGGTCACGCCAATGTTTTTGCTTCTAATTTTGTGAAACCCTGGTTCCAAATGTGATTGGCAGAACTGTATTATTTATCCAGCTACATGGCCTATAAAAAGTATTCACTCTCTTGGATATTCACGTATCTTTTCTGCTGAATGATCTCAGAGATTTTCTGCTGACCTGACATGTAACGGTGTACCTCGGATAGCTCAGGTCTCTGATTGGTTGAGAGGTAGTGCGTTCTAGTTTTTGATTTCTAATATGGAAATCAGCTTGACCCAGGTTGATGATGCTGAAAATCCTGAGATGAAACTTAAGTTCCGTTGATGAACCTCTAACCCTGCTTTGTGCTACAGACCCCTACCCAAAGAATATCTTCTGGGAAGCCAGATGAACTTTGGATTTTTCTTTATGTTCATGTTTGTTTGTTTTTTCTTATTTATAGTTAAGTGTATGGCAGCTGTTCCTGCCAAAATTAATAATATAGAATTAAATAAATGGCTTGATAAAATAACTCGTGTTGCATCCAGAAATAAAAAAAGAATATTCCCAGTTTATCTGCTAAATTAATATTTCTTTATCATTTTCACCAGTAACATAATATTTAACATAGTCACTATTATTTCATTTTTACTTTACAATCTTACTGTTTTGTTTCATTAATTAGTTTTCCCTTTATCTCATTTTTTTGTATTCTATATTTATTTAATGTGACTGTGTCATTTACTGCCACATTTTATTTCATCATTTTTTTCATGCTTTGTATTTATGTTATCTTTTTCAGTTACTGCAATTTTTTTTTACGTCATACATTGATTTATTTTCTCTTGCAATATTTTCTACATTTATTCCCTCTCTGTTTTCTCCTTTGTCTGTTTATTTACAGATTACATTGTTCATAAAGTTATGATAGAGTCAGCTTCTCCCCTATTGGGATCCAAGTTGAGTGTGCATAAGTATATGATTTCTCTTGGAAGTCTACAAAGGTGTACAGGCTCAGTGAGACAATTTCTTCTAACTAGTATCAAAAAGATGAAAGCTTATTGCCTTAGCAAGGAGCGACTCAGAGCCGATGCACAGAATTCAGTCCTGCGGTGTTCTTGGATGCTCCTGTTTGAACTCTTATCACTTGGATAAGAGACCTGGCTGAAATGTAAAATGCTGGTTCATAATCCTATCAGTTCTTGTGAAAGTGGACAGAACTCTGCATCCTTTCCACTCTTATTCTGCTTTTAATCAAAGGAACACACTGCTAGTTTCTTTGTCTAATAATTTTATCACACTTTCTCTGGTGAGGTCTAAGCTGGGTCCTTGTGGGGGACGTCTTCCTTGACCTTGGTGGGGGTCTCCAACCGGGTGAAATGGCACTATGTCTTTCCACCCGGAGTCATAATTTCTTTGGTTTGCCAATGGCTGCACTGGGGCTTGCATGGGCACCTGGCCAGCAAAGTGACTGGGTTGGGGGTTCGACACTAGGGATGGGGCACCGGTGATGAGTTTGGGGGTTTGGTGTCCTGCGTTTGTCCTGCATGTGCCCCTCTGGCACGGAGGCTGCTGCTCTGGCACTTCCCTGCCGACCTGTCTGTGTTGTGCGTATGGCTACTCTGTGGGGTGCCTGCCGTAAACACACACACATAACAGATACAATTACAGATACAATTACTCAAACACACATGATATTACACCAAAGTACAAATGGAGCAGTAGAAAACTCCAATACATGCATACTCTACACACTTTGATAGTTGTGCTATCTACTAAATAAAAGGCCTACAGCTTAAAGATAAGGAATCCTCTTGGGGATGATGAGCACAGAGACCCACTTAATGCTGTCACGTGACTCTACTACATATGACGAAGCCTTGCTGTTTCCAACAGGCCACTGATTGAGTAGAACTAGAACAACTGTCATGCTCTGTCAAATATCATATTTGTAGGTCAGCTGTGAATCTTTAGGATTGCTTTATTCATAAGTCAGCTAAAAAAAATTAATGAATGAACCCAACTAACCTGATTTGACCAGAAACTCTTTAATTGTAACAAAAGAGAATATTGGTTTCTATATAATTTCTACTCTGCTACCCCTGCTCCTCAGCTCTATTTAAAAATGGTCAAACAAAGATACTGACGTACTGGGACACCCCAGAAGAAGTAGTGCAACATCGGGCCAAGACAATCCAACATGTTGAATATCCTCAGTTTGAGTTCCCGGAGACCTTATCAGCAGACCAGATCACTCTTAGCTTACCACACAGCAGGAACATCTCAGAAAATTATCTTTAGTGTTATCTGGCTAAAGATTTTAAAGGCGTCCTTAAGATTGTCGGAAGGGGAAGATTGGGTCAGTTATTGGCATCATTAGCTGCTTTTCCATTACATGTATACGAAAATATTTGTCTATAATTATAAATAAATATAGATATTTGTCTATAATATTTGCTAATATCAAAAAATAAACATTCCACAATTGCAGTGTTTCCAGTAAATAAGAAATGACATCAAAATATCACGCAAATAAGCGTGTTCACCCAATAAGTCATTAGAAATAATGGCAGTAAAGAATGTAAATAGATACATGAGATATTTTCATAATTCAGCCATCATCTATCAGCCATCAAAAGAGACTACAGTGTTTTATTCAGGTGTTGGAACAAGACCCACCTACTTGGGAGCGGCTACTTATACAGCGTTTTGAGAAAATTACAGTCTGCGATTTAAGAGAAGAGCTATGGATTCAACACGTTAGAATGAAACAACTTTTTATGAATTCTGTGATGCTGTGAGAGCTCTGGTTGAGCCAATTGGACTTTGTCCAAACAAAAGAAATTACAAACCACGAAGAAGTCTGTCCCTGTTGTCTAAATAAAACAGTCGGAAAAAATATGGGGACTATAGAATGTCTTCTAGCTCGAGTAAAAGAGTTTGCTGGTTGGTATTCAGTTCCTTGGTTACTATTTATGTCCCTAATACCGCAGTAGACCTACACAGGCTTGCTGGACAATTAAACCCCCACAGTCTCTGTGGGCAAAAGCACAAAATGACCCTTTGACAGACATGATAGTGCTCATTAGTTACATTGTGTGTGTGACAATTTACAGAGCACTCATGTCTTTACATGTCAACGTCTCTAATGTCAGCTGTTTATATCCAACTTAACCCAAGGTTGGAGAACCTACAATTCTATAGAGAACAATTTCAAGCTTCTACCGTGTGTGAATAACACAGTGCTCAAATAATTACAAAGAAAAACAACACACACCTATCATCAGCACTTGTAAGCACTCAAAACACACTGAATGCTCTGTGTGTGTTGCCATCAGCTTTTATCAGCAGAGATGAAACGGAAAAGGCCCAGTACAGGCCCAGGGCTCGTGTCCAAGAGCTCCTCTGATATCACACACTTCACTTAAAAATCACAGAACTCACCAAGTTTGAACAACTGAACAAACAGAGCAAACATTACCTGGAAACACCAGAGCAGAGCTGTGTCCAACTTTAAAACATTTAGTTTCCCCTAGAGAAGGCACAGGGTGCTGCAAGCCAAAGAGCCAGGCAGACAAAACAAAATGTCATTGCCTAAACTAAACTGTTTTTAATTGTAAAACTGGAGCTATATACTCCAAGAGGAGATTTCAACTACTACAGCTACTTGCTGTACATAGGGAGTGTTTTTGGTTTTTGTGATTTATGCCTTTTGTTGTTCTGTTCCCAACCAACCGAGTTTCAGTTTGTAACTTATGCAGGGAATCTACTCCCATTTACTCACCAACTTGATTTACTGTGTGGGATGGGATGGGGATAGGAATGGGGAAGGGATGGCCAGTGGAGTAGGGATTCTGAAAGAGTGGGATGGCCACCCAGGAGTTATAGTGTCATGACATGTTCGGCGGGAAATCTAACTATTATGAAGTATTCTGCAGTCAACAAATTAATGTTTCCATCGTAACAGGGTGATGGACTGCTTATCCTTAATTGTTTATTTATTTTGGAAAAGAAAAACAAACAAAAAAACTGCACTGTCCTTGGACAAAGGAACATAGAAATTATTTCCCAATTCTTGACAATTCTATTTTAAGGCCCGTTTCTGTTGAAAAGAGACAATGACAAAGAAAATTACAAAGAACAAAGAATATTTTTTCTCAAGACGTAAGAAAATAAGGGTGTATTCACACCAGCCATGTTAAATAAAGTTTAATTGAACTTGAACTGTAGTTCCTTTGCTTGAAAGTCTGGTTTGTTTGGGGAGGTGTGAACATGTAATCAAACTTTGATGCGGACCAAATAGCACACTCTGGCCCGCCTAAAACCTAGGTCTCTGTTCCGTTGAAGTGAACTTGAATGGACATGTTAACCTCAAGTGGACCAGAGACCACTATAAAAAACAGGAAGCAGACTATAGTACAAGGCATTCTGGGTAAAACAAATGTGAGTCTAGCGCTAGTGGGAGAAATGGTTTGTGGTCTTTTGCCAAAGAAAAAAAGAGAAATCTTACAAACCATAAAATCTGATTCCTCTCCATTTTTATTTACAATTTATGAGGAAGGAAGCTGTGCTCAATATCTTCCTCAGAGGTTTTTGTGTTGTTTCCACCACAGGCGAGGAGGTGAACAGGTTGCTCAAAGAGTTTGGTATGTTTGACATTGTGCAGCATGTAAGAGAACTGCAGCAGCTGAAAATGGAACAGATGTAAGTTTCCTATAAAACTGAGTCTACCGGAACACCCTTATAGTAACAGGAACTTTAACACTGGATTAATTAATATTAAGATTTTCTACATTGTATTTTATATCAAAGCTGTTCAGGCATATTTTATGGAGAAGCTGGTTGCCTACATGTGCCAGGGCAGTGTTACACTACAAAAAGGACATCTGGAGATGGAATCTTAATTGTTTTATTGATTTTATTCAATCAGGGTCTCTAGTAAATCAGAGTAGACAAGTTGCATTAATAAAATAAGGAAAAGTGTTTCTATTGGTTCAAATTGTTTGCATATTTATGTGTATGTGTGAGTGTAAGCGTGTGTGGGGGGGTGTTTCTGTAGATGTCTGTGAGAGAGCATCTGAAGCCTAATGAAACTTTCATAGAGGTTTTCAGATGAGCTCATAAAACATTTGTGGAAAAGCTGCCTCTCCATGGAAGAAGTCACGGTTTAGGGTTCCATCATGGGTCTGCCTAGTAATGCAGGGCAAACATAAAGGAATGTCTGATTCTGCTAAATTTGATTGTTCAAATCCACAACCTTCATGAGCCAAATGTTCAGCTGACCTATGAAGCTCAATCTCACTTCAACTAGAGTGATGAAATCCCCGGAGCCAATCATTGTCAGCCTCCTCTGCTGGGCTGCTTATATAACTTTGTCCTGGTTTCTCACTGAGTGTCAGCCTGATGCCTGAGGGCGGCGAGCCTTCATGACCCACCGCCCCCTCCTCCCACTCTGAAACATCTCCGGATGAACGGAGAAAGCAGATTCAGACTTGATGCCACTGTGTAAAGTATAAATAGTATGGAGACATCAACGCATATTGCTTTCCAACTGGTTTACAAAGACGAGCAGTGTTAATATGATATATAGGACTGTCATGATAACAAATTTTGCAGGATGATTAATTGATCCAGAAATTACTGCAATAAATTATAAAATTTTTGTTTTGATGCAATTTTCCACTAATATAAAGGTAAAGAATATACCAAATATATATGTTGAATATATCAAACATGGCTTAAAAGACATTTTACTTTGTAATTTAATTCCTTGAAATTGGGCCTCTGTCTCTTTAATAACTATCCATCCATCTATCCATTTTCTTACACCCTTGTCCCTTAATGGGGTCGGGAGGTGCTGGTGCCTATCTCTTTAATAACTACCGTATTTTCCGCGCTATAAGGCGCACCTAAAAACCTTAAATTTCCCCAAAAGCCAATATATGGACCAATATTGAGCCACAACAGGTCTAGCAACTACGGTAAGCAGCTGCCGACTTCATTTTCCCCGTAGAAGAAGCGTGCAGTGCATGCTGGGATAGTTGTCAAAAAACTGGTTTGTTAATAAAGTTTGACTGACCTATCTACCAATAGACAGACAATGTCTATATATCTACCTACCCACCTAATAATTAGGTTGTCTGCAGGTCATCTAGCATCACGTTCTCCACGAACATGCTGTGCGCGAACGGAGAAGGGTGACCATCGTCCGGCCCAGACGCCCCATTCCAGTCGCGGAAGGCTCTCCTCGCCGGCCGGATTCGGACTGTTTTGTTGACATTTTTTATGTCAACAAAGTAGCTTTAGACATTTATCCGGGGTGCTTCGGCTAGAGTTACCAAGGGACCAGCACCTATACATTTAAAGCCGTGGGGGTCGGTGGAAGAGAGACAGAGACTGCGGCGGCAGCGTGTCGGTTGGTCTGTGCTAACCAGAAAGCAGTTGGGCACAATTTCGCAACACCAAAACCGTGAGTGAAACAATGACTGGTGCAGACTACTATATATAGTACTCTGGGACCAATTGTTTATTATTAGGCATCCATATTTGTAGTGAATGGAACAAATCATGTCCCGTTCAATACCGGACAGGTGGCAAGATAACTGTGGCGTCTATTCTATGCGCCTTATAATGCGGTGCGCCTTATATATGAAAAACGTTTTAAAATAGGCCATTCATTGAAGGTGCGCCTTATAATCCGGTGCGCCTTACATTGTGAAATTCTGCCTTCAGGATGTGACCACAACATGGCTCCTCTATTAACCCTTTAACAACGTTTTTACCAGCGCTTCACTGAGAAGTAGCGACTCCAGGTGTGTTTTTGATGAGGGAGTAACATTATAATATGGTGCAAAGCTCAAAACAGTCAATTTTACACATACTGCCCCTTTAAATATCTAAAATAAAACTCAACAACCAAAAACAACAAATATAAAAGGAAATAAAAACCATACACAACTGATGGTTGACGTGAACTTGATTAAAAATGAGACTATGAAATCTCTGTAAACAAAAGTGACCTTCAAAAAATAACTATTGATTGCATAATAAATTGTTTATTATGCATTTAATTTATTAGTAACCTATTGCGACAGGCTTAGGGATATGGAACCATTTTACATTTACATGATTGATTTTTTCTTTTTTTCGTCTGAGACATGAATGACTACACAGTTTCTGGATAACTTCTTGATGCTTTTCAGCCTCTGTAGCAATATGAACCATCAACATGTTGCATAACTGTGGAAGCTTGTGTCTCTGTGTGAACACCATTTGTTTACCTCTCAGTCATTTTCGTCTCTGCTTCATCCTTCTTTTCTATATATTTTTGGCTCTGCCCATCTTCTTCACTTTCTATGTGTCAAAGCATAGTTTTACCCCTTTCTCCCTCTCCATATCCGCTCCTTCCTTTTTTCCCCTAACTTAATTTATGCCATTCCTTCCCCATAGCTCAGCTGTCCGAAACCTCTGCTGTCCTTTAAATTGTCTAGTTCGGGCTGTCTAATCAAATCCCTTTGCACACATTGATTTCTTTAGTGGAGGGAAATGCTGTGACTGCAAGCCATCAAAAGGGACGTAACGAGATCCTGTGGTACAGAATCAAACCATAATAAAACAGCACAATATTTCGCATAACCATGAATCCATAATTTCTAATCTAATAGAAAACCTTTCACAGCAGGAAGCTGAAGTGCTTGTTCTCAGTCCGACTGTGAAGGAATTCTGGCCATTCTTCTTTAAGTTAATTGAGGTTCCTGCTATCTGATATCGATCAGCTTATTGGCAAAATAACAGCTCCCCTGATTTGACCTTCCTCTTTTTTTTCTTTATCTTTGCCCCAAGTTGCTTTGGTTTTTGTCTGCACTGCTGCATAATCCATTTCTTTCTCTCATCATGTGTTGCTACGGCGCTTCCCTCCAGTGAGTCTCATTGGCCAGTCCATTTCCTGATAGTGTCACCTGTCCGTTTGGGTCCGGTGAACCCTCTCACCTTCCAGGTTCAGCATGCTTGTAAAGGTTGATGCTAATAATAATGACGTCTCACTCAGACTTCGCTGCTGCATTTGTAAATACTCTATAGTTACAAGCATGTAATCACCCAGCACTCCCTCTAACCTGGTAGGTAAATATTTTTGTTGAGAATGAAAATCAGAGACTAGTATAAGAATTTAGTGCTTCACTGATATTTCAAGCTAATTTAGCTGTAAATTAATCTCTAGCATCTGTTGTCACCTAATATCTATAAATTTTACATTATTGGCATTTTTCTCTTTGAATAAAGAAAAGTGTTTCTTTATTCATGGTAAACCCCTTCGTGTTTACCGTGAATGGGGTTCTTCTGCCCCTCCACGGTAATCGCTGTAATTAGAGATGCAACGATCTGTCTGTATTGGTCCCGATATTGAAAACATAATAGATTGGGTATCAGAATTTGTCAGTGCCCGATCCATAAAAGTAGATCTATTCAGTCTAACTCTATGCTTTGTGCTCAGAGCGACGTTGTGCTTTGTTTATTTCAAATTAAATATATAATTCGTAACTACACTTTCTGAAACATTTGAAAGGATTGTTGCAGTTTATTTTGACACGTTTGACCAACGTAGTCAACCTTTAGTCTTGTTTTCAATAGTATACCTTAAAGTTTGTAGTTGTTACATGACAAAATGTATACAAGTACTGTCTTAGTCCTTATTTATTAGAGTGAAATTGCTCAATAAATGGTTGATGATGAAACTTGAAGATGTGAATTTTTCACTGGTTTTGATACGTTATTTTCTATTTCAAATACTTCTGAGAAAGGGGAGTTCAAGGTGGTTGTTTGGCATATTTCTTTGAATTACAACAAATTTTAGTTTAAGTCTTACATCCCTCCCTCAAAGATTCCAACAAGTCTCTGTGTTTTTCCTCCCTGTCCTGTCCTCCATGTTCCCAGCCTCCTAACAAATCCTCTGTGATTGTGTTTACATTGCCTGACCCACACTCGACCCTCAGTGTCAACAACTGTTTTAGCTTTCACCATTAATCTTCACACTTCACTTTGTGTTCATGTGCTCATTTATGGGTTAGTATTCAGCTCTCCAACTCCTTGTCTCCTTGTTTGGCCAGGCATCTCAACCTGACTTAGAAATGTCTGGCTCTTTGTCTTTCTCTCATTAACATCCCATCTCATATTCATCCAGTCAGAAAATCTTTCTTTCCTCATCTGTCAAAGGCTGCAAATACAGGAATACAAACTTTGACGTGAAAACAGTTTTATTCACAACTGCGTTGAACTACAAAATAAAAGGAATTTGAACAGTCATTTTGTTGATGGAGGTATTTTCTTCACCCAGCTTAAATGGCGGCTGTGTGTTTTCCGAGTCATTAAACCCCTTGAGACCATTTAAGGTAATGGGTTTGGTCTCTGTGCAGCTGCTCCACTCCAGCCACACAGGGTTTCTCTTATATTCACGTATTATTTGACCGCCAAATTACAGGGAATAGTTGGAGTTGTTATAAGGCCAATATTTTCAAAAAGGTTGACTTGAGGCCAGCAGAAGCTGAAATTAGAAGCAATAAATAATTTGAAATAGAATGTGAATAGTTTAACTTTACCCAATTCAAATTCTTTTAAAAAAATAAATAAATAAAAAGAGCTCATATTAGGCACCTTTTGCTGTCCAGTTATTAATGGGCTAATACAAAAAATAATCAACCGATTAGCTGTACACTGTGTTGACGTCAAGTCTAAGGACTGAATATGATAATGGGTTAGTTAGACGTATGTTTTCTAGCTGCAGACCTGTCTTTTCCTACAAATGATCAAGCATTCCGTACAGGAATGCTGTTATTAAATCTTAAACAATATAATTTTATTTTCTTTAACAAATTGAATTAATTTTATTGGAATAATTGAATTAATTTGTTTACTTGCATCTTTAAATGTGATTCTAATTTTCTATATATATGAGAAAAGGCTTAAGTGAAAAATCTGCAGAATGTGCCAATTTTATGTCCTATTAATTGATAACTAAGATAGTCACTAGTTGCAGCCCAACTTACATCAGTTTAACCCTTTTCCTGCATGAATTATGATCCTTTGAGTCAGGATTTTTTTTTCAATTTTTTAAAAAACATTTTCTTAAGGCATAACAAAAGGTAGGGAAAAAAGTTTGCAAAACTTTATTTATTATTATTTCTTTTTAGGTGATCAATTTAATTTTCTCCAAATACAAAGTTGTTATTTGAAAAATACATCAGTAGTATTGTTCTTTAGGGGTTATCTGATGTCACAATTAATTTATTTTTTACCTGCAAGTCGTCTACAGTAGAAGGAGGGACCGGGTCGGTTGGCATGCTTTTATGTCTGTTGGCCATATTGAATTTAACAAAAATTATTTCTTGCATTTGCAGCTGATGTCCAGTAGTTGATTGTGTATTTTATGATGCATTAGCGTCCACTTCAGTGGTCTGTGTGCATTTATAACATAAAAATCCACAAGAAGCACAAGAAAATAGCTTTTAGATAGCTTTCCACTGTAGTGACCACTATGCATGAACAGGTTAATATTTAGACTCAACTTATTGTTTTGTTAATCCTTAATAGTGCTTCACACAGCACATAGAAAAACTGCAATAACAACCAAAGCACAGTCATGTTTATGGTCTTCCATCTAATAGACAGTTTCTGTCAAACATTTTAAGCCATAACTTTCATGAACACGTGCTCAGAAACTTTGTAATTTCACCAGATCCTTGTTGGATGTAGCTGGTTAGCTCAGAACCCTGCTTGTTTTTTCCCCAGCCGGCGTCTGTGTGTTTCTGTAACCTGAGAGCGGATGTGTTCTGTGTGGTGGAGATTGCTGCTGGGGTCAGGACGGTAAACGGGCTCCCAGCAGTTCTGGGTGGTTCTGACACCACAGCACCACGTTTGGGACTGAATGGGCTCAGAAACTGGGCTGACGGGAAGTCTGGGCTGATGGGGATGAAGGAATTAGGACCTAAAGTGGTTAAATAGAAGTATGCCAGACAATTCGTACCGTCACTCTGCCTTTATTGTTTATTTTGGATTCTGAACAACGTCCTGAAACAAATCATGAAGTTTATTAGAAATATATCAATTAAATATTGGTGTCTAATTTTGTGCACCTATGACCTTTGCAATAACAATTTAAGACAATATTGTGTCTTTTGCACACAAAAAAAACTAACAGCCTACTGTTCAAACCAAAAGTTTACATATACTATATAAAATGTCCCAAATTGATTAAATCGTATATTAATCTTAATGTATTTAATGTTTTGACTTTGAAGAAAGTATCAAAAATTACCTTTCTCACTATTTTGGCATTTAGCAAATAGAAAAACAGACTTAAAAGTGAATGTTTTTAAACAAATGGTTTCCTTTGCAAATGCAGAAAGCTTTAACAACTTTCACCTTGACCAGGTTTTACTAGTGTTTCCACTGTATGGTGTGCAGTATTAGTCTATACATCCTTCCCCATGAAAAACTTTGGAAATTAAAATAGTTGATTCTGACCCAACACCAACACACCAACAAAATTTGTCAAATAATTCAACATTTAACACTGCAACCTTTGTACCTTTTTTGTCCTCTTTATGGTTCTCACCGTGTTACTAGATTTTCCATCACCCACATCTTGATGTGGGTGATGAGTTCAGGAGCACTAAGAGAAACTGAACTCCTGGGTAATTACATGCAGTTGGGGATGGAAATTATACTCAGTGGTAACAACACGGTCATTTTAGTCATTGCATGTGGAAAAACACACTATATTTAATACCTGATTGACATATTGCCTAACTCTGTGGAATATTTTACTGTATGTGCAAAAACAATTTGGGGTGTAACCTTAAATATCCACAGTAAAATTTGTATACATATGAAATGGTTGGTGAGTAGACTTCCACATCCAATCCATGAATGATGCCAGAACAAGGTCAGACATTTTTACTGGTCAATCTTTAATTTTGAAGTTTCCAAAACAGTCAAGTAAACAGATTTAGAGATGCACCAATCCGATATTAATATCAGTATCAGTTCTGATATTGAAAAAATTTTGCCTGATTCATAAGGCGGATCTATTCAGTTTATTTCTATGCTTTGAGATCAAGGCAACATCATGTTTTATTATTTATTTTTATAATATATTTAAAATTCCTATCCACTTTCTGAACCATTTGAAAGGTTTGTTTATTTTTTTCATGTTTGATCAAGATGGCTAATCCATTGTTTTTGTCACTTTCAGTCTCTTTATTATTTATATTTTACATTGGCTGTTTTACTCCTAATTGCACTGACTGAACAAATTAAAATAGTTGTTTTTACAACAACAAATGTTTTAATTCAATTCAGTGCTGTTTATCCTCTTTTGGTTTCAAAGTTAAAAAGGTGTGAAATGTAATTCTATAACTAGGATCAGAACAGAATCCACATGACTTTATAATTCACGACATGAGAATAGAAAACAACCCTTTGCTTTTTGTCTTTCTCAGGCTCAGAGGAAGGAGGTATTCCTCCAAGACCGATACGGCCACTATACCCTGACTGACCCCTTCCTGGCACTTCAGAGAGACTTTGACTGCAGAGTCCCTGGGGGGGACAAAGAACGGCGGCCGCTGGGGTCCAGCCCCATCTCCGTCCTGGAGGCTGTCATGGCCCACTGCAGGAAAATGCAGGAGCGCATGTCAGCCCAGCTGGCTGCTGCTGAGAGCCGCCAGAAGAGGGTAAGAAATCTGTTGATCAGTGGGTAACATTTCAGTTCATTCAGCATCGGTTCCAAACTGAGTTGGTGCCCAACCTTCATGCTGTAATCATCTCTCATTCATTGTTGGCCCTCCCTCCACTTGATCAGTCCAGCTAACTCTGATCTAATGTCTAGAAAACAGAAAAGCAAGATGAAATGAACTGTTATCATCTCATCTGTAAACCCTTAAGACTGTATTGTCATTCAACCACTCTTTCACAATATACATTTGAGCAAAATTTTGTTATGACATTTCAAATAAAAACATAAAAAAGAAGGAAAAAAGAAGATGGTACAAATGTAACTGTATATACAAAGTTTCTGCTAAGGTTAGCTTTTAGCTTAGATGTTAGCACTAACTCTGTTAGCGGACATTGTAATGTCCAGTATCGCTAATATCCTAGATCCGTGTAGTTTTAAGATGAACTGCAGATTGTATGTTAGTCCATCATTATTACACTGAGCATGTATCGTTAAGCCAGCCAGTTTGATTTTCCTTGTTTACCTCTAAATGTCCAAAATGTTTTCAGGAGCCATCGCAGCTTCAGCTGAGCCGAGCGACGCCATCGTAAAATAGTAGCTTGTTAAGGATGTAATGGTAAATCGATGCTCACATGAGAAATCAATAATTTTATCCATTGATCTTTAGATCTCCATAAAGGTCTGAAACTCAGTCACTCCACAGTTGCCAATTTAACAATTTTGTTGCTGTAGAGTTAGTGACTTTTCAGATAAAAAAGTAAGTTCCAAGTAGTTTTGAGTAGTCACTATTCATGCTTTTCAGTTTTTGATCCCTAATGGTGCTGAGGCTGGAACAAATGGATGCTTCATCACTCCAAGTAGCCTTTAGTCTGAGCGATAGTGCCAGAAAACAAATCCAGCCCCCTCGACTGGCTGGCAGTCATTTCTGAATTTGATTGTAAGTGATAACCTTAATTTCTTCTCTTTGTGTTTGACCACAACAAACCATTTCTCTGCTGCAGCCGTAGGAAAAAAAAGAGTGAACGCATTTCACAAAGTGTATTATTTATGAGCTGTTTGTATGCCTTTTATTTAACTTGAGTGAATCTGCTGCCATTTTAAATAAAGCTAAATAAATGTAAGATTTAACACTGACACAAGTGGAAGATAGTTGAGTTATCTTTGGCAACAACTTACATTTCTATTTTCATGATTTAAATGTGTCTTCCAGAAGAGGACAACTGTATAAAATACCTGTTTGCTCGTATATATCCGGCAAATGCTGGAATATTGTTGTAGATTTTCATACAAACTTCTTTGTCGATCGTGTCCACATAAGCCAGAATGTGTTTGTCATGGGCCTGTGCTGGATTACAGAATGCAGTCCTGATTAACTGGGCAGCCAGATGTCAGGATGTCTCTGCCCTATTTCCCTCAGCTCCCTCTGTTGTTCTGTCTCTCACTCTTGCTGTTCTCTGGGTCACTCAGATGGATTCTTTTTAAGCCTTCAAAAAATGTGATGGAAAATTCATAAATTTTTGAATAACCTTTTTAAACTTCAACATAGTAAAATACTGGAAACCGTACAGCAAAAATCAGAGGTGTAATGAATCCTGCAAATACATGATATTTGCTTCACAAGAACAAGTCAATATTTTTTCAAAACACAAACTACAGTATGTATTAAAAGTTTATAATCAGAGTGGGCTGTCATGTGAACAACCAACTGGTCTGCTGATGCTTCTGACAAACCCAGACAAACTTGAACTACCTTATTATTCGAACATAAGCAACGCTAACCTTCATCAAAGCTCCATTTCTGTGAACTTACTTCAGCAATTTAATAGAGGTAATAGAGAGTTAATAGAGAATAAATATCCTAATGTGCGACTTTTCAAGGTTTCAAGGCCTTGAAAAGTCCCATAAAACAGCACTGCAATAAAACAGCTGATGACTTGCATGATTCTAGGTAGTTTATGTGCAGGGAGCTGAAAAAATATGCCTGGACAGTTCAGTGATTTGATAACCTGAACCATGTCTAGGATTTAAGGCAAGAACTAAACAATTCAGTTTGCAAATAATTCAAATTTTAGCACTGACCTTTGTATCCGGGGGTCATCATAGCTGACGTTCTTCACACGGTGAACTAAAACTATTTACTCCAACACGACATGGACCTCCCTTTGGACAAGAAACATTGAAGCTTTCTATAATTAAGAACCACAAAATGTCCTTACACCCTTATAAAAACACAAGAAATAATGTCTACAGAGCAATAAGGCAGATTTTTCATTTTTTTGTCAGTGTGTAAATAAATCTTCAAGCCGATCTTGGTGTCACTAAACTGGGATGTATATTCCTTCCTGAGACTTTTGAACTGACCAGTTATACCACCAACCAGCCAAAGCTGCTAAAAGAGCCAGTATTGTCTTTCTCAGAGGGATTCTCTGGTTGTGGTAGAACAAATTTCTGCAGCATTGTCCATTCTATCTTTAAATCCCCCATGCCTTTTTATTCTTGCTGTCTGCCTGTGAGAACACTTTTGAATTATCCAAAAGCTCCCAGGCAGCAGAAAGTAGGCCGTCATGTGCAGCACATTTTCCATGAATGAAGTCACAGGAAGAGCTTCTTAAAAAAAAACAGCTACAATTTTGCCAAACTGTGAGCTTCTTATTGATTTGTTTCTTGGTTAACATGTTCCACGTCAGAATTTGGATGGGATATTTTCCTCAAATCCTTTTCCACACTTGTTTTCAACAATAAAATATTCCTCATCTCTATCTTGAGCAGATCAAAGTTCAGTTAACGTCTGAGATGTAGAAACAAAAAATCCTTCTTATAACGGCTACAAACATGTTCTGTAATAAAAAGAAGCTAAAAATTCTTTCAACTTCATAGTTTCCAAATCCAGAAGAAAACTTGAAAAATCAATCAGAAGGAAAACCCGTTTTAGAAGCGCAGCAGAGCTACGCCAACAAGCTGCCACCTTCAGAGACCGTCCTGTACTTCCACTATGATTTATCGCTGAGCAATTTCATCTACTAAGATTTATTGCTCTCCAAAATAACACATAGTCAAGGATGATTTATTGAAGTAAAAGAAACATATTTAAATATATTGGGCAACTTTTTGGGTCTGTTTTTCTCCGTCCTTTTCTGACTCAGCAAAAGACAACAGAAATCAGACCATTCTGAACATTTGGTCATCTTCTAGTGAATCTATTATTGTGGAAAATGTTGTCTAAGTGAATGCATGTGTAGCGGTTGATAAAATGACAACGACGGGATCAGGAATCAGGATAATTTTATTCCTCTCCTCAGCGCAGCTAGGCACGAACTGACAGAAATACATTAAATAAAACCAAAATTCTGAGATTCACTAACATTAAAATAAATCTACGTTCATCCAAAACAATTAAAGTAAAACCTAAATAGAAATAATCTATCTTATAATTACAATATTCCACCATAACATAGAAATATACTAAATACACTAATTTAACATCCAAATAAGATTTTAAACAACACACATACCTGTTTAAAACAAGAAACTTTTTACTGCAGCAGCTCCTGGGCTTCAGCTTCCACACACACACCTTAACCAACCAAAAAAAACACAAAATAATCACCTTGGTGAGGAAAACTTAATACACAGTCCAGTCACATTAATGTGACCACCACGTACTTTCCACTTCAGAGTTAAATAACCAATCACAGAAGGCAGGTGGCAGCACAGTGCAGTTGAGCGTATATAAAGGGTGTGTGTGGGCTTCGGAAAACATTTCAATCGTTGGCGTAATGCAGAAACGACGCGATTTATCCGACGTCCAAAAGGGCATGATCATTGGCTTTCGGGCCAAGGGTGGAAGCATTTCCGAAACGGCTGAGTTTGTGAACTGTTCGCGTGCCGCCGTGGTAAAAGTGTACCGTGCATGGCAAAATGGGACTGTCCAAAATCAACGACGTGGCAAATGTGGTGCACCACGGGCCATAGATGACAGAGGCGAACGACGGTTGCGGAGATGCGTTCGGGCAGATAGACGGCTACCGTTGAGCAACTGACCACTAAAATGAACCAAGGGGCTACCACAAGTGTCTCCCAAACCACTATTCAGCGAACATTGCTGCGTCTGGGCCTCCGAAGCGGACGCCTGGTTCGTGCACCTATGCTGACTGGTGTTCATCGACGACGAAGGCTAGAATTTGCACGCCAGTACAGCAGCTGGACGTCCACTGAGTGGCGACAGGTAGCGTTTTCAGATGAATCGCGTTTTATGCTCCATCGGACAGATGGACGTTGGCGTATAAGGCGTGAAACCTCTGAAAGGAACCACCCTGCAACCATTGCAGGAACGGTCCAAGCTGGAGGCGGGAGCATTATGGTCTGGGGAATGTTTTCCTGGCATTCTCTGGGTTCACTGATTATTGTGGAAGGCACGATGGATCAATACAAGTACGCATCTGTCCTTGCGGACCATGTCCACCCCTACATGCGCATTGTTTTTCCTCAGGATGATGGCATCTTCCAGCAGGACAATGCGAGGTGCCATACAGCTGCCAGTGTACGTGCGTAGTTCGAAGAGCACCAGGATGAGTTTACCGTCCTCCCCTGGCCAGCAAACTCACCTGACTTAAACCCAATCGAGCATCTGTGGGACCATCTCGATCGAGTTGTTCGCGCCATGGATCCTCAACCGCGTAATCTAGCGCAGCTGGCCACGGCATTAGAGTCGGCATGGCTCAACATCCCAGAGAAGACCTTCAGGGACCTAAGTGACTCTCTTCCTGCACGTCTCGTAGCAGTTCGCTCTGCGAAAGGTGGTTATTCTGGCTTTTGACAGATGGTCACATTAATGTGACTGGACTGTGTATATGTTACAAACGTGGGAAATAAATGCCCAGTGAGGTGCTGCTCTAAACATAAAACAATTAAACAATTATATATATATATATATATATATATATATATATGAAAACTTATATATATTATAACATACTTTAGAACATTTTCAATATTTTAATACGCAACAGAAAAACGCTTACCTCTCCTCAGCGCAGCTAGGCGCGAACTGAGGAGGGCAGCGGGAACACACGGGATATAACGCAAAAACAGGAAGTAAGAAAATAAAAGCTTCCCCACCAAAATAAAATACAATTAAAAAACAAAGAAAAACAAATATTCAGAGATGAGGATGGATTTCTACACACTAGGGACCAAAAATAAAAGGAATATAAAACAAATAATACATAACAGACATATCAATTCCAAAAAAATTAGTTTTGAGAAGGTTCATAAAGAAAATTAAATAAATAAATAAAATTGACTCTGCTACACATGTGTATTTTGAAATGTGTAACTTATTAAACTTAGAATAAAATCGTTTAATTCATCATCCAAATATTTACAGTTTTGACAAATCAGGAATTTATTATTGACTGTTTAAGAAGTTTTCAAAATTAAAAAAAAATTTAATAAGCAGGATCATTTTGATTAATCTTTTCTTTAACCTAATCTTTTTTAATTAGACTTTGAACTAGGGGTGCACTGATAAATTGGCCGGCCAATAAATTGCCCCCAACTTTCTTAATTTTAGGAGATCAGCAGTCACCTTGTTTTATCTACCTCAGCAGAGAGCTGACTGACTGACACCCATCATCGGTGCATCCCTGCTTTTAACAGGCATTCAAACAATGGTTTAATGTCATGAAAAGTTTTAGGTAATAAAAGCACTCTTCTGTGTTTTAAGAGCGTAAGATGGCACGGGATGCTCTAGAGGCATCCTCTAGAGGCTGTTTTGTGGCAAAACATCTAGTATTTAATGTTACATGCTATACATGTTACCTCCTATGAAATAAGAAAAATAATTCACCAATATGTGTTTTTCAATAGAAAGAGGGAGGTACTCTGAAAACTGTTCTGGTAATCTTAAGCATATCTAAAAAGTACCTCCAAATGACTCAAATTTTAAAAGACCAGATGGTATGGAGGGGTGGAACTCTCTGTCAACCAGGAAACATGTACAGTGATGTGTTTTGAGATACATAAAATGGATAATCTAAATCATTTTTAAATCTGCATAAACATCGCTTATAAAGTTTCAAATATCCCACTGGGTAGGTGACATTCACAAGTATTAATCCTCAACCAATTAGCAGCTTGTTGTAGCACCTCCAACTTCCTTCAGCACCCCCCAGTGACCCACCCTCACCCTCACCCCCCGCTGTCCTGTTAAGACAGCGAGACGCAATCGGTGATCGCTTTGGACATAGTAGGTGAATGAAGGGGCTGAATGAGTGGGACAGGTCATCATTGTGATAGAAAATGCTGGACATCAGCTGTATTGTTTGGGACTTGTTAAATCACTGGAGGCATTAGAATCAGGTGGAGATCCTCCTGTTAAACCGTGACAAACTCTGTGAAGCCAGCGCTGGGCTAAGAATAGCAGATGGTCCAGATATAGATGGCAGGGGAAAGACAAGGCATCAAGAGTCATCCATGCACACGTTCAGGCACGTTCGTTTTAGATGTACCTCCTACAACACAGCTGAAATAATGACTGTTTTGAGGCCCGGAACTGAACCCATCTGTTGGATCTGGGCTTTTTGAACCCGGGAACATCTAAAACATGCAGGACACCCAGAGTTACACACCGACTTCACTAAATCTGTCTTGTTGCACAAGCTGAATTTAAGCCAACTTAAGGACTGGCAAAATATACTTTCTACAGTGAATGTAATTTCAAGGCTCATTTGATTAATTTGATTTTTTTTTTACATTAAATTATGTAGATTGTGGAATTACCAATAGAAATCAAAGATTTGATTTTACTTTTTTTGTCTTAGTCTTCATTAAAAGCTTGATTTAGGCATCCTCTAGGTTAGCCAAACCTCACCACCAGATGCTTGAATATCAAACGTGACAATGGACAGTATTGTTCACTAAAATTGCGTTGTTCTTTTTCTAGCTGGAGATGGAGAAGCTTCAGCTCCAGAGTCTGGAGCAAGAGCATCGCAAGCTAACAGCACAGCTAAAGGACGAACGTGAGAAGAATAAGCACATTGTCATGATGCTGGTGCGCGAGTGCAAGCAGCTTGCCACTCGGGTGGTGGAGGAGTCGCAGCGCTTTGACGAGATTCAAGCTCGCCTGGATGAGGAGAGTCGCACCTCTGGCCGGCTGCAGGAGGAGCTGGGCGGCGAGCGCCAACGTAGCCAGCAGATGGAGGCCAAGATGGAGAAGCAGCTGTCAGAATTTGACACAGAATGTGAGCAGCTGCGAGCCAGGCTGGGCCGAGTGGAGGCAGAGAGTCAGGGCTTGCGGCAGCAGGTGGAGCAGCTCAGAACTGAACGGGGTGATGAGAAAGACGATGCTGCTGTTGCTTCACCTGCTGCTGCGGCCGGAGGGGAACCTCCTGCTGCCACCAGTACACCTCCCAAACCCAAAGCTATGATATCTGTATCTATAGCCACAGAGTACATAAGCTGTCAAACAGCATCTTGTCAAACAGACGTGCCCCTTACTGAGGCTGAGGGTCCTAAGAAGACTCCCCTCTCTATACCTGCCAAACCAGCCCCTGCCAACTATGTGGGCCTTAGTTTGCCAAAGACAACTGGAAGGGGGATTGTCCACAGCAGCTCAGGAGGACTGGCACAAACAGAAAATGGCTCAGAGGGCCAAACTTCCCACGGCCTACCCACGGGGGTCAGCCCCCGCGTCCAGGCAGCCCGCTACAAGTTTCAGGAACAGGACCAAAATGGAACAGCATCTCAGAGCCCACCGGCCCGTGACCTTTCCCCAACCAACCGCGACAACTTTGCAGCCAAACAGCAAGCGCGTCATACTGTGACACAGGTCTTGTCACGCTTCACCAGCCCCCCCGCAGGAGGAGCCGGACCCCTCCGTCCGGGACTGCCCCACTCCGCCTCAGAGGGCGGACCCTTCCCTGGCCGCCTGAGCCATCCCATCGGCCTCAAGTCGCCCACAGTGACCAGGATCGACCGGGGGAACCCTCCTCCCATACCTCCTAAAAAACCAGGGCTTTCCCAGACCCCCTCACCTCCTCATCCGTCCATCAAGGTAGTTGGGGACAGCAGTCGCTCCCCGGGGTCCGGCCTGAAGCCGGCCACACCCCAGCTGCCACCAAAACCTGCCCTGGACCTGGTCCCAGCCCTGACTGCCTCTCAGGTGGGTGCCTGCCCCCGCTCGCCAGGGCCCGGTCGGAGGCCTCAGCGGCAGGCAGCAATAGCATGTGCAGAGTCCCCCCAAGACATCAGTCCTGCCACTACTGTCAGTAGCCCCTCCTCCATACACCCTCCCTCCACATCCTCCTCCATTAGTGCTCCATCTTCCTGTAGTTCCCGTGCCTCAGCAGGCAGCCCCCTGGCAACAGCATCAGGTAACAAGGGCTCCTACAAGCTCTGTCTCCCTCCAGCACCTACTGCTGCCTTTTTATTTTCCTTAGCAGTCTTTCAAACCGACCTTTGTACTTGTCCAGGATAACAGAGCATAGTGATCAAGTCACACTTGTGCAAGGCAGAATACCTCGTAGGCCAAGTCTGATGTTGCTCACTGTACTTTCCCTTCACTCATCTCTCTTCCTTTAATAAGTCCTGGTCTGGGCAGCTCTCTTATCACATGTCACCTCAGCCATGTCAGCATCGCACGCTGACAACTTTGGGGCAAACTGAATATAATGTTGAGACGAGGCAGCCAGAGGTCCATGGGTCTCCTGTGTATTCTGAGTGGTTTGGCCTTTCTATAAGTAACCCCTGTCCTCTCTGAAGCTGATGCCAGAGGCTGCTTTCCTTCCCTTCCCCCTTCCCTTCCTCCAGTTCTTATGGCATGCCATCATAGGTCAACTTTGAACACTGTTTTTTCTGTCTCATCTTTCATGAATGTGAACTACTAACAAATTGTTAAACATTTCAGCAATTTCATTTTTGCTGTTGTATATTTTCACTTGCTATGATTAAAAATAATAACAATGTTTTGTTCATTTTTTCAAAAGTTTTAATCATTTTACTACAAACCCTAATCAAGTGGTATTCATATTGTCTTGTTAACTTTTTTTGCTTTGCTTTAAATCTGAAAGAAATTATAATAAAAGCTCTAAAAACACAGTCGTTACTAAATATATTCTAAAACCTTCCTGTGGAATGTTACAAAGTGTGTATTTTGAATTAATTAATGTAAATTATGCTCTGTTTTTAAGTACACATGCACACACACACACACATATATAAATATATGTGTATATGTATAATTATATATATATATATATATATATATATATATATATATATATATATATATATATATATATATATATATATATATATATATATATATATATATATTATAATATAGTATTGTTGATTCTAAATTAATATTAATCACAATTTTCATTCTTATTTATCCTCTTGTTGCTTTTTAACATCACACGCAGCATGCTCCCTCACGCCAACTTTATTTCTCTTATATAATCTCTTTGATCGTGTTTGCAAGACACTGTCATCTATTATAATTTTTTCATTTGGTTAAAACAATTCATAATTTAATCAGCATTCAATTAGATGACGTATGTATTACTATGGGTGACGGACTGTTGTATAATAATATAACTGTTATCTACAGTGCCTTGCTAAATTAATTATAGACCTTGAACTTTCACAAAATTCCTCACAATTCCACACAATACATTAACAGATAAGCGTTAATGTGTTTTAATAAGATTTTAATAGAATAGAAACAAGTAATTTGTAATTGTGAATGGAAACAAGAATAAAATACAGTTTTCATTTTTTTTTACAAATACAAATCTGTTGAAGGGTGTACCATTCAGCCCTCTTTACTCTGATGCCTCTGAATAAAGTCAATCAATTTGCCCAATATTAGTAATATTTATTCTGGCTTTATCCCAAACCAGACTAGGCATAAAGTTGTGGTTTAAACTCTGTTTAAAGCAGGGTTGTGTTGTAAAGGAGTATCCCAGGTTTTGGGCATTTTAAGGAGCAGTTTTTATGTTAGGGAGCCCACACTAACTACAAGAAACTATTCAAGATAATGTGCTCTGCACATTATCTTGAATACACCATGTCCATGGTGAAGCATGGTAATGGTAGCATTATGCTGGTGGATACCTTTCTCCAGCAGGGATAACGAAGCTTGTCAGAGTTGATGAGGAAGTGGGTGGAGCTAAATACAACTTAGAGAATATAAAAGTGTTAGAATGGTCCAATCAAAGTTCAGACCTAAATCCAGTTCAGTTTTTTTCTAGACTTAAATGTAACGTTTTGTAAATGCTCTCCATCCAGTCCAAGAATTCACTCAGGAGCAAAATCTAAAAATTTTCAGGTTTTTATTTGTAACAAAAACTTGTGAAAACCATGTGAAATATTCCTTCCACTTAGCGTCTATCTGCTACTTTTTGATGATTTATGACATAAATTTGTAAATATATGCAAAAAAATGAGTTCGTTGCAGAAAAAAATGTGAAAAAGTTCAAGATTTATGATTGCTTTTGCGAGACACTTTATTTACTTTGACTTTGCCAGATTTGGTTGTTTCTAGAAGAGCCAGCACTCAGACCACATGCTTTGAGCAACATGTAAAATTAAATCTTCAAATAAGTTCTGAATCAGCATTAACTGGATTTGCGCAACAGATCTGAAGTTGTGTGACAATAAAACAGGTAGCTTCTTCTTAAGCTAACCAACCAGACAAGAGCTCACTGATAATATATATTAATTGGTTTAATAAAACAGTTTCAAAATCTTTGCAGTAAACTGACTTAATCATAATAGATCTAGTTGATATGTTTCTAACTCAGTTTTGAATAAAGTAGCAGTATTAGTTGTTGTTTTTAACACTATTGTAAATGTGGCTATTAGCTAAACAGCAAAAGTATTTTCTAACATTTTTCTGTGTGTCTTGTTGAAATACTTTTACATAAAATGTGTCATTTTCCCCTAACAAGTTCCGATTATGTTTTTCAGGAATTTTGTGATTTTTATCAAAGTTGCTAAGTGATTAACATATTCCTGGAATATGTATACTGTTTGTATTTTGTCTTTGTCTTTGTATATTACTGTCTTTTATTAGATGTACTACAGTTATGTACAGACCATTCTCATCTGCTAGCACTAAAAAATGGTTTTCATTGGCTGTACTGATATTTGACTATACATGCAATCAGAAAGAAGTTATATCATTTTTTACAATGCAAAGATTTTTAATGAATAAATCTTTTGCGTTTAAATATAGATTTTCAAGCACTTGCTGCTTCTTCCTGTTGACTGAACAACAAAAAAAAGGAGATTCTAAAAGTCTTTAAAGTTTCTCTATTGGTCAGAGTTATTAGACCTCCTGGTGACATCACAAAAACTTAATATTTCTACAGAAAGAAATAATAAACACTTTTTATACTTTTACTGTCCCCAAAGGACAAAGACAAAATCTCCACACAATTAGTGTATTTTAATTATATTTAGAGTTTTGTATGGTTTCATCAAGGGAACCTTGAACTTTATCTTCAAAGGTTGAAGCATATCTATTTCTAACATTAAAAGTGATTAGCTTGATAAAATTACTATCAAATCTAGGATCAAGTTTAGGATTATGAAGTTTCGTCTGATCCTTCGTCATTAAGACATGCAGTTGCATGTGCATGAAATATTGTTAATTTTATGTTTTTGTCATTATGCTCTGCATTTTTCCAAGTTGCCTTCTTGTTGTTATTGAACTTGTTTGACTGTTCAGTGGTTGATTTGAACAATGTTTGTCTGCCCATATGTTAGACTGATGAATTTGATGCTTCAGTTTTTGACCTGAAATGTTTACATAGGAGCTTGCTCTGTAAAATGTGTGTGAAAACTGAACGTTTTCTCATTCCCTTTCACCTTCTCATGCCCTTGCTCTCCCTTGCTCAGCACTTCTAGTCTCACTCCTGGTCTTCCTCGTCCTAGTTTAACCTGTACTCCTCCTCCTCCTCCTCCTCCCTCCACCCTGCAGGCTGGTGTCCCTCCGTAGTCTCCTCTCTAAGTAGCAGTGGGCCTGCTGCCCTGGACAGTAGGCACCTCCTGCTCCTCCAAGCTGCTTCCCAGGGAAATGTCACTTTATTGTCAATGCTGCTTAACCAACCAGACTCGAAAGGAACCACCATAAGTATCACTCCTACCACTTCACCCACTGACATCGCCTCTACCACTTCTTTGGAAACTTCACCCTATCTTCTTGACCCAAACTTCCACCTCGGTCACAACCAAACTTCTGCCTTGTTTGCTGCTGCTCAGAATGGACAAACTGGTAAGTAAAACATCACTAGTCATAATCTTTTGTTGAAAGCTGATGACTTTGGCAGTTTGCTCATTTATAACTTCTGACGAGTGTACAAACCTGTTGACTGGCAGCAGGTAGATTTCTAATGACCTGGTCTGCTTATAGGGAATAAAACATGTAATTGTTTGTCTGCTTCAAGTGAAACAATCATAGAAACCAGGGGTTTATTTTTGCTTTTATTTTTGCCTTTAATGTGGTTTAAGTACAACTTAGAGTTAATGTAAAGCACACCAAAAAGAGGAGAGGGAAAAAATAATAATACACCTAATATACACATAATAATTACACCATAGATTTCTTCATCTTGATTGGAAAACAAAGCAAGAACATATTCAATTCTTGCTCTACATTAAGCAAAAACTGGGACAACTGTATGACTGTGAAAAATATTGAATATAAACCCTTTTGGGCATATAAAATGTAGCATTGTAATTTAGTTATTGGTTGATTCAAATTGATGGGCTGATATTATAGAACTTACCAGTTGAAGAGAAGAGAGGTGTGGCTGCAGGTCGAGCTGTACGACCACTACGTTTACATGTAGAGATCAGACAGAGGTGGACTGAAGTGGTAACTGCGTGAGCTGTGGCTGATCCCATTATGTCTGCTGCTGTTAGATTGTGAAGGAGAATGGGGGGCTTTTTTGTGAGAGATGTAACGTCAGCAAACATTACACACTCATTCATCTGACAAACTACAAGAACTGAGCGATGAACTCCTTTGAAGATCTTTGTGTGCCTCTCTGCTGCTGGTTTCTAGGCTGACATGTTTGGTCATCATCAATCCATGATGGATGTTGTCCCTCAAACAAACCTCAATCTGTCTTGCATTAATATTCTTAGATGGTTTTGCTTATAGTTGCCTCAGTCCGGTACTGATATTGCACTCCGATGTGGAAAACTATTCTAGATTGGGTATCAGAGACAATATGCCCCTTCTATAAGACCAGATCTATTCAGTGTAATTCTATGCTATGTGCTCTGAGCGATGTCATGCTTTATTATTTATTTTACATTATATTTAGAATTCCTAACTGCACTTTCTGAACCATTTGAAGAAAGGTTAGATGCAGTTTATTTTTTTTATTTGACCAAGATAGTCAACCCATTGTTTTTTATCAGTTTGAATTTCTTTATTATTTATGTTACATTGACTGTTCTACACATACCTGCTCTGACTGAACAAATTAAAGTTGTTTTTTCCATGTTTGACCAAACTTGTGAAGCTATTGGTGTATTTAAATATGCTGTGCTGATGTAGAGTTATCAAATAAATTTGTAACATATTTTAAAACTCTGGAAGAATTCAGAACAAGAATTCAAACAGAAACCTTTTCTGTGGTCAAGCCTGTTCTGATGCTAGGAAACATCCTAATCATGGGACAGGACGATGAACACCCCCTGTCAGGTCAGATCTTCCTTACTTTCATGGAACCTGCACAGCTTTGGCTCCAGGTCCCAGCAGCTCTTAGCTCTGGTTTGTCCTGATCTGAGCCATGGGCCCCAGGCATTGTGGCCCCCAGAGGAGTTTCCTCTGAGACTCCCAGGCTGTTCTGATAATTCTCTCTTTGGAATTCACAACCAAATTTTTAACGAAATTATCAAACTGAAAATTCATCGATACATCTTTGATATTTCATATTAACTTTTGTGACAACAGTGTGTAAGTCTGTTAACTAAGCAAAGTTCATTCACATTTTGACTTTTATGTGCAGAATGAATTGCATGAAGTATTTATACATGTAGTGACTGTACTTTGTGTCTCCTGGCTTGTGTTTTTTTTTATGTAAGTGTGGATGCCTCTACTGATTTCGAGCCGGTTGCTACATCACCCCTCCTCCTCTGCTCTTCTCTTCTCCCGTTCAGAGTGTGTGAAGCTGCTGCTGTCTGCAGGGCTGCCTGCTGACATTTTGGATGAAAATGGATTCACACCCTTACACTTTGCTTCCGCCCACGGCCACGCCAGGTGGGACTCATTTAAACGCTTCTGCAGAGGACAGACCTGTATCTGTCATTCTTTGTACTTATTATGAATCTTTTGACAACAATTAGTTAATCCAAGTCAAAATGACTGATTTAATTAATAGCTGATGTCTTTAAAATAGTTGTCTATGATGAGATGCTGATATCTGTATCTGCCCCTATATTGAAAGAAATTCTAGATCTGGTATCACATTAATGTGCCCCATCCATAAGGACACTATTCTGTCTAACTCTATGCGTTGTGCTCTGAGCAACATCATGCTTTATTACGTTATATTCAGAATTGGTATTTTAGCTTTCTGAACTATTTGAAGGGTTTATTTTTACATTTTTGACCAACATTGGCTGTTCTACAACTAACTGCAGAGACTGAACAAATTCAATTAGTTTTTACATGTTTGACCAAGCTTGTGAAGCTATTTGATAACTCTGCCCAAATTGTGATGTATTTGGGCAGAGTTATCAAATGAATTTACAATTCAGAATTGATATAAAGTGCTATCATCACCTAGCATTAGATGGATCTGCCACATGGAATCTGACAAAGTTGATGTGAATTTATCATGTCTCATAAAGGTCAAAACCAAAAAGTCTATTGCTTAAAAAGGACAAAAAGTCTCAAATATCAAGCTTATCAATCAGGTACTGTTCACTAAGTATGGCTCTTGAAAAAATTAAGGTGTTGCCAACAGCAACAAAAATGGTGAAAATAATGTTACACAAACGTAAGGTTTCTTCTCCTGTCTTGTGCACCTTTATCACCTCAAAACTCTTTCAAAGGTTTCTCCCCATCTTGCTTTCCAGTCTTTCTATGTTTGCTTCTTCTTTTCCTGCTTCTGCTTTCCTTTCATTCTGTTCTGCCCTTTGAATTATGACCAGCCCTCCTTTTCAATGCACCCAGAAATCTCTGATGACATGGATCTCTTCTATAAAAGGTTCATACATAATCTGAGTTTAGGAATCCTGTTTATAGAAATAGAAAACTCTACATGCAGGTTTTCCATTTTTAGTTTGACCCATATTTCAATGGTGCCTCAGTCGTTTATTTAGGTAAATAGACCTGATGTCATCAGTTGTTATTAGACGTGGAAATAGCATCTCTGATGCTTGGTGACAACCTAAATGTTTGTGTTTCTGGTGAAATGAATGGTAAATGGACTGAACTTATATAGTGCTTTATCTAATCATTTTTGACCACTCAAAGTGCTTTACACTACAGCCACATTCACCCATTTGCACTCACAAACGCTCACACATTTATACACCGAAACGCAGCTCGGTAGGCAATTTGGGGTTGGGTGCCTTGCCCAGGGGCATGTGGCAGGAGGAAGCTGGAATTGAACCTGCAACCTTCCAATCACAAGGCGACTACTCTATCCACAGAGCCACAGTCTTAATTACACAGAATGTAATTAAGGTTCAAAGATTGTTGCTTCCGGTTGTCTACATAAACGCTGTGTGACTGATGCAGTGGTGTTTAAAAATTTGTTAAAAACGTCTTTCAAGTTTCAACCAAGCTCTGTCAGCCGAAAGACAGGAGGCCGGCGCGGCTCGGGTATGTGCAGCGCTGTAACATCCGATCACCATGATATTTATAGAAGGGGAAGTTCTACTCCACCTCCCCTTCTCGAGTCCTCGTCACACACACATGCACACACACACTTTCAAACAGCTTACTTAGTAATGTTCACTAGTTATTCTGTAGTCATGACTCAGTGGCACTGTGAACAGAGCAGCTCGTTTTTTCCCAGGCATTTTCCACTACTACCACTAAAAGGCTGAACTCTTCTTTGTTTGATTAAGTTAAAATACTGAAAATAAACTAAAACAGATATCACAAATGATTACCAGAAATGGTGTCGTCATCTAAATTTTCTTTCGGCAAGAACTTGTGTGTCAGTGGAGTGAGGGACTCGAGTCTGTAACTTGGATTTGGGTCACACGTTAGCCAGAAATAAAGACTTGACATTTGATTTAAACTCATAGTCCAGGAGTCTCATGAACAGTTTTTATATTATGTAATGAGGGATGACAGTAAGCCTGTATGAGGAGAACATAGAAGTAAATTATTAATGTTGCACCCTCTGTACAAATGTCTGGTTCTCATGGTAACAGTGTTTATTGTCGGTGAAAAAACTGTCCACGTTCCGCTCTTTTTATTTAGTGCCACTACCAAGCAAAAGTCACACCACATGCCTGAGATTAGTTTATTCTCCTGCCAAAGAGCGGGTTTGACTCATCAACATTATGATTATTAATGATTCAGAGCATCATGGTTATGGTTGTTGAAGCATCATAGTGACCTGGATGTATTTTAACAGGGTTTCCGTGTCTTAAAAAGTCTTAAATTCATTTTAAAAAATGTAGGTTGACTTTAAAAACATCAATCACCAGTTTTACATTTTGTCACGGTGGGACTACTTAATCTCGTAAATTCTGTGTAGGTTTTTTCTGGTGAGACTAGAGCAACGTTCATTTTATTGAAACATATACCTATAAAAAGTAAAATCAGAGAAACTGAACATTTTAAGTGGTCTTCTCATTTTTTTCCAGAGGTGTGTATGACAGGTGATAGGTAACATCAAAGTTGGGAAAATCTCAGAAAAGATTAAACATGTTTTTATTTTATTTTTACATCACATATCCATGCTATGTTGCCAGAGGTAATAGCCAAGTTTGTTTAAAACATAAATACACAGTTATATCTTAATGATAGTTCAAGCATTTTCAAAAATAATTCACAACAGTTGATTATTTTTTGCATGTTGACTTAAATCTTCTTAGAAAGTGGAAACCTGTTGGTATAAATGAGCCCTAAGGAATCCATAGAACTGTGTCTGAGCCGGTCAACGATATTCTCCAGAAACTTGATGCCTGTTATTAATTATAATATCTTAAAATGTGACGTGAGGAGAGTTGTTAAAGTGGCTGTTGTCCCTGCAGCTGCGTGGAGGTTCTGCTGGCGTCCAGAGCTGCTGTGGACCCGGTGGCGGCCCAGGGCCAGACTCCTCTGTTCATGGCCTGCGAGGCAGGAAGCCTGGACTGCGCTCAGGCTTTACTGACTGCAGGAGCTAATCACTCACTCACCAACACAGTAAGGCTTCCTCTGCCATACTGCCATTCTGTTGTGACTCACGTGGTTTATTATGTGGTTTCTGGTACAACTGAAAAGACTTTTCTCTGAATAACAAACTTTGATATTATTATTATATTTTATTGTTTTTTTTTTGTTTGGTTTCTCTTTTTTTTTCGGGTTGGGATTACCCATCCTGTCTCCTAACTGCTTGTTACTACATAGTAACACTCTTTGTTTCACACTCACTCGCTCCATACAAAGGATTTTAAGTAGTCTCCGAGGTTTGGTCATTTTAATCGTACGAGCCCATTGATCTACTTGCTTTCTGTGTCTCCATGGTAACCATAAGAGCTCTGTGAGTTGCTGTGGCAGCATGTGATGAACCCCTATACTTTCTTTGTTCTATATTTAACCCGCTGTTTCTGCTGTGCTCTGTAACATATGCGACCTCCGAAGCACAAACATATTTTAGGCCTAAACAAATATGTTGGTCAAATTTTTATTTTATTCTTTTGTTAAAAACAATAATTTAGCATTCAGATAGTAATCACTGCAGTCTGAAATTAGCCTGGAATGTTGGAAAATGCTGGAAACTGCATGGTTGGTGATTCTCAGAATGGTTTCAAGGCAGTTGCTCTGACAGGGTGCTGCAGATGCTGAGACAAGAGGCTAAGTGTGGAAAGTTGTGTGTGTTGTTTCACCCCTTTTTCATCCCCTATGTTTATCCCCTTGTTTTGTTCCTGAAACATCAAGATTATGCGTCCCAAACAAAGTTCCAAATGGAAACAATGACTCCACCTGACTGTTTTAATCAACACATCATGCAAATTCTACTGGCTAAATTATTTCTACCGTGTTGACTGCTTCCATATTTTAAAGCTGTTCATCCACAAACTTCAATGTATTTTATTGTGATTTTTATATGATAGACTGACACTTCTTGCAGAATCAGGATCAGAATGCTTTGTTTTTGTTGTACCAAAGCACAATTATGCAAAAAACATGGACAGTAATGAGTCTACTCACATTTAATTGGATAATGTGTTAATGGCTTAAAGACTTTTGCAAAGCGCTGTGGACTCAGTGTGTTTATTACTCCACATGTTAATGTTTTAGAGGAGATTTAAACCAGTTAGCAGGTTAGGGAGCTGGAACGCCAGTGCCAAGTAAACAGACAGAGGGGTGCTAAAAACAAGAGGCTGATCCAAAGCTCTAAAAAAACTTGCAGAAACTTAACTACTTCAGCGCAAGTGAGAAGTTAGATTGAAACAAAGTCAGGGCAAAGCGGGACAGATGTGGAGAATTGTAAATATTACACTCTGAACGTTCTCAGAATATCCGGTCCACACCACATTTCATGTTTCATGTTTCCATGGAACCAGGTTAGATATGAGAGTAAAGTAGAGATAGTTTCAAAAAATATTTTTTTCCCCCAGTTTTTTTTTACCATGTGAGCTTAATCAATGCTGAGGATTCTCAATTTTATTTAATCAGTTTTATATATTCTTCACATTTCTGATCAGGAAATATTATTGTAATTAATTTATGATTTTTAAATCTATATATTCATCTTATTTATAATAAATGTAGAGCAGTTGGTAACTCATTGGGATTTTGTCTGTTGTATCTGATAAATGATTCTTATCTGTATTTGAAAATAACTTCAGAGCTGAAAAAAAGATTAGTACATATAAGAATTCATTTCAGATTAATGAGCACATAGATTATTTGATCAAAAGTGATAACAGAAGAGATAAATTGACATGGTAGACAGACAAGTTTATGGTCATTATGTGAATACGTTACATTTCATATAATTCAAATATGACCTCTGTACAGGACGGCTGGACAACGCTGCATGCTGCTGTCCGCTCGGGACACGTAGACGTGCTCCGTCTCCTGCTGCACCACAGCGATCCCTCCGACCCACTGGACAGACCAGCTCTGCCCGCCACCCTCCTGAACCAGGCCAACAGTGACGGCTGGACCCCAGCACACATGGCCGCTGCCCTAGGCCTCAAGGTAAAACGACCGGACCCACACCCAGCAACAAAGGCTGCACCGATTTCAGAAAAAGTTCCGTTTTCTGGCTGATCACTGATCCTTAAAAAGCCTTTTGACAAATTCGATTCTGAATTTGTCCAATATGATTTTTTTTGTCTGAAATGTTGCTTAATATAACAAGAAAGTCACTGAGTTGGTTGATTTTTAGAACTTTGCTCACGTGCAAATGTCTCCCAAAATTAAGGAAATCAGGACTGATTTCCAAAATGAACATGCTGTTTTCTAATGTACTGGATGATTTAGTATTTTTATCAGTTGTGGCAGTAATTGACTCATAGGTTCAAAATAACCTACAATAAACTTAATTTAACACCTTTTAACTGTATTTAGGGAAAGTTTTCCTCTACAAAAGAGCAGGTTTCTGTTAAACCGAATGTCTGTGGATGGAGAAAGAGAGCAGATGATTAGAGTGAGCTCCAACATTTTCTCCTGTTAATTTCAGTAGAGCAGAGCTGCAGTTAAAAACTGGCTAAACCCACAGAGAGAAGAGGTTTGGACGGCTCTGTCTTTACTGTGTGTTAAAATGCAGTCAGACTCCTGTGAAGGAAACACACTTTCCCACCACTGCTGCTGTGTGTCTGCTTGCGTTACAGCAGCGGTTTAGACTTGTGTTACCGTTCAACACAAACTTACATATCATACGTTTGATATTTTACTAGACTTATTCCAAAATTTGGGACAAATGTGGCAGCTTTGTTCTCCAAGCGACATCATGCTTTATTATTTATTTTCTGTTATACTTATAATTACTAATTGCACTTTCTGAACCATTTGAGAGGTTTGTTGCAGTTTATTTTTGCATGTTTGACCAAAGTAGTCAACATTTTGTTTTTGTCACTTTCACTTTCTTTATTATTTATACTTTTCATTGACTGTTCTACGCCACAAGAGCCTGATAGAACAACTTAAAGTTGTGTTTTTTCCTTTTGATGAAGCTTGCGAGATTATTGGTGTATGTAAGTGTCAGTGCTAGTGCAGAGTTGTCAAATCAATTTGTGATTCAGTACATTTAAGTTTGTGTTTTTAGAAAAAAGACATATTTTAAGTCGATTCAGCTGTTTTTCTGTCCTCGGATATCGGTATTGGAGGTGAAAAAAGTGCAGCTCTAGTTCAAACTTCATACCTTTCATCCTAACACTGTATCTCTAGATAAAACAGACATAATATTTCACAAAATTCACTTCATTCTTGTTCATTTAGAGCCTCTCATTAACTTGTTTTTAGATTCTTCAGAACATGTAGAACGATTATTAACAGTGTCATACATGTTCAAATGCTGTTTATACCACTATGTTCAGTGTGCTTAGTTCATATTATATGTGATAAATCTGTCCATATTTGTTTCATTTTAATCTGATCCATAAACCTTTTCTTCTTCACCTGAGTAAATCCTCTGTGAATCATCCACCTGCTCCATTTCCACACCAGCAGCTAATGGAGTTTCTGTCCTTAGAGGACAACATTCACCAGACTGCATGGAATACGAATTAAGAACAGATTCTTAATTCGTATTCCACACACTTAATCTTATTCTGCACACTTAATCTTATTCAAATTACAGTTACTTGAAGGAGAGACAGTTTTTGTCTTGCGATCATTTGATTTATTGGTGTGTGTGTGTGTGTGCCTGCGTGTACGTGTGTGTATACGTGCAGGAGTGTCTGGAGGTGTTGTGCAGCCACAGTGAGCAGGACATCGAGCGGAGGGATAAGTGTAATCGCACAATTCATGATGTGGCAACAGACGACTGCAAGGATCTGTTGGAAAACCTTGGTGAGTGTTCGTCTTTTTTTTACTTGTGCTTTAATAGAGCCATTGTGTTTATGCTTATTTTCCTTCATGCCATAGTCAAACTTGGGGACATGTTTTATCAGACATTTAATTATTTAAACCTGCTGCTGAGAGCAGGAACACTGTAGGAAGTTAAAATGTTCTTTCTTCCACAGGGTGTGCAGAGCATGAATCTATATCAGCTTTTAGAACTACAGCTACTATAACTTACTTTTTGTCATTTTAAATCTTTGAAAACTGTTCAATTTTACATGAATTGGGTCTTTATATAGGGAGGGGGTGAGGAGGCTGCACAACTTATTGAGCACTTACAAGCTTATTGAGCCCCACATCCATAGTTTAGGATTATTCAGAATAAAACTGAAAAACGTAAGTAAGCACATTAAAATATGCGTAGTAAAAAGCATAATGAGTTCATGACCATGATGTGAAGGCTTCTGATATCGCTGCACTCTTTTTTCTTTGTAAAAAACAATAAACTTCTAAATTTCTGACAAACCTAAGGCTGCATTCACACAGCTGGTGTGTGTGACATAATTCGTATTATTTTGCCCAAATGTGTTTTTTTCACTAAACAACCCATTTCCAATCACTTTACCACTGCCCCCCCAAAAATGAGATTTTTGCCACGTGTGTCCATCCATTCATCCATCCATCCATTTTCTGCCGCTTATCCGGGGTCGGGTCGCGGGGGCAGCAGCTTCAGAAGGGAGGCTCAGACACTTCCCTCTCCGCATCCACTTCTTCCAGCTCCTCCGGGGGAACCCCCAGGCGTTCCCAGGCCAGCCGAGAGACATAGTCCCTCCAGCGTGCCCTGGGTCTTCCCCGACGCCTCCTCCCGGTGGGACGTACTCGGAACACCTCACCAGGGAGGCGTCCAGGAGGCATCCTTACCAGATGCCCGAGCCACCTCAACTGGCTCCTCTCGACGTGGAGGAGCAGCGGCTCTACTTTGTGTCCGTCCCGGATGACCGAGCTTCTCACCCTATCTCTAAGGGAGAGCCCGGCCACCCTTCGGAGGAAACCCATTTCGGCCGCTTGTATCCGTGATCTCGTTCTTTCGGTCATGACCCAAAGCTCATGACCATAGATGAGAGCGGGAACGTAGATCGACCGGTAAATCGAGAGCTTCGCTTTTTGACTCAGCTCTCTCTTCACCACGACGGACCGGTACAGCGCCCGCTTCACGGCAGACGCTGCCCCAATCCGCCTGCCAATCTCCCGCTCCCCTCTTCCCTCATTCATGAACAAGATCCCCAGATACTTAAACTCCTCCACTTGAGGCAGGATGACCCCCCTGACCCGGAGAAGGCACTCTACCCTTTTCCGGCTCAAGACCATGGCCTCGGATTTGGAGGCACTGAGCCTCATCCCGGGCGCTTCACACTCGGCCGCGAACCGTTTCAGCGAGAGCCGCAGATCACAATCTGATGAAGCCAACATCATCTGCAAAAAGCAGAGATGCGATCCTAAGGCCACCAAAACGGATCCCCTCAACACCTCGGCTGCGCCTAGAAATTCTGTCCATGAAAGTAATGAACAGAATCGGTGACAAAGGGCAGCCTTGGCGGAGTCCAAGTCTCACCGGAAACGAGCCCGACTTACTGCCAGCAATGCGGACCAGACTCTGACACTGGTCATATAGGGACCTGACAACCCGTATCAAAGGGTACCCCATACTCCCGGAGAACCCTCCACAAGGCCCCCCGAGGAACACGGTCGAACGCCTTCTCCAAGTCCACAAAACACATGTAGACTGGTTGGGCGAACTCCCATGCACCCTCCAGGACCCTGCTGAGGGTGTAGAGCTGGTCCAGTGTTCCACGACCAGGACGAAAACCACACTGCTCTTCCTGAATCCGAGGTTCGACTATCCGACGGACCCTCCTCTCCAGGACCCCTGAATAGACCTTACCAGGGAGGCTTAAGAGTGTGACCCCTCTGTAATTGGAGCACACCCTCCGGTCCCCCTTTTTAAACAGGGGGACCACCACCCTGGTCTGCCAATCCAGAGGAACTGCCCCCGATGTCCATGCGATATTGCAGAGTCGCGTGAGCCAACACAACCCTACAACATCCAGAGCCTTAAGGAACTCCGGGCGGATCTCATCCACTCCCGGGGCCCTGCCACCGAGGAGCTTTTTGACCACCTCGGCAACCTCGTCCCCAGAGATTGGAGAGCCCGACCCAGAGTCCACAGGCTCAGCTTCCTCAACAGAAGGCATGTTGGTGGGATTGAGGAGGTCTTCGAAGTATTCTGCCCACCGACCCACAACATCCCTAGAAGAGGTCAGCAGCACACCATCCCCACTGTAAACAGTGTTGGTGCTGCACTGCTTCCCCCTCCCGAGACGCCGGATGGTGAACCAGAATCGCCTCGAAGCCGTACGGAGGTCTTTCTCCATGGCCTCTCCAAACTCCTCCCACGTCCGAGTTTTTGCCTCAGCAACCACCCGAGCCGCATGCCGCTTCGCCCGCCGGTACCCATCGGCTGCTTCTGGAGTCCCACAAGCCAAAAGGCCACGTGTGTACATAATAAAAATCAGGAGTATGTTTGATGTCCATACACAACGTCTGTGTATAACCTCGATACACGGATACTGCTGTGTGACATCTATGTTTTTCCTCTGCTCTTGTGGATTTCTTTGAGGCGCTAATCTGTTCACACAGAGATCTCATTGCGGTCGGATTTATTTAGTAGTGTAAATGACTGTGCAAAAATAGATGGATATCAGCAAAACATGGGAGTTGAGAGCTGCTCTGTGAACATAGCCTGAGTCTGCATACATGCACACAACTTTTTTATGCATTTCATTTCTTTACATTCACTGGTGAGATTTTCTCTTATTTTCACTCGATCAACTGTCAGTACAACCATGAGGCTTTTTTACCAACCAGAGGGAAATGGTCATGTTGCAGTATGGATATTTGATGACAGTAAGGCAACAAAAATAAGTCAACTATCAGACATGCTGTGATCAGCAGCTCATCCATGAGAGGTTTATCATTTGCATAGCCAATCGTGCTGTAACGTCTACAAAAGTCTCTCCCTGTGCAGGAAACACACACACCATGACGTTATTGGCTGCAGTGGAAAAAGGTAGAGTGGTCTGTGGGGTTGTTGTGTTGGGGATTTGTCTTTGAGGTGTTTCTAAACTTTCTGAATAAAAAACAAATACTCCATTTAACAAGGGAAACCATGAAGCACTTCCAGATGCTTGATCTTCTTCCTCCTGGGTTGTCACAATTCTAAAAACTTGACACTAATGTTAAGAAAAATAATCTATTCTTGTCGATTTTGTTGAACATCAACTTCCAAGTCTTTGAGATTCTTCATACCTTTTAAATGAGAGTCCTGAGTGAGCAGTGTGGTGTTAGACTGGGTCACTGGTCTGATCTTACTATTGAGCTGGAGGTCTGGCTGAATGTCCAGGTTGTTGTTCAGGTTGCCCCCTGTAGACCACTATTCAATAAATACCCAGTTTGTGGGGTATTCACAAATAATACCCCACAAATCATGGATATGTGTTGACAAGAAAACAAGTAATTATCTTGTCAACAGATTGGTCCGCCTGAGCTGTGAATCTCCATATTTTTGGCAGAGTGTTGTCATGGCCGCGCAGGTTCTTTGGTGGATGTGTCTTGCTGTTAACTTTTTCTTTTTTTTGTCTGACAAATGGATCAAGAAACTTCACTGCACATTTGTCAAGACTATTTCCTTGCCTTCCACTTCACTATTGTCCTTTACTTTGTGTTGGTGTATCACATACAATCCCAATAAAATGCATTGAACTAGGAGTGCACTGATCAGTCTGCTGGCCGATCAAGCAGCCCTGATTTCCTTCATTTAGGGTGGTCAGCCGATGTGTAAGTGAGAAACTGAATTTATCCACTGATCTAAAATTGGAACATTGAAAGTGCTTTGTAACCTGATAACATCTGACATGAGCTGCGTTTCCAACACCACAATTTTGAAAAAGTTCTGGTTTTTTGGTAAAATGTTTTGGCTCTAGGATGAGGCCGTTTTTCTCGTCTTTTTGCAAAAATGTATTTTGCAAAAATGCAATGGGAACACTTTTTTCACATGACATGAGTTGCGTGACCACAACCAGATGTTACTACTGCCAGAACCCCATTAACTTGGAAGTGGGAAGAGAATGATGGCACAGGATGCTTTTTAGTGACTTATCGCATGAACAAACTTATTTACATGTGATTTTAATTGCGTTTCTTATTTAATGGAAACACCACAATTACGAAACTGTATTTCTTTCCCCCCCACATTAACGGAATATCGATTAAGTTTTGCACAGGTTTGTAATGGAAACGTGGCTACTGTGAGGTTGGAAAAAAATTGAAACTGGCGGTTATTATAGTTCAGTGATCAGCTGGGAAACTGCAATTGGTGCACCTCTGCGTTTAACCATGGTATTTAACATGACAACATGTGAAAAAGTTTAACAGATATTCAGCTTATGATCCCTCTATGCTACAGCTCACTGCTCGCTCTTCCACCCCTCCAAAGATTCATACAGGGTCCTGGTGCTACTGCAGTGTTCGGCCGGAGAAACCGGCCCCATGCGTCCTATGGGGGCCGTGGAGGACGAGGAGGAGGCCAAGGTTCACTCCTCCAGCCAGACGGCGCTGGGCAGAGTGACGGTGAACCGAGGCACGCGTTGGGCCCAGCTGAGTGCTGCCCTCAGCAGCATGTTCATTTCTCACCTCCAGATCCTCTGTGGAGAGGATGCACAGCACTTCCTGCTGGGCCTCTCTCCTGCCAGCATCTCCTCCATCCTGATCGGTAAACGCTTTGCAAACATTTCTTTTCTTTCTCACAACTTTCTTTTTCATCCTTTGATATACATGTCAAATTAAAATTATTGCTAATTTTAAGTTTTGGAAAAAAGAAACATCTCGTTATAGACTCCAGAAAGCTGCTGTGATTTGCTGGCTTATTCCAGTTTGTGATCATTTTGTCCTGAATAAAGTCACACTGGATTGCCAGGTTAGATTGAATGGAAGGTGAAGAAGCAGCCACCCAGTTTGCTACCAGACCGATCTGGCAGCAGTGCTTGTGGCAGCCCACTCAAGCTGCACTTTCCAATGAAAAGAAGAAAAGTAAAGGCTCTTTCTGCTGTGGGTGTTAGAAAAGTGCAGCTGTAGTTTAATAAGCTTTCAGCTGAAAATTAGACTAATCCAGAGCCTGAACGTCATCCTTCCAACACCCTGAGTAGGATTTACAACCTCAGGACAAACCGAAGAGCTGGTCAGAGTAATTGGTCTCTGGCAGACCTGCCAACACGTCTGTACATTACTGGCCTTTTTATTTCCCTATAGCAGCGTCCTCAGAGACTAAATGTTAAGGAACTGCTCTTTACACCTGAATGCAACACATCCTTAACACACCATGCTGCTGAGATGTGGCTCCATATGAAATACTGTAGCTAGAGATAGATGGATTTGAATTATTATCGTTGGAGTAAATGTATTAAAGGAACATTATTACCTAAAAGAGACTTTTTGGAGCTTTAGGTCTTTTTATAATGTTATTCCCTAATCAAGGAGCGCTGCCTTGATTCTTTCACGAATGTTCGATAAATCCTTTAGTCTCCACAACAACCATTCAGCTGTGCAAGAAGCCTGGTTGAACTGTCTTTGAGGGGGGTTGTGAGCAGCTCATACACAAGCTTGATTGGCAGCACTAAAACCCTGCTCCTGCCTCTGATTGGTTGTTTCTGACCAGGACTGGTTGCAGTTCTGCAGATGTTCAGTAAAACAGTGAGAAGTCAGAGTAGCTTGATTTTTTTCACAGATTGTCTGACTCATATTTTACTCTCAGTGGGACATGGTGGCTGTTTTACCAAATATGTAAAACAAAAAAACACACATTTGTTAAAATAAAAATCAAATTAAAAAAATGTGTTATTGATCCCAAAAGGGAAATGAAATAATGAAAAAACAGAGCTCCTTCAATGTGCTACCCTGAGTAGATAGCTTTAATAAATAATAATAAAAATCACCTTTTGCAGCTTTAGAGGTTGTTATTCTCAAAAAATGCTTTTATTCAGCACCAAAATGCATAATGTAATTTATTGAATATACCGGTGCTTATTTGGCTGCATGTTTGCCATTATTTTTTTCCCATCGGTTGCTTTATCCAACGAGTACTATCTTTTATGACAGTGTTTGTGAGCAGTCCTTGAAGTTATGTACTTCCTGCGTTCTTCCTTCCATCCCCATGTCCACTTTGTGTCTTCCAGGAGACACTGAGTGGTTACCCGGTCAGGAACTGCCTCTGTCTCCCTGGGATCTGGTCAGAAAGCCTCTCAGCCAGTGCATCACCATCTGCCTCAAAGGTACAAATCTGGCAGCCTCACCCTGCCCCATCCAGCATCACTCAGCCAACAACAACATGACATCAGAGCTGTGATCACTGTACACTGAAACCATTTGGTGGATTAAAGGATCTGGGTGCTTTTTTGATTGTTTTTGTTGTTGCTGTTTTTTTTTTTTTTGATGCATTTGAACTGATGTAGCAGACTCATCTCCCTAAGCAACAGCACATAAAAGACAACTGAGCCTGGGACATGTTGGCCAAAGAATCACTCTGATTGGTTGACGCCCAGTTTTTATTGAATCAAAGTTCAAATTAAATAAGTAATGTGAGAAAGTTGAAAATGCTTCTTCTTCTTCTTCTTCTTCTTCTTCTTCTTCTTCTTCTTCTTCTTCTTCTTCTTCTTCTTCTTCTTCTTCTTTCTTCTTCTTGAAGGATTTCTTTGAAGTGTTCGTTTTGAGGATACCCAGATCGTACAACATAATATGATTAAAAACCAGAACTGGCTCCACAAGTTTAAATAGTAAATAAATTTTCTCTAATTCTCCAGAGAAGAGGATTAGGGCCACTGGGAAAAAATGAAATAAATGTTGATGCTCTGACTTTAAGGTTCAGATTTCTGGCTTATTTCTCAGAATTTTATCTTTAATCTCAGAATTATCACTTTTTTGTGATAATCTTGACTTTCAGCTCAAAATTAAAACTTTTTTCTCAGTTTTGACTTTCATCTCAGAATTCTGACTTTAATGTCTTGACATCAAAGTCACATTCACATTACCTAACGTTGTTCAATATTATGCATACAATTATCAGCAATATAGTTTTTTAATTTTCCTGCACATAACCATGATTGAAATTTGGTTATCTGGATGGTTGACAACATGGATGACAACTGGATGACAACAATGGTTGTCATTTCCCGCTGCTGTATATAAATACACACTTACAGACAGTTTTCCATGTTTTTCTGTGTTGTCTGATTGGTTGAGTCCTGGAGCCGGAGCAGATGTAAGGATGCATTTCTTTGCTTGGTTCTGACAGGTCTGTCTGAGTCGGGTCTGGATGAGTTAGCCCTGGAATCCCTCTTCCCTCTGCCGCTGCTGCACAACTGCGTTCGCCTGGTGAGGAAAAACACTGCGACACACACACTGTGCCTCTTTAGATAAAACACAAGGAGATGAGGGGTGGAAATGCTCAGAAAATGAGATTGGAAATTGTTATGAAGAGACGGATGGGAAGAAGACGAAAAAGAGAAAGAGAAGGGTTTGAAGTGTTCTGAACCTTTCCTAGCCGCTGCAGCGCCCTCTGCTGGCTCTGCTGAAAGGAAAATGATGCAACCTCCAAAACGGATAAGCCACAAAGATGTTATTAAAGACCAAATATATTCATATTTTATCAGTCAGAAATCAGAACTAGTGTCAAATTAATAATTTATGTAAGAGTTTAAAACCTGTTGATCTGGTTTATTGTGTAATTCCTGAAGTGAAACCAAGCTCTACAGTGTTCAAGTAATTAGAATATAATAAAATTAGAATTAGAATGTTACTGAAAGGTTCATTTATTTCAGGAACTTTATCACAAAGTGAAGCAC
Organism: Poecilia picta; assembly: GCA_033032245.1. NCBI lineage: Eukaryota > Metazoa > Chordata > Actinopteri > Cyprinodontiformes > Poeciliidae > Poecilia > Poecilia picta. The sequence continues at coordinate 3,288,521 of CM065358.1, forward strand.
ATTATACAGATGGATGGATTACACACAGATGGGTGTTTGAAAGCCTTTATTTCTGTTAATTATGATGATTTTCTGTTTACACTTAATGAAAACATGACATTTAAAATGAAAATATTACATCAGACCAACAGAAAAAAAAATTCATATAAATGTGGGCTTCATTTAAAGTATTTATTAATTGTCTGTCTTTATCATGGTTTGATAGATTAATAATGAATAGATGGAATAAAACACTGACAACAGGCAGGTAACTGCAAATTAAATCTCAAACCAAAAGGTCAGAAATCCAGGAATGCCACTGATGTATGTGAGTCGATCTCTAATAATGTTGGTTTCACTGCAAATTCTTAGAGATTTGCATGATTTTATTCATCTAAACCCCCAAATTACATTTTGTTCCACCAGTGATAAGTCACTGCATCTAAAAAAGTGCTATCAGAAGCAGAAAAAGTATGTTTAATCCCTGCTTATGGTTGCCAGTCTTAAAAAGTTACTTTTAATCCATCAAATAAGCTACTCAGAATGTAGTAGCTTTCTGAATGGCTACTCTGGGTTCAAATGTGATCTGTTTTCATGTTTGGTGTCCAGGTGGAGCAGTATGGGAACCTGTTCTTTCATGGCCTGGAGGGCAGCTGCCAGGAGTACATTGCGAACCTGGTGGCTCACTGCGTCAAGGTACGGGCCAGCCGGCTGCTGGTTTCACCACAGACACAAAGAAATCTCTCTTTGTTGCTTTGGGATGATGCAATGAAACAGAAATTGTGTGCAAACAGCAATGCGATGTGATGACACTGCTGGAGTAGAAAACTACCACAGTCAGTCGATGGGGCGAGGAGAGAACAATGAAAAGATTTTGCAAGTCTGTCAGTAACTGTGGCGGCTGTCTGAGTCATTAAAAGACTAAAAACATCTTTAAAGACATTAATCTGTAGATGTAATCACCTGAAAGGCTTTATAGGCATATCTTATCTGAGGTGCTCACCCTCCTTAGCCACCATGCTCCAGTAGCGGATGTTCTGTAGTGGTGTGTATCATTGTGAAACAAACATTCTCTCTGATGGCAGTGATGTGCCAAGAAAATCCCTTTGTGTTCATTCACATCCTTCTCTCCTGCCCCGCTGCTCCGTTTCTCGCAGCACGTAGTAGTACATTTCTTATGTTTCCATGGCAACGCGCCTCTTGTCTCATTGTGGCTCCTCGCTCAGCCCGCCCCCCTCCACTGTGTGCAGTGGCGCAACTACACATTTTTCAGGTGGATGCGAAAACATAAATACCCCCCCCCCCCCCCCCCCCCCCCCCCCCGTAACCATGAGGGTGAAGTTGCGATGCTCTTCCCCCACTGCACAAAAGTGCATACCCACTTTTTGCGCCACTGACTGTGTGTGTTTGTAGTCAAAACAGGAGGCGGAGGGGATGGGCTGTGATGTGGTGAGGGTGGAGGTGGAGGAGAGCCTGACCAAGGAGCAGCTGCTGGAGATCTTCATCACTTGTGGTGAGAAATGTTCACACTGACACACCTGGAGGGAGGGACAGTGTCTGCTGCGTTAACAGGCATGTCCTGAAACCAGATGGGACTCCTCAGATCTCTCTTTTCTGTCTGAGGGGTTAATTATTCACAGAACCTATTTTTACCTCACCAAAAAATAAAATCTAAATTTTACATCTAAGTTCTAATTATTCTTTGTACAAATAAAGTTGATTGAATATTCAAACTCCAAACCATTCAGCTTTGTGAAACACCTGGGGGAAACTAGCACTGCCTTCGAGGCACAGCTCCTCCTCTGAGCTGCAGTTTCCAAACATCCGAGTTTGAGTCTCACAGAGCAGCCCTCCCTCCCGACTCCCTCACTCAGCTCCTTCAGACTAGCCAGCAGAAATTAGCAAACACCTGGTATAATGGTGAGCTCATTGTAGGAGCTACTTCTTCTGTATTGATTGTGCTATAAAATAGCACAATTAATATTGATTGATTGATTAATTAATAAATCAAGTGCTCTTTATTGTTCTCTTAATTGTTAGCCTGACTGAGGATCTGTGGGATGTGTAGAACATTAGCTGTGTCCATTAATATGGTACACTTTTCCCCGATCCTGGTTTTTTTCCAGGCTTCCTGGTGCCAGCAGCGGGCTCGGGGTTTGGAGAGGTGTCTGGATACTCTGATCAGTGTGTGGTGGTTCTGCTGGAGGGAGTGGAGAAGGCTTCGTCACTAACAGGCCTGCTTGGAGACCTCTGCCTCAGCCTGGACAACAGAGGCTTCGCCTCCCCATTGATTCTTAGCACAGGTACGACCAACACCAGATTCTGAGCAGTGACTTAGATCCATGTTCAGCTCAAGGCCTGTCAGGATAACAAGTTTTTCTGGATCATAAATTGTCCCAGAAATGATTGCAATAAATGGCAATATTGTCATTTTGAGATCTTTTTCAACTAAGAACTGTTTCTCTGTGGGAAGAGTAGTTGTCCTGTGATTGGAAGGTTGTAGGTTCAATTCCAGCTTCATCCTGCTTCATGTCAATGTGTCCTTGGGCAAGGCACTTAACCCCAACTTGCCTACAGATCTGTGTATTAGAGTATGAATGTGTAAATGTGACTCTAGTGTAAAGCGCTTTGAGTGTCCAAAATGATTGGAAAAAGCTCTATATAAGTTCAGTCCATTTACCATAATAGAACAATGTAGGCATAATAATGTGACTGAAGTCTCTAAAAGATCAATAAACTTTAATTTCCAAAAACATTTTAAATTTCCAAAATACACAAAACAAGAAAAAAAATTACTATGAAATCTCTGCAAAACTCCCAGTTAGAACTTTTGGAAAATAATTTAAAAAAAAAAATAGGACATTCTCATTTTCTGCTAATTCACATGGGATTTTTCTATTGCAATAACACATGATCAGTATGGAAAACTAACCTGTTTCACGACGGCCTAAACCAAGCTCACAATCCCTCTAGTGGGTGAACAATCCAACGCTTGGTGAATTCTGCTTTCTTATTTAATTGGAACACTGCAATTGCAAAAACGATTTTTTTGTACATTTTTTACATTAACAGTATGTAGAGAAAGATTTGTGCATATTAGAAATGGAAATGCAGCTAGATGTACCCTGTGATGTATTGGTGTTCCTCAGGCCCAGCGACCTCTGCAAGGACAAGCAGGAATAGATAGTAAATGGATAAATGTAAAAGTTAAAGTTCTAGTGTTGTGGTAATCATGACGAATCTCAGTCTCAGGAGCATTCATGGTCTATCAAACTGATTAAAGCACCACCTTGCATTTTCTAACACACCTGTTTGGATCATTGCACTTTGGCAAAATCTCATTAATCAGCTGTCAGCTGTAACCAGGTGTGCTGCAGGAGGAAGACATCTAAAACAATCGTACAGTGTACCTGGGGAACCAGGCTTGAAAACCACTGACCTCCAGGACTGGTCACATGTCACTCACTGTCCCCACGCAGGTTTACATTATGTCAGGGAGAACAGCTTCCTGATTGGCACATTGTCCAAGTCCCGCCTCCAGGGATCAGAGCTCCGCCTTCAGCAGCATTTCCGTTGGGTGATGCTGCGCTGGGACCAGGAGCCGCTGTATGGCCTGCTTGGAAGGCACCTGCGCAGGAAGCTACTCCACAAGGTAGGTCAAAGGTTTGGCTGCAGCCACTCAGATTTACTTTCCTGCTTTACTTCCTCCTGATAGACAGTGAAATCCGTTCTTTCTTTCAGAAAGAGACAGAGGCCCAATTTTACAATTATAAAAATCACATTTCTCTTTAAGTCATATTTGAAATGTATATAGAATTTTTTAACAACTAAAGATAACATAGTTACTTCATTGTGCTATAAAGTGGCCTGGAAAACATGTTCCCTTTTTCTTCTGCCGGTAATTCACCTGTAACCTGTAGGAACTCTATATTGTTTAGGTCTGTGTAGAATAAAAGCAGCTGCTCCTGTTGCAGGTGGGGACTGCGGCCTGGTCAGCAGATGGCCTGATGGAGCGCTCTGTGCAGTGGATGAGTCAGGTGTGGCAGCAGCTCAATGCCTGTCTGTCCCGTCTGGGGACCCATGAGGCACTGCTGGGCCCTCAGCTCTTCCTGTCCTGCCCCGTCATCCCCAACAATGCTCAGCCCATCATCAGGTGGCCGTCTGCTGGATAACAGCATCTTACCTATAAATGACCCATCAATCCCCCAAGAAAGCGGAGTCAGACTGTGACTCCACAGTCCACAGATGTGACGGGATTGTGTTCCAACAGGTGGCTGGCCCACCTCTGGAATGCCGTGGTGGTGCCGCGGGTGGAGGGGGCCGTCATCTCCCGCGTGACAACCAATCGCTCCACCTCCTCTCCCTCGCAACGACTGTCTCCTAGCAACTGCGGGCTGAGCGTCGGACAGCAGGCTGTGGTGAAAGCCGCCCTCAGCATCCTGGTCAACAAAGCCGTGATGCCGGGTTGCCCCCTGCCTCGCCACGGTGAGTGGGCGTTATCCCCAACAATGAAGATCACAAAACATGAGGTTTGAGAAAAAGAAACGATTTTTGCTCAATCCTTCAGAAATGGACCGGTACTTGCTGGAGTTTCAGGGAGGCTCGTCTCCTCTGCCGGCCCTCAGCTCATTCAGGGAGGGGTCTGGGGGGGGGAGATGGGGCCGAGACGGCAGCAAGCTGAGGCGATCCAACACCAGCCCCAGGAAGAAGGGGAGCCCATCGGTAACCTGGAGCTCTGGAGGCTCCCTCAGAGAGGGTCAGTACAGGAAGCACCATCTGGACCCAATACACACATCAAACACTAGCTAGGTGTCCACTGACCATATAGTTATGCAGATTGTAATTTTGAAAATGAATTTGCTTAATGGTAATTTTGAAACAATTCGCATTTTTTTGATAAAGTTTTTGTGCTAGGATGATGTGGTTTTTCAACTGTATCAAAATATTTCAGAAAACTTTGATAGAAATACTTTTTTCACATTGTGTGAAGCCAGGTGTTACTACAGGATGAAACCACACAGGAAGTGTAGAAGGATGATGCCGTGGCATGTTTCATTACTTCCTGTGTGAACAAGCTTATTCACATGTGATTTTAATTGCATTTCTTGTTTAATTGCAATGCCACAATTGCAAAATTTTTATTTTTTTGACAATATATATATATATCACAGCTACAGATACATTTTATCATTAATCATCTTTGAATTTGAAGTTCAGACGTTGATGGAAAGGTCTTGTGTTCATATTTACATATGATGTTAATACCATCCCATTCATGAGACCATGATAGAAAAATAGTGTCTCAGAGGCTTCTTAAAATTTGCTGTAACACAGACTGTTGCTGAAGATTCTTCCTGCCCACAGCCATTACTGTCTACAACAACTCTGAAGAATTTTCAAATAATATGAGTTACAACATTTATTTTCCCTTTGGAATTTAATAAAGTATTTTTGGAATTTGAATTGAGAGTGTCCACAAGGGGGCGCTGTTTGATAAGCTTAATAGATTCCAAAGTCTCTGTCCACACTGGGAACCTCTTGGTGTGGACAGAGAACCCCTTATTTATTTAACAGAAATGTGTTTTAATGATTCGGTACGTTCTATCTGCCTTCAGTTGTGATGATAGTGATACAAAATCAAAATGACAAAGAATCTTGTTGAGTTCAGCAGGCGCTTAATGTTGTTGTTTGTTAATAGAACTTATCCTGAATGTGTGTGATTTCAGGCTCAGTGTCCAGCTCTGATGTCCGGTTTATGTCCAATGGCCACAGGTTAGTGTTCTGGCTGTTACTGACACCCAGTACATGGACTGTAACCACTGTTGCAGGGCTGTGGAGTCTGGACGTGTGCGTGTGTGTTTTATAATTATAATTATAATTATAATTATAATTATAATTATTGTCTGGGTTTGCAGGCAGCCGGCTGGCCTGCCGGTGTTCTTCGATGATGAGACAGATCTGATCAGAGAACTGCAGACCATGTGCTCCAGCAGGTCGGAACCAGACATCAGTCAGGTAGTCACACACCATGTCTCTGGTAAACTGTTCAGTTTTTAGCTTCACTCTGAGCCAGCAGAGGAATTAAGGAGATCAGTCTGCCTTTAGAGTCTTTGTCGTTACCTCATGTCAGACTAGTTTTAACATAAATGAAAAAAATTAAGTCTGGCATTTCCTAACCCTGATTATTTATGTTCTCAATTTAAAGTTATCAGTTTCCACAAAATTCTTCAGCTATTTAAAAATATGCTCAAAAAGTAAGGAAATTTGAATTTGGGTGACTTGTTTTGTTTTGTTTTAACAATGTTACTTGGCGATGAACGTCTACCATTGCAAACCCTGTTTGTTTTGGTGTTGCTACATTTATAATAAGCATGACAGATACAGGTGGAAATCCTTGAAAATTTTGGAATTCTTGTGTGATGTTTCCAAGGTCTTAAAGGCCCTTAAATTTAGTTTGAAGTGCAGGAAAAACAACCTTTATTACCTGAGTGTTTCCAGTCAGACCGGCTGTACTGTGTGTAGGCTGTGTGTACTGTGTGTATGAGAAACTCACAATATGATAAACAAGTTTATCATACTTGTTACACGGTATGATTGAGATAAAATGCAAGCTAATCTTAAGCAGTAGGTTGTTTAAATTTTGCATGTTATATTATTGATTCTTGTAGCTTTGGTCTTTATTTGACTAATTCTGAAAACTAGTAGGCTATTCAATTCAATTTCAAATTCAAAACCAGAATATTCAATTCAATTTAATTTGGTTTATTCAGACAGCACTAATTCACAACAAATGTTGTCTCAAGGCATTTTACTAAAGCTAGCATGATTAGCATGTAATGTGCTAAACACAGATACTGCTCTAGATTTTAAAAACCCAACTTCTTTTTAAATAGAAAATGATCTTATTGAATTAAAATTGATAAAAACAATTTTTTATGTTTTTAAAGCTAGGTAGCTAGCCAGCATGACTCCATGACTCTTTAAAACCAGAGTAGTTGATAATTAGTCGACTCCAAAGGTTGTAGTTCCCAGAATTAAACCTTCTTAATTAAGATAACTTATTTTTCTTCCTGTTGCTAATTTTTAAATAAACAATTTAGAACAAGAAATATTACCTTTACTGCAGCTATAATGTGTGTTTTTAGCATTATATAATTATATAGTACCTAGATAAAATGTTAGAATTGATTTTGCCACAGATACCAGACAGTACAGAGTTATGTACAGATCCACATTTTAAGGTTGGCTAATCGTCATGTTCATTCTAAGTCACTTATTTATTTATATGCAATAATTAGTATTACTGATAAAACAGGAAGCTTTTCAACATTATGCCAATAGTTTGACTCACAGCTGACAGTCGTTCTAAATATAGAGGCATTCAGTGTGTCTGGAGCTGGCATTAATGTTTAATGAGCTCCTCTTCTGGTAACTGGTCCATGATGTGGGAGAGGACACTACATTTCATAATCAAAAATAAATAATCAAAGCTGAGCATGTTAATTATGCCACATTAAGTCCATGCCATGTCCTGGACCTGTTGTGTTTATCAGAGGTTTAGTTGCTGAGCCTCAGGTATTCTTACCCAGCTGTTTCAGACGTTTCCTCTTGGGTTCCATAGATCTCGCAGGTCAAAGACAGCTTGATCCTGTTTCCCAGCACTCCCAGTAAGCTACAGCCTGGACACAAGTCCAACCAGGAAGCAGCTGTCCAGCAGCAGTCAGAGGTAATGAGAAGTTTCGCATATACAAATATGTACACTTTTTTAATTTAAAGATCCTCTCTAAAATGATAATCACAAATGTTGGGATTTTGGGTGATATCCCAACTCAAACTATAAGATAATTACTAGGCAGAAAGAAGAAAATTCTGAAGAGTGCTGTGCAGAAATGATCTGTGCAGTTGGTATTCAGATCATTTGAATCTTTTTGCTGTGTTTATAGATGCTTACATCTGTAAACAAGCATCTGTGTTTACAGATGCAAAATGTCTTTATGTCATTTTGCAGCAAATGTCATAAAGACCAGAGTTATCTAATGGTTGTCATCAGATTGTTCAACCTGAGCAGCAGCTCTCTGCAGTTCCTCCAGAGTCACCGTGGAGCTTTTGACTGTTTTCCAAAACTCTTTCCTGGCTTGTCAGTTGTGCTTTTCTATTTTATAGAAAATATGTTTAACGCTTAGTAAATTGTTTTAGAATATAAAACTCATTTAAATCTACAGTATATAAGTTTAATAAACAATATGTTTATTAAAATATATAATGTCTCTGTAAAATATATGTTTATTGGTTGTGACTTGATAAAATGTAAAGTTCAGAGAATTTTATTTCCCCAGCGAGGCACCAGCTGTACCCTTATTACAAATGTCTGAATTCTGCTGATGGCAAAAAAACACAATTTCAACTGCAGTGTCTCCATTAAATAAGAAATTAAATTAAAATTATACCTGAAAAAGTAAATAAAAAATCCCGGCAGTGATGGACATGATATATATTCATGCTCCAAACAATCAATGCTAGCTAGTCATTGTGCTAGCACTTGTCATGAATCAGCCAATCAGAGGAGTATCTTCTTCAGGTGTTGAGCAACAAGCCCCGCCTACTTGGAAGTGGGTATAGAGAAATTGTAGTCGGTGATTTTGCAGAATGGAAAATTTATGGATTCAACATGTTGGAATGAAACAACTTTTTATGACATGGTATGCTGTGAGAAAAAACAAAAATACTCCATTATCGTCCCACAACATCTTCATTTCACCAGTATTGCAGCTCAAAAACCAACTTAACCTCACAAAAACTTTTTATTAAAACATTGAAATTGGCATTTTTCCGTTAAGTGAATTTATTAACCTAATTTCAATTTGCACAACTTTACGGTTAATGGAAACGCTGCTACATGTCATAATGTCGAACTAAAGCCTTCACACATGAGCAAACCATCAGAATGAAATCCCTTCTGAGTAGAGTCAACTATTAGACCCCATGTTGCTGTTGCTTTGACTAAACCCCAGGTTCCGTTTCCTGTGTGACGATATCAGTCCGTCTGTCCCAGCAGGCCATCTGTCCCAGCGGGCCGGACTGCAGCTCCGTCCAGCCGGCCTATCAGAGCAGCAGCAGCCGCCGCTCCAGCCCCCGCGTCAGGTCGCAGCTTCCCATCCCAAACAGCAGGGGGCAGCAGACACGGGCTTCCAGTGCCTGCAGCAGCAGCAATAACAACCAGACCCAGACCCCCCCAACCTCAGGAGAGCTCCAGCTAGCAGCAGCAGAACCAAGCAGAACCCCCCCAACAACTTCTACCGCAACAGCAGGAACGAGCGCAGCCGCTCAGAAGACGACATCTGGATCCTCCACAGAGACCTGCACCATAGCAACCAGTAGGCCCACCCCCACCACCTTCAACCATTCTCAATGTAAAGACTAGGTACCTGATGACCTTGGATTTGTACTTCTCTGTACTTGCTACACTGTACTGCAGTTGTGTACTTGGGGACCATAGTGGATTCTACTACAGTATTTGAACGACGCACTCACGTAGGAGTGAAAACACTGTAACATTAAGAAGAAAAAGAAAAAAGACAAAGTAAAGCAGCAGGTTGTTTTTGTTCTGTTGCCTTAATTCAAGTGTTTGAGCCCATTGCATCATGGGACGGCGTTCAGATCCGGTGTTTAACCTTCTGGAATAGCTCAGCCCTCCGGTGTACTTACAGTGAAATCGTCTTCTTCTCCTGTAGGAATAAGGTCACAGCAGATAAATAAAACACACACTCACACACACACACACACACACACACACACACACACACACACACACACACACACACACACACACACACACACACACACACACACACACACACACACACACACACAATCAGGCTTTTTGTTCTTTCTTGAATTTTGCTATTAAGTATTTTGAGATATTCTAGTGTTTTATCTCCAGATAGTTGCAAGGTTGGTTTAAATACTGTTGAAATTAATCAGGGTTTTACCAAATATATTTGTAAATAAGAGTATACTCTATAAGTTGGTGTACGTGGTATTACTCTTGTACAGTGATGAAACTTTAAAGAAAAACTGCTGAGGAAACTTTAAAAATAAAAAAAAGAACACTAAACCTTGTACATACGTGTTTGTAGGATAAGTTTGGTTTTAAACCCTCCACTTGTTTCAAAGTGAATGGGATGTGGCAATAAGTAATAGAAGTGTATAAACACAGGATGTCCTCTGTCAGTTGTAAGCCATAATAAATATTTTAAATGCCCAACGTTTCCACCGGATTCATGTTAATTTATTTCCAACCTGTTTACAAATACATTAATAATAACAAGTGTTTAAGTCTGGAAAGATTTGGTTTGTTCAGTCATCTTCAATCAAGACATAAGTTTATAACCCAATAAATAAAGGTAAAAAGAGAAAATGTTTTAATGTTAGACCTCAATGAATATCTAATTTTAATTACATAACAATGGCTAATACACATTTATTTAACAAGGTAGGTAATGATCCTACTGCAATAAAAGAGAAACATACATTTTATCTCTTGAGGAGTTTTCTTTCACTTGTGGCCAAAAAGTTCAATTCAGTTATTTTCTATTTTGTGATTGCCGATTAAATTCAACGATTTGATGCACAAAAATCCAAATAAAATTTTCAAATTTTTGCCATTTTCTTTACCATCAATAGGATTTGAACAGTTCAGATCCTTGGCGTGTGCAGGTCTCCATAGAATCAAATTTAAATTGTCTGGATTTTTTTCTAAGTCATACAGGATCAAACACACACAGACATTCACTTTATTTAATCAGTGTTGCTGAAAGTTTTCAGAGATTATCATTTAATATGACTTCCTGTGTGTGATTTACCAAGACGTTGGGTGACGAACACAGACAAATGGGAAAGAGTAAGGAACTCTGGGAAATCTGAAGGGAGAATTTCTGTCTTACAATTTGACAAAACCAAAAAAAGTTCAGAGGAAAACCCAAACTAATCCTGAGATTAGCGGAAATTGGTTATTATATTCCAAAATCTGGTCATGAATTGGAAACCAGAGCTTCTGTTGTGAGTTAAGACACTTCTACACCAAGAAAAAAATGTGTAGAATTCCTGCGTAAACACTGGCTAAAATATTGTGAGCTGACACTAAACTTTGACAACTGATGTTAGTCAGACTGACTCCGCTGGTGTTTAATAGTTTGTCTTGTGGAACCAAACAGCTTTTGACAACAGGAGACAGCAACAAGCAAGATCCAAAAAACGTCAGTAATAAAGTCGATGTCGGGACCAAAGGAAGACGCAGCCACACAGTCAGATTCTCCAAATCTAGTTTTACTCCAAATACAGATGATTGAACAAAAACACTTTCAGTTCTTTGGACATTTGTGTCCCTTTCCTGTGAGTAATAAAAAGGTTTTTGGGTTTTTTTTCACTTACAATATATATATATATATTATTCAGTTTCAAAAGCACTTTCCTCAACAAAAAGAAGAAAAATGATCATGTTTGAAGAATCAAAATGACTTTCCAATTTTCAAAAGAAATTATTGTTTTCTAATGGAAAAAATCTGCACAACAATCAGGACACATTAGCTAATGACAAGAGTTCATACTTTAATGTTGGTTTATTTCAACGATTTGATTAGAAAATAATCTGTGAGAGCTGATGAGAGTACCTCAGGGTGCCTGTAAAGTGCATACAAATAGAAAATAGGGGTGTTTGAGCCATCACTCAATACTTGCATCAGTCAACAACGTCATGTTTTGATGGCGTGTGTGTGAGTGTGTGCGTGTGTGTGCTGACACCAGCGAGGCTACTTCTCGGGTCAGGAAGACTAATTGACAGTTCTGACGTACACCATCAGAAAGCAGTTCCATGTAAAACACATGAACTGAGTTCAAAGGTTAAACTCTGACGCATATCTGAGGTTTATTAACCATCCAGCAGAACCGAGTCCAAATCAGAAGCAAGTACCTGACAAGCAGGAGGAAAGTTCAGCACCAGCAAGCAGCTGAATATAAAGGCATTGGTAAATGCAGTTCCTCTAATGGCCACTAGTTGCTGGCTCTCCTTTTCAGGGGGTGTTCAAACGTTTTGACACATGGGCCAATATCAAAGTCAAAAGTACTTGAGAGTTCTAACACGTATTCAACAATAATTCAAGCATAAAATACTTTAATTAAATGTCAGATTTGCTTTTGGAAAGGGATTTTGTTAAAGGTTTTACAGGTTTGCTTTGGTTCTGGGTATCCACTGGTAAAAAACCCAAATGTTGTTTCTGAGCAGAAGAATATTTTGACGACTCATTTCAAAATGCTTGATGTACTTAACAAGTTTTAGTAAAGTCAATAAACGCAGATTTGGGTGCAGCTTTTGAGTAAAAGTCACTAGATAGTGACTTATTTAGACAAATAACCAACAGATTTTGGTTATTTGGGCCAGCACGGGGCCAGTCAGACTGCAGTTTGGAAACCCTGGCTCTATATCACATAAACCAATGATTTCACACTTCTGTAGCCTGAACTACATCAGTTTGCATGTAGTTTACATCTCATATGGCTTATTGTAAAAGACAAAATGATCAATGATGATTGAAAACTTAAACAGACCATAAATCAACCAGATAAATGTGATTTTGTTCCAGGTGTGCCTGGAACTAAATCCCCTGATCCACCAGTGCAAATCCTGAGCAGTATTTCTGTTTCTGTGGTCATAATTTATTAATTTCATGGTTGACGCTGAACTTGAAAGGCTGCCAATAGGAACAAGAACGAAAGAGCGCCATAAAAACAGTTGGAAGAATGGAGGCGGAGTCAGTGCCTGCGGGTGGGTGGGGCCTTCCTACCAGGCAACCAAAACTAAAAAAACTAAAAGACTGAACTACGTTTGTTTTTAGTGGAGTGGTTGGAGAATCATAATCTAGTTGTGTGTTCCTTCAATTACTTGAAGGAACAACAAAGAATTCCAGAGTCTGAAGCATTTCCACATGGACTTCATCCGCTCCGTCACACGGAGGATGTTTTCCTTCCCTGCTGCTCCTCCACTCACTGCTTCACACAAATCCTTGTTCACGTTTCACAGTCAGCTTTTCTCAACCTTACTTGCAGGTGTTTCGTACCAAGCTGGGTGTGACGTCATCACATTTACTCTGCATATAACCTAAAAGATCACATTGAGTTTGGATATGCAAACAAATGCAGACAAACAACTCAGACAGCTGCTCTACAGCAGCTATCTGAATTGTCAGAAGAGTAACGCCATACATTCAGTGATTTCTGTCTTATACTTTGATTAATAAAAAATCTATTAAAAAAATCATCAAAACCAAGAAAAGTTGATGAACGTTATCAATTAGGAGTGCACCAATCGCAGTTTTCTGAGCAATCTTTCAAAAGTCTGACCTGCTGATTCCGATGTTGGCTGGTACCATCTTTTTTTTTTTGTCTGAATTGTCGGTAAATATAGCAGGAAAGTCACAGAGTTGGTAACAGTGGGGTGGCTATTGTTAGAGGTAAACATGCAGACGTGACCTGGTGGGCCGGTCAGTCAGTCAGACCTCTCTCACTGTAGAGCAGAAGAGGACAGTGGTTGAAAAAAAAATCTACCTTTGCCGAGGTAGATAAGATCAGCTTCACATATCAGTATCGACCAATCACCGATCTCCCAAATGGAAGGAAATCAAGACCAATTTATCGGTGCATCCCACTAGAGATATTTAACAGTGCATTTTAAATTTAAAAGGGCCATTTATGGGTATTAGGAAATACCTAATACCTATAAATAGGGTAGGGTAGGGTATTCGATCACTGTGCAGTGATCGAATTGTGCTTCTTTCAGTAAAACTGTTTCAGCCACATGCGTTGTGCTAGCGTCATCTATAAAAAAAACTAAAATAATATAAAAAAACGTTTATAATTATTTAAAAATATACTATTTAAATATGCAGCTTTATTAAAAAAAATTAAAAATCAATATTGTTGTTTTGTTTCCTTTGCTCTCTTAAATTAAAACTGATTCTATGCCTCTGCCTCTGTTTGTGATTCTTTTTGAATGCAGTCAGGTCGTTCTGACTGGGTTCTGTCTACAGGCAGGGTCAGACTATGGGTCACTTTCGTGTGTCTGCGTCGGCGCGTGGCTAGCTGCTTAGAGCCGCGTGTCCTGGATTTCGTCCTCGGTTTCCTCTGGTAGCGACGAGATCTTGGTGGTCTGAGGTGGCGGTCTCTTGATGGAGTTGAGGCGATGGGGGGTGGGGAAGATTCGGAGCCTGTCGGCAGGGCTGATGGCCTGCTTCAGGTGACTCATTTCATTCATAAGTTTCTGAATGGTGTCGTAGCTTTTCACAGAGCTCTTCTCAATCATCTGTGGATGAGGGGAGAAGTGGTTACAACTACGGCTGCTGCCAACCATGACTTTATTTATCGATTGACCTATTGTTTATTCTGACGATGAATCGACTTTCGTTTAAGCCATTGTGGTAACACTTTATTTGAAGGGATGTGCATAAGTCTGACATGACACTGTCAAACGTGACATAACATCTGTTATGACGATGAAGGAGCCTTCATGAACACTTACGGTTGTTGTCATGACGTGTCATTTGGTAAAACATGACATTTTTCATGCATTTAATGAAATAAAATGCCATTATTTACTAAATATCACTTGAATATCATTTTAAGAATGTTTATGACTGTTGTCATAAACATTCATGAAGTGATATTCAAGTGAATGTTTATGACCTGAAATGTCTGCAGGTCCTTTATATCCATATATACAGTATATATACACAGTCCAGTCACATTAATGTGACCATCTGTCAAAAGCCAGAATAACCACCTTTCGCAGAGCGAACTGCTACGAGACGTGCAGGAAGAGAGTCACTTAGGTCCCTGAAGGTCTTCTCTGGGATGTTGAGCCATGCCGACTCTAATGCCGTGGCCAGCTGCGCTAGATTACGCGGTTGAGGATCCATGGCGCGAACAACTCGATCGAGATGGTCCCACAGATGCTCGATTGGGTTTAAGTCAGGTGAGTTTGCTGGCCAGGGGAGGACGGTAAACTCATCCTGGTGCTCTTCGAACCACGCACGTACACTGGCAGCTGTATGGCACCTCGCATTGTCCTGCTGGAAGATGCCATCATCCTGAGGAAAAACAATGCGCATGTAGGGGTGGACATGGTCCGCAAGGACAGATGCGTACTTGTATTGATCCATCGTGCCTTCCACAATAATCAGTGAACCCAGAGAATGCCAGGAAAACATTCCCCAGACCATAATGCTCCCGCCTCCAGCTTGGACCGTTCCTGCAATGGTTGCAGGGTGGTTCCTTTCAGAGGTTTCACGCCTTATACGCCAACGTCCATCTGTCCGATGGAGCATAAAACGCGATTCATCTGAAAACGCTACCTGTCGCCACTCAGTGGACGTCCAGCTGCTGTACTGGCGTGCAAATTCTAGCCTTCGTCGTCGATGAACACCAGTCAGCATAGGTGCACGAACCAGGCGTCCGCTTCGGAGGCCCAGACGCAGCAATGTTCGCTGAATAGTGGTTTGGGAGACACTTGTGGTAGCCCCTTGGTTCATTTTAGTGGTCAGTTGCTCAACGGTAGCCCGTCTATCTGCCCGAACGCATCTCCGCAACCGTCGTTCGCCTCTGTCATCTATGGCCCGTGGTGCACCACATTTGCCACGTCGTTGATTTTGGACAGTCCCATTTTGCCATGCACGGTACACTTTTACCACGGCGGCACGCGAACAGTTCACAAACTCAGCCGTTTCGGAAATGCTTCCACCCTTGGCCCGAAAGCCAATGATCATGCCCTTTTGGACGTCGGATAAATCGCTTCGTTTCTGCATTACGCCAACGATTGAAATGTTTTCCGAAGCCCACACACACCCTTTATATACGCTCAACTGCACTGTGCTGCCACCTGCCTTCTGTGATTGGTTATTTAACTCTGAAGTGGAAAGTACGTGGTGGTCACATTAATGTGACTGGACTGTGTACATTAAAAATTATTTTGGTTTCATCACTGTGCTCTTATGTAACAAGGCCTCCTTGTCCCATGTTCCATCACACCACCACCTTGTTCAGCCACCAAGCCCCCATCACTGACATGGCAACAAACACATGTCTAAACTCACAACATTAATGAAGAGACTTTAACTTTGTGAGACTGAGCCTGATGTAGTGCTGCTACAAACTCACCAGGAACGACTGGCACTCCAGCAGCGGCTCCACCTTATGTTCTGACAGGATGACGGTGCAGTTGGAAAACGACTGCTTCAACGTCTTTCTCAGGACCTGCAGTGTTCTGCTCACACACAAAAACACACACCATTGTCGTTGTCGTCATCATCATCATGATCATGATCATCATCATCAGCAGCAGCAACAGCAGCAGCAGCAGCAACAGCAGCAGCAGCAGCAGCAGCATCAAAGTTTATCCTGTAGACAAGCCAGCACGGAGCTGGATCGCTCATTTCAAGCTTCATTTCCCTCCATGATCATGTTCTGCGTCCATGCTTACACCAACCACACACACAGGGGCGCAACATTACTGTAAGCACAGCAGATTGTCACCATATGCAGTGACAGGACGTGCATGGTCTGCTCTGCACTGTGACCTCATCCTGCAGGACGCCACAAGCACAAAGAAATATACAAACTTTTAATCGCTTTCAGGAGGCGATCAAATGTCTGAGCGGGCAGCAGGGCACTGAACATCAGCGCAAACGGTGGAGGACCAGAAACTGAGAAACCCTGTCCCTGTCTGACTGTCTGACTTTTACCAGAGAAAAGCAAGGTCACATGACAGGAAGACTCAAAGTTAGCTACCATTTAACAGCTTACAAATTGAAATTCCGAGAACAAATTTGCTTAATGGAAACAAAACAGTTTTCAAAAAAAACGTTAAAAGGTTTTTGTGCTAGACTGAGGTGTTTTTTTTCCAACAGTTTCAAAACACTTTTTCTCATCACACAAGTCAGATGACCAACAGCTGGATGTTACTACTGGCAAAAATGGTGAAGAAGACGACAGGAAGTTGTAGGAGGAGGATGGTTTGTTTTTGTTTTTTAATGACTTACTGCATGAACAAACATATTCACATGTGACTGTAATTGTATTTCTTGCTTAATGGAAACACAGCAATTTGAAAATTGTGGGGGGGTTTGGTATTATTGGAATATTGACTATGTTTTGTGCACATTTGTAATAGAAACGCAGCTACAGAGACATCAGCTCTGCTAAAACAAAAACCTAGTGGAAGACAGGTGTAAGGAGAAATAGGAATTGAGAGTCGAAGAGTTATAAAAAAAGGAAAACTGGCTGTAAAATATTTGATTTCTCCCTAAATGTCAAACATTTTGCTTCAAATTCTTGGGAAAATAATAAAAGCCAAAAAGATGGATAAAAAAAGTAGCTATTATTATGGCAAACTGGTCAAAATATGGCCAGTTTGTCTGGCCATATTTTGAAGTTTGTCCTGAATGGTCACATTTAATGTGACCAGAGGAGAGTACCCAAAAATGTTACTCAAGTAACAGTAGCACTACTTCCACATATGTTTACTCAAGTAAAAGTAAAAAGTAGCTGTCCAAAAAATTACTCAAGTAACAGTAAAAAAGTAAAAAAAGTCGACTCTATCAATTATCAATCATATTACAATCAATAACATTTACAGATGGACCAAAATATAAACTTAAGTAGAAATTTTGGCATTTTAAGGACAAAAATAACAACAAAAAATAACAAAGTCAGGTAAAAGATTTTTTTTCCCAAATCAGTTTCTGAAATTTAACCAAAATTGCATTTGTGTGTGTATGGTGAATTTTTGGTTAAAACATTTGTTTTCATTCAGTGCGTAGAAAATAACGAAATTTTACTCCAGTAAGAATAGAAATGCTTCATATTAAAATTACTCAAGTAAAAGTAAAAAGTACAGCATAGTAAAATTACTCATAATTCTTTTTTTTTTTCAAAAACGTTACTCAAGTAAATGTAACTGAGTAAATGTAAGTAGTTACTAGCCAACTCTGAATGTGACTGACACAGATGAGGGCAAACATGCCAACAACACACTGCTAAATGCCAGCATCAGGTTTAGCCTCAGTGATGTTAGCCTAGCTTCCATTATTTCAGATGAATCAAATATTTGTTAGAACTGAAACAATTAACTTTGAACTGCAGCAGGACTGGACATGTTTAGATCATCCATACTAAGTCCAGTTTGTACTGCAGCATGTGGGACATAAGCAGCATATTGCAACAAATAAAATACCTCAATCAGTCTTAACGTCTGTAGGAAAACCGTTCATAACAGAGGATTTAAAAGCACACTGAATTTTGCCTTTTTTTATGAACATGATTTTTTTAATGACTTATTGAAAAATTATGATTCATCAGTGTAAAAGTGATGAATCATAATTGTTATAACAATATAAGCAGAAGACAGAGTGTTGGTGCCTGGTGCTGATACTGACATGGGGTCCAGGTAGGAGGACGGCTCGTCCAGCAGCAGGATCCGAGCCTTGCTGAGGATGGAGCGGGCCAGACACATCAGCTGTTTGTGGCCGTTGCTCAGAACGCTGCCACCGTCCTTCAGCTCAAAGTCCAGCTTATCGGGGAACTGTTCGATGACCGACTTCAACCCAACCTGCAGGAATCACACACAGCTTACTTCACTGCACAGGGCGGAGGGCTGCTGATGGAACATGGCTGACTTCTACAATACAAAAATTTCCTTTCTTGTGTTCTTTTATCACTACAATGACATTTTGTAGCTGCGACAGACTGGTGACCTGTCCAGGGTGACCCCGCCTCTCACCCGGAACGTTAGCTGGAGATAGACACCAGCAACCCTCCCAACCCCAACATGTAAATGGATGGTGACATTTTGTAGCGATAACTAAATAAATATAATAATATTGCCTTTCTATAGGTGACTAGAAACAGCCTCACCTCCTCAGCCACCTGCCACAGCTCATCGTCACTGTAACGGCCGTACGGGTCCAGGTTCATCCGGAAGGTCCCAGTCAGAATGAAGACTTTCTTTTAGATCAAAGCAAGAGAAACAAATAATTGCAAATAAATTTAATTACAACATGACATCACCCCCCCCCCCACACACACACACACACCTCTAGACCGCCACCATTTGCTCCGCCTTTTATTATAGCCTGATTCTCAAATGTTCTCAAATGTTTCATCCATCCATTCAAAACTTCATAAGTGTATAACACGCGCATAAAAACTGCATTGGAAACCTGCCAAAATAAAACACGACAAATGAAGCAAAGTAAAATTTAAGAAAAAACATTTTTTCCCCATTTTTAATCTAATTTTTGTCTATATTAAACATTCATTTTCCTCAGTCACCAGCAGCCTAATCTTATCTGTGTGAATTTGAACACGTGTACCTGCGGCACCACTCCAAACGCCTTCCTCCATGTTTGCAAGGGCATGGAGCTGGAAGAAACTCCGTCGATGTACATTTCCCCTTCGGTGTAGGCGAGGCGCAGCAGAGCGGACAGCAGGGTACTCTTCCCAGACCCGGTCCGACCCAGCAGACCCACCTGCACACAGAACAGAGGAAATTAGTATTTGTTTCACCACATTAAAGCATTCCGTCTAGAAAATGTGTTTTTACACATTGAGCTAAAAGGTTCTGCCTTGCTACACTACCAGTTCACCTCTTTTAATTATTTTAACATTTTATATCTTTTATTTCTAAATAAGTCAACATCTTGCTGGCAGGATGTGGTAACGTAGAGGTGGAAAGGAAAAAAAATCCTATTTTTATTTTGAAATTAGAATTGAGAATCAATAACTTGGACTGATCTCAAAGAGTTGATAGAATTATTATTTTATATAGAAGGGGGAAGTATCTAAAAGACATGCTGAGGAAAAATAGACTGAATGGATGGCTTCTGTCCCCAAAGGTCCTAAAAGTAAAGTTAGGACCACTTTAATAGGACCACTGATGAATGCTTAGAGTCCAATACTGTGTGAACTGGATCCTCTTTAAAGACAAATGCAACCAAGCTGAACTTTTCTCCTCGTAACAATCAACTAATCCATCAGAAACAGTCAGACCGATCAGGATTCCTGCTGAACAGGCTCACCTGTGATGTACCACAGATGGTTTGTAGAATCAAAGGAGAATAAAATGTTAAACTCTTAGTACAAAGTAAAGCTGCAGTCTTAAATGTATGGAAGCTCATTTCTGCCATCAAAGAAAAAATAAAAGTCCAATAGGAAGTTGTAATTGTCAGTTTACATAGAATTTATTCAACAGTGTGTTTACTCTCCTTAAATCCAAGTGAATTCTTATGCAAATTAAGATTTTTTTTTTTAATTGTAAAATCATCTCTAAAGTCCTTCTCTACCTACTCAGACGCTATCTTTGCAGACAGCGCAATAGAGCCAAAAGACCAAATGGATGCATTTGGAAGACACAAGTAATTTTATTCTCGTAATTATGACTTTAAAACTCATAATTACAGCTTTTGGTTAAAGTTTTGCTTTTCCATTCATGGCAGAAATGTGCTTCCATACTACTATCCCTTGTTTCTTGCCGGTGTTCTCATCTGTGTCTCGCTGTGCTTACTGCAGGGTCACCATGTTGGTGAAGATTAAGTCAAATTCAGTTAAGACTGGCTATGAAGCAACATAGAGTTGAGCAAAAATGTTAATGTGAGAATTCCACCAAAGTCTAGTTAAGTGGCAAAGTTTTGGTGAAGACTACAATCCAAAATAATCCACTCCATGCTAATATAGATGCTAATTGCCACGGTCAAAATTGAAACCACAAGTAAAAGATGTAACTCCCTGTCATCAGTGGGTTCAGCTTAAGCATTGTCAGATGTTTACCAGGCTGTACCAGACTGTGATCCGGCCGACACACAGGAGGTTCAGAGGTGCTCAGAACTGGAAGACCAGCTTCATGTTCCATGGCAGCAAATTCAAGTTTGAGGACGGGTTACATCCTCACCCTTTAATGAAAACTTATTTCACCAGTTCTAAAGCTGTTACTTCAGAGTAAATCCAACACATGTAAAACATCAAAAAGAAGACTTTGAACCAAAATGTCTGACTTGTGTTAAGAGCATGCTTAGTTTTTTTTTGCCCAACTCTGAGTTTGTTATGTGTACCAACTTTCAAAGCTCTATAGGATGAAGTGATGCTGATTTTGGGGAAAGTTCAGATCTCCAAAGCAACAACTAGAAAACTAATATCACTTAGTAACTAATATCACTAAGTAATGCAAAACATCCAAAACACTGAGTTTCTTAAAATCTAGACTAAACCCAACCTGTTCAGTTGCTCCTGAACAACATATTTAATGTGTAATGATGATTTTGGTAATGACACTCATCAAAATGTAATATTTGCAATATATTTGGTGACAGTATGATGTCTTTTATCACTTTGTAGTTTTGTGTTTTTATGATGTAAAGCACTTATTGCTTAATTGTGTTACACAAAGAAACCTTATTGATTGATTGATTGACTAATTAAAATCCAGATAGATATCTCAGGACATCTGAACGTCCAGTCACCACTCAGGACTTACACTCTGACCCCCCTCCACAGCGAAGGAGATATCATTGAGCACGGCCCGCCCAGCTTCTGTGTATTTGACGGTAAGACCCTGGACATCCAGCTGGCCGTGGTTCGGCCAGTAGCTGTAAGCGCTTGGGTTGTTGATGACAAGATCAGAACCTCCTTTTCCTCCAGGCTTTCCTTGGAAGGTCTCTTCTGATGCCAAGTCGATGAATTTGAACACTCGGTCCACTGAACGCATCTGGGAGGAGGAGAGAGAAGGAGAGGTTTGAGGACATACAACACCACTGGACATGAAGAATGATGATTTTAGAGTGAAACATTTTTGCTTGATACTACTTCTACTACTTCTACTACTACTCCTATAATTTATAATAGTAGTAGCAGAAATGCACATTTTGACATTTGAGTTGTTTTTAAATGATTAAAGTCACCCATGTTAACATGTTAACTTCCAACAAACCAGATATTTTTCACTAACTGCTACAATTACCAAAATATCTCCAGAGAACCTCAGTTCAACAGGACCAAATAGCTCCACTAAGTGCACCTCTGAAAGGAACATCAAATTTTGACTCCAACCTTAAACAGCCCATTTATGTACAAAATCCTGCCAATGTTTCCAAATTAGAACAACTCAGCCACAAAGAAGAGTTGGTCAAAAATCCTTCACAGTGATGTAAAAAGAGTACCAGTTATCACAAAGGTTTAATGAAAGTTGCTGGCAAAACCAATAATTATTATTCCACTTTTTTAAATACAACTTTCTCAAACCAGAATCTTTGTATTCACATGTAAATTGACTGAACTTATATAGTTTTTCCAATCATTTTGACCACTCAAAGCACTTTACACATTCACCCATTCGCACTCACAAACATTCATACACCAATCAGTAGGCAATTTGTGCCTTGCCTAAGGACACATCGACACGTGGCAGGAGGAAGATGGAATCAAACCTACAACCTTCTGATCGCAAGACGACTACTCTATCCACACAGCCAGCCACAGTGATTGCAGGACACACACCTGCAATCATCCAGGAAATGATCTAGTTGTCCTTTAGCTAGAGCTGTTAAAGGACAACTCTAGTCTAACACTGGTAGCATCCAGTGTTAAAGGACTAGAGTTGTATGTTCCCCAGACTGGATGGCTTCTTGTTCTGTCCTGATAGATAAAACTGACTGAGATTATGGCTGCTTACCAGGCCGTCCACATTGATACTGGTGATGATAGCCCATTGGAAAGTGCCCAGGATGAGCATGGCCAGGGCCACAATGATGCCAATTTCTCCAGGTCTGTCCTCTGTAAAGTGCATGCAAATTCACACACAGATACACACGCACACACACAATGTCATCAGCACCGTCCAATAAAAGCTCACCTCTCTGATGTCAGAACTGAACTCATGTATTACAGCACTCCTACTGGCTCCATTGGAAGCTAATGAGCTGTGAAATTAGCCTTAAACCTGCACTTAACATAAACACAAGCAGTGACGCAGCAGCATGTTTTTTATTGTGTGTTTGCGTTTCCCATTCATTTAATTAAACGTGCTCCCTTTTGCATTCCAGCAGTTTTCATCAGAAGATCTGTTGTGTTTGGCTGATCCTATATTTTTATTTGTTACGCTCAGCCCATTACAGTCACTTGTTAGGACTGGATCTACATCCACCATATAACAAACCCAATCTCTACACCACTGAAGCAAATGAAGTTTAACACGACATTACAATCCCAATGTCGGTCCACTCACCCATTTTAACCAAAATAACTGGTATGAGTCAGTCAGAATCCAATAACTTTTTTTGCATTAGACTAAGTCATAAAGTCATAAAAACTTGCTTCAGTTCAGATATCAAAGAAGAGTGATAACTCTGCATGTCTTCTATGTCAGCTAGTGCAGCTAATCTCTTAGCTAAGATAGCATCTCTGCTATGTTAGCTGATATATTACTTTTTCTATTTATCAAAGCCAAGTGATAATTCTGATGCTACATCAGCCACTACAGCAGAAATGATACATTAGCCGATATAGCATCCAAGCTATATTAGCCAGTATAGCAGGGATGGTACATTAACTAATGCATGATTGATATGAAACTTCCAGTGGCAGACAGCTTCTGTTTTTAACCTAGTCAGGTACGAAAAGACCAAAAGTGCAAAATGTCAATGGAGTGAAACACTTAGTATTATGTATCAGTCATTGCAAACTAGCCCTAGTATTTATTTTGTAGATTCGTGGTGACATGTGACCAACAATAGTTTGCAGCTCTCTCATGGAGTTCAACCAGATGTCATCAATTTGAAACCATCTGACTGCAATCGAGTACCGAGGGTGGTGGACTGAATCAAAGAGATTTAATGCAGTCCGTTGACAATAACTGGGTCCTGCAGCATGAAATTGAGCACATTTGATGCAATTGAATCATTAAACTATACAGAAGTACACTATTCCCAATTGTATGTAGCTGGATTGAAATCTGAATTAAATACTTTTTAGTTGCTTTAAACTGGTGCTGAATTTATCTGTGAATTTATTCCTTTATAATTAAATACCAGAGACAATTTACAGAAATGTAGGAGTAATGTTGCTTTCAATATAGGACACTAGAACCAGCTGTAAGATCATATGTGAAGCGAGACTCTTGAAGTTCATTCTTAATCTGCACTTGAAAATCTTGAAGGATTTCTATTACTCACTGTTGGTTCCTACGGCAATGAAGGCGGCGACGGTGAAAAACAACACAAAGATCACATCGCAGCGGAACAGGAACCATCTCAGCGAGGACAGGTAGTGGAACCAGGTGGATGTGTGGGTGTTCAGAGCTTTGTGGAATAGAGTCTCAAATATAGTCTGACGTCCAAAAGCTCGAATTGTCCATAAACCCTTCAGTGAAATGATGAGGTGAGAGAAGATGGGACTACGAGCTGCAGGAAAGAAAAAACATATTTTTAAAGGAATGAATACAACTCATGACAGTTACAACAATTTCAGTCTGCTGAGTTGGTTTTCCATTTAAAGGCACACTTAATTAGTTAGAGATACAAAAAGAAATGGGCTCTTTACCAGAAATGGCTACAGTATTTGAAAATGAAATCAAAGACAGCAGACATAGACAATGCAGTTATTTTGATTTTGAATGCTCATGACAAAAATAAGGGATACTGCAGAAAATTTTATAGCCCAACTCTGATAATTTAGTCTTTTTTTAGAAAGATATTTAAACAGTGTTGTGCTAATATTTTACATATTAGAAAAATGTTTTATAGCAACAGCTCTCACACACTCTCACACTGCTGCTAATAAAAATATTTGATGGTGGAATGAAATATTTGTAATCCTGTTCTTATATCTTCCTAACAAAGAGTCCAATATTCATGGTGCTCAGCAAATTAAAGATTTGTTTTAATTTAGCCTTACTGTTTAGTGGTTTGTTTAAAGGGATACACATTTTATTATGGAGGACCAAAACTGACATAATTAAAAATATCAGCAGAAATCTATATTTTTTGATCATGCATATTATTTTACTCCTCAGCCCTTAAATTCCTTTCGTATTGCAAGTGTAAATGTGCTCTTAATTTCACGACTGAAGATAAGGATTTGTGTTGTTGTTTTTTATCCTTTCATTTTACCAAATGTTTAAGAGATCACAAATCACAGTCTATCCATTTTCCCCAAAAAACATTTCTTCTACACAGGTGAGGCTTTCCGACTCTCCTTCCAGCTCTGTTAGATGTTCTCACTTTTAGTTATTTTAGCAATCTCAACTGTTTTCTTGTCTTGATTCATAATTTGACCTTTCTTAAAGAGACTAACCTCTTTATCATGATCACAGATCGAGACTTCTAACATGATTGCATGAAAATGAAATGAAAAATTACTAACTGAGTAATAAGTAAGGAAGAAATAACTGGCTACCAGTTGAAACAAACCATCCATGCAGAAATTATCCAATGAGATGCCCTCATTTAGAGGCAGTGAATCATTGTCTTTAAAGAGACAATGATTCACCTTCATTGCCCAACGCGATGGGCAGAGTAGCCAAAACAATATGTTCATAATAACTGACTGATATCCCAAACCCAAGGCTTGACAAAAATTGGAGATCTGAAATTGGTTCCAAAATTCCTGTTGGTGCATCTGTACATCTTTAACATCTGGAATGGATTGTGTAATATTAATAAAATATAATGATTTATTACTTATCTGTGTAGAAGTAAATAGCAGTTCACATGTTTGGATTCTAATCCACCTTAGGCTCCTTCATTCAGAATGTCCCTAAGCCCCAGCAGCCTGATTTCTGCTGT
Source organism: Poecilia picta (assembly GCA_033032245.1). Classification (NCBI taxonomy): domain Eukaryota; kingdom Metazoa; phylum Chordata; class Actinopteri; order Cyprinodontiformes; family Poeciliidae; genus Poecilia; species Poecilia picta. Next base: position 3,314,374 of record CM065358.1, read on the forward strand.
GTGTCTGTCTGTCTCTCTCTGTTTTTCAAGAGTGATCTCGACAGACACCAAAACACCACTGGAAACAATAGGAAAAAACGACACTATCCCTAAGCTATGGGCAAAACCCAAGGAATGTAGTTCATTGAAGCTGACTAATACTTTATGTTTCCACTACATTTTTGTCTGATATGTTGCATAAAGCAGGAGAAAGAACAACTCCAGGATATAGCTGGAGGAAATCCCAGCTCGGCTCATCGCTGTGACCCCAGTGCGCTTCGGAAAGACCTTGCCGTCACCACTAAAGCACGCACTATGTGACAGAACCGAGCACACAGCAAAGGAAGTCCAACAAACACAGTGGCATCTGCAGTGGTCCAGTGACCTGTTTTCTTGTCCCAGAGCATCCAACAGCAGAAACTTACTTAGATGTCTCATGTACATAAGTTTGTCTTAAACTGTTTTTTACAATCTAATTGGGTCTTTTAAGCCCAAAAATTGACATTAAAATTGCTTTTTTAGAGATCCACTATGAACTGTGTAGCGCATAAAGGGATACCGTTTTTTGGCTAAGTCAGAAATTTACCACTTTTTCAAGCCAATTGAAAGCAAACCCACCTTACTTCTTTGGAGTGAATGCAATAGCTGAAAATTATTTTTTTCCTTTTAGAGATTCCCAATATTTTCTCATTTTTATGCAGACCAAGGTTCTCAGTCTTTTCTTTTGTCAGGGATTTTACTGACTTTTGTGTCAGTAAACAATACTGACACAAAACAATACTTTTGCACAATATCCTAATATCCAGCCTTCTCTTGTTGATGGATTATTTTACTTTGCCCATAAAAGTGTTGACTTTATTCCTGGGCATGACAGCCAGCAGAAAGGTGTTGACAGGACCAGAGGACTGGACAAATCCACAGAAGCCTGTATCTCAACAAAACAATTGTCATCTGATAGTTTCCCTGCTTGGACCCTAATTAAAGCGGTACCGTCGTCAATTGTCTGACTCATTCACTGCCACAAAACATTGTCTGGAAATTGCTAGATCTGGGGTTGACATTAAAGGTACACCTAAAAAACTGTTTTGTTTTTTTGAATCTCCTTCATAAACCTGTCAGCTTAAAGAGGATAATTATTGGATACTTAAAATGTTCTTACCCATAAAGAAGTCAAAAGAACAAAAAAGCAGCATATTGTTGAGATCATGTTGCTGTGTTGCCAGGTTTGTGATAAGTTGGAGAAAGACTATAGAGCAGTTTATTGTGGCAAAAGTGTTTTGCTTGTATGTACTATTTTTAGCATGTGATTATCCACTGTCCAGTGGAGGGCACAAGAAAAAATTTCTAACAATCTTCAAACACTTATTCTGGACAGAACTCAAATCTGATCTTGCTCTGCTGTACCTGGCATGTTTGTCAAGTTTCTGGCAAACCAAATCTGATCATTCCTCCTGCTCCTCTATCAGCGATTTTAACTGAACAACTTGAAAGAGTCTTCTTTGATGGAGTAGAACTAATTAAAATCAAAGACTGGGTTTAGGGCTTTGAGACTAAGAGCACTGCCCGTAGAATTGAGCAAGTCAAAAGTAAGACAACATGCCACTATCAGCGTTAAGGCCAACATAAGCATTTTGGTTCAATTTAACATACTGAATGGAATAAATAATCAACATGGTTGTAATTCTCCACATAGTATTGAGCACAGGTTAGCTACGCTTAGCATTGTTGCTGATTTGGGTCCAACTGACACACTTTGGCAGGTCCCGACAAAAAAAAAACATTTTCACTTTTCTGAAAATTCACTAACTGCACAATTCTTGTTAAATAGTGTTAAGATAAGTTGTATTTCAGAAGAGCAGAAGAAATTTTGTTTTTTGAACATTTGTTGTTAATCTGTTGCAAAGAGATGAGCGCATTTTCTAGTAACCAAGTGCCACGAAGTAAATATCAGATTTTTACTTTTTGCAAAATTTACCAACTGTAAATTACCAACTTTAGCATTGATGCTAATTTTTAGCATCAGAACACTGGGTCCAACCGACCGGCTTTGGCAGGCCCAGTTTACATTTCTTCAGTATTTTTCTTGTTAATATATATTGTTGAGACCCCTCAATCTCACTGGTACAAGACTAGAGTGTGTCAAACTAATATGATGAAATGTTACTGTTCAAATAAGGATGAAAATGATCCACTTTAGGTAAGTGAGGAGCCTGTCAACCTGATAGCTAAAACACCTTTTGACTCTGCTATTTCATACAGTAATCAAGAAACCTGATCATGTGCAAAGATAGTGTCATGGTGCAACAACAGTGAGATTAAGTCTAAAGGGTTTGTCTCACCTGTCAGTTTGACATGGCTGATGATTTTCTGAAACTCATATTTGACTTCCACTGTCTTTTTGATCCGAACTGAGGTGAGAAGTCTCTAGACATTGTTTTCACTAATTCTACATAAAAAAATTAGCTTAATGTACCTTGGTGTAGTCTGTGACTCAGGCTCTCCATCTACATCCTAAAGTTTTGTAAACAAAGTTGTGGGAAAAGGGCAGAATATATCTAGAAGACCTTGTGTACTCCAGTGATTGGGTTACCTATCATGATACTTGGTGGGAGGTTTTCAAGCACTTTTTAGGGTACTCGCTGAAACCTAATCTAACAAAATTCAAATGTAGTAAATTTTAGTTTGCAAAACATTGGTGGGGGGAAGTGTGACCTATGGGTGCAAAGATCTTTCTTGACTTTTAGGCTCCTATAACAAGAAAGCACTTAGGTGATCTCCCCTGATCCTTTGACTGGTCCGTGGTCTGAAAAATGTCAACAACCTTCTGAGAATCTTAAGAAATGACTTTGTTTCCTTGTTGTCTTCAACCCAGATTTCAAGCCATGATTTAAACTGGACCTTGATCATAGACCAATTGGTAAGAGCTGTCCTACAGGAATATAAAGAAGGAATTGGGCATCTTGAATTTTACTTCTTGGCTTGAGTCTGTAACCTAGAACGCTCTTGAGACTGAAACCCAGATGCCTTTTTTTCATTAAATAAAACTGGAGTACATCCTCAAAATCTGCTATAAGGAGGAGTCAGAAAACATGTTGGCTGATGTGCTGCCCTTTGTCCTATTGCTAATACAACCTGTTTTTGGAATTTCAAGACATCTCCTTAGGACTCCACCTGCAAACATGAACAGAATTGAGTCGTCTTTTTTTACCTTCAGCTTCTAGCTGTTTGAGTTGTTGTCCTGTTCGTAAGAAGTACTTCCTGATGACCACAAAGATAACAGCCAGCGGGATTGCAGATATAAAAATGTATGGCCTCATGATGGACACAGTGAAGATGCACCCAATGACAAGTAAAGTTAACTAGAGTGAGGAAAAGTGAGAGGATAAAAAGGAAATAATTAAGTTGTCATTTTCATTGTTGTTTGTTTTAAAGAGTTCACTTGCACTTGTTTGTTTTAAAGAGTTCACTTGTTTGGGGTTCTCTAACACTATATTTACCTTAAATAAAAATTTGACAGATGCTTTCAAATTACATAGGTCAAGAACACGTGTAAAGCTTTAATCAACAGAACAACTGTAGCAACACAATATGTAATACAACACAAACACTTTATTTCATAATGTGAATAAAAATGGATCATTTTACTGTAGCCTCACAGCTAGTTATAATCAAAAGGTTTGCAGACTTTTCAGCTCCAATTATCAGTGATCCCTTATGAAGTAATATCTTTGTATAGTGAAGCCATGATGAATAGGTGAGTATGGAGGTTGTATACAGTGTATAGATAGAATGCAGCAGGAATGGTTAGGTTGATAACCGAAATGGTTTCTCATATAAAGAACGAGTCAGAGGTTTCTGAAAACATCTAGAACCTTAAGGTGAGCAGTGAGTGTATCTGGATATAAAACGGTAGCTATGTTTCCATGCCAATGGTCACGTGATTTTTGAACAAACTTTTAAAACGTCCCGCCCCCCAATTTTTTTTTAAGAAAACGCAAAGAAGATGAAGTCTTCCTTTTTAATGGCAAGAGAGTGGGATTTTTTTTGTCTGTTTTTGTTTTTCAATAAATATAGTTTTATTTGAATTTTTTTTTTTTTTTTACATGACAAACAAAACAACATTTGGTATGACAAAGGTATCAACAATTTGAATCAAGGGAATACGTGTCAGTACAGTTTCCAACATCAACTTTATTTGTTGTGTCGTTAAATACCTGTATGAGGTCAAACAACACTAGAGGTAGCATATCATCAATGACGGCCATGTCCTTGGTGAATCTGTTCATTATCCGGCCTAGAAAGAGAAAAACGAAAAAGAAGGGAAATAAATCTACTGTGCAGTGTTACCACGACACTTTGACTACTAACTTTTAATCCAAAAAGAGAAGAGGTATCAAAAGGTAGGGTACCTGTTTTCATGGTGTTAAGAACAGACATGGGGGCCCGTAGCACAGAGCTAAGCATCTGTTCGTGAAGTCTTTTAGACACAGTGAGCAATGTGTGGACTAAAGGGAGACCCCTGAAGACTCCAAGGGCCAGTATGCTGTCTGAGTGAGCAAAGAATATGTAGATGATGTAGTAGGCACTGTTTGGTGTGACTATGACGGCGAAGTGGACAGGAGGCGATGATGCATTAGGGTGCTGCTCATTGATTGCTGAATTCACGTTGGGACTATCCCTCCATATCTTACTGGTTGAATGAGGCAAAAGATGGAGATTAAAACATGGATTCATTTTTCAAATTGGAAATCTCTTCTGACTATTTAGCCCTTAATTATGTTCATGTACAAAATAACAGACATATATATATTTTTTTTAAAAAATATTCCATTTTATCATGACGTTATCATGAAGTTATCTCATGGTGAGTTTGTATGAGCAAGAACATAACACAACACTTACTCAGTAACGAGAAAAATGCCAATGACACAACCAGCAACCTGATGATTGGAAAAAGAGAGATGTTTACTGTTAATTAAAAATTACAAAGTTCAAAAACAGTTTTAAATAAAAAATAAACTGAATTTTACCTCAATGACAAAGACAATCACAATGAAAATTAGGACATAGATTAAACTCCTATTGGTGGAAATGTAGCGTAGATAAGTACTCCATGAGGTAGTTTCGAATATCTTCTCACGTTCATCTGCAAAGCATTCCTGTGAAAAAGTAAAAATATAATTTTTGCATAAATGCCAAATATGAATGAATCTTTTGTTGCAAAAACAGAAGATAAAGCAAAGAAAACAGGTATGAAGGAGGGTTCAGAACCTACTGACTTTATTAAGCAGTTTGATTTTAAACTTTGTAAAAAAAAGTTTTTTTTACAAAGACGGGGGGACTTTTTTTAAAGGTTTTGTTGGCTCTAGTTGCCTTTATTTGAGGGTGAATTGACAGGAAGGTGGGCATTGAGAGAGGGGAGGGGACATGCAGCAAGGGTTGCCAGGCTGGGAATCGAACCTATGACAGCTGCGTGTTGTGCTTAGCCCCTGCGCCACCACAGCGCCCCCAAAATGGGACATGTTTGACGTGAAATGTGAAACTATCTTTAACATGTCAAAAAGAAATTTAGAATTTTTTAATGAAATAAAAATGCCCAGATATTAGTAGTCCACTAATTGTCTAGAAAGTGTGTTTAAGTTTGTCGTTGTTTTCTACACTAATGTTAGCCATTAATGAGTCAGAATATCTTCCAACTAGGAGAGCTGAAGGAGCTGAAGGAGCACAGAAATGTGTCATTTTCAAGGACGACAGGGCAAATGACTGCTAGTCATAAAATATAAATATAAACGAAAATACCCCACCCTTAGCAGAGATAGGTGAAACTTGTTGTACACTTGTTGCCAGTTGTACACTGGCAGCATAACTTTAGCATGTGAGTTCACACAGAACAGTTCAACAATAGGCTAATAAACCAAATGTTTATGACATAGAGCAGCTGTGTCAAGCTCTTTTTCATTTTGGGCCACATCACAAATCACGGGCCACGTCAAGAATGTCTTTAAAGGGCTGTTTGTGGCAGAATATGTTGATAAAACTACCTATTAATAAACAGCTAATTCTCCATATGGTGAGAACTTCTTGAAATTAAGTAATATTAAACATGTTTTCACCTTTATCTAATTTGGCACAATTCAAGTCTGCTGATTGATAAAATAATATGTAAAAAACACAACTGTTATTTTAAATATTCTATTTCTACAGTCAAAAGGGCCACATAAAATCTTAAAATCTCACATAAAAGATTTGGCCAGCGGACCTCAAGTTTGACATATGTGATGTAGAGTCAAATTAATAAGTCAAAATGTTCATGCTTAATTGCATTTCTAAAATTAACGCATTTAAGCATTAATTGCCTAGGTGTTGTAACTGCAATGTTACAACACACAGCTATTTCATAGTGTGATCATAAAAACTGATTTTTCTGTTATGAGAACAGGCAAACATGTTGCCAAATCTTACCTCCATGTCTTCTTCATCCACTTCTTCACTTATGTCAAACACGCTGTCCTTAGACAGGCGCCGGGCGTAGATGTCCAGCTCGGACGCCAGGTTGCACTGTGGGGTGATGGACAACTTTTTTCTGAAAGACGACTGCATCTGCTCTCTGCGCTCCTGACCCTGAGCATTGGTGATGAACGCCAGAACAGACTGGCGCCTGCCGTTGAGGTGCTGCAGCCCGTGGTGATACATGTTACTCCGCGGAAGCACCTCCTCTACCTGATCGTCCTCAGGCACCACTGAGAATCTTCTCTCTGAAAGTTCATGCACCTCTTCGTCCATGTATGTGGACTGGAAGTTATTCTGCTGGGAGTTCCCGATGAATGAAAACTTGCGGGCAGCTGTAAGAGGGTTGAGGATGAGCGACGGCTTGCGTTTTTCAGAATAGCCGTCGCCCATGGCGTGGCTATGAGACGGCACGTGGCGGAAAGATTGGCAATTGGAGTCTGGGCCTCGGAAATTTGCTGTTTCATCCACGGAGACTCTGCGAAGAGTTTCCGTGAGAATGGACCCGCGCCGCTCCGCGTTGATGTTGTCGTAAGCTTCGAGACCAAGCAGCAGGGAGCTGAAGTCAGGCCGTTGTGCTTGAAGCTCTGAGAAGGTTCCATAGAAGTAGCAGTCTCCGTTATGCAACAGAAGGATTCGATCCGCCCGCTTCAGGTGCTCCAATTTGCTGGTGACCACAATGCGAGTCTTGGAGGCCATCAGTTTACAGACACATCTGCAAATTATAAATGCACACATAATTCCAAAACATAAGGGAATTCATTCAAATCATAAACAAGAGGTTTTTGTAGAACTTAGCAATCAGTTGCATAAACAAAACCTTAACAGGAGAGTGCTGTCTGCTAAAAACAAAAGAAAAGATTCTAAGACTCCTTGAAGAAGGTAAATCAGTGCAGTGATGCAAAAGATGCTAGTTATTGCCAGTTGGCCTGCTCTAAACTGTGGAGCCTATGCTGACAAGATAGGGACGTTGTAGACTTCAAAGTGTCAGAACTGATGAAGAGAAACAATGTTCCAAAAATAGGAAATGCACAATGAAAGTAATGGAAGAAAAGCAGCAAACACGAGAACACTAAAGCCAAACTGTCAGCTGTTGTATGATTACTGAGGAAGAATATGGTAAAAATTTAGAAACTCCTCAGATAATTAACTCTCAGAAAAAAAACAAAGGTGGAAGAAATGTAATAGTTTTTGTTTTTAAAGGTGCTTTAGTTTTTCTTCCACACTGAAATGATGGTGTGCCATTTAATAGTTTAGTTTTATTAGTTTTTATAGTTTAATAGTTGTAATTATAGTTGTTTACAATATGTAGATGTTAAAGGGCCACTATGTGTTTTCCAGCCAGACAGTATTATTTTACAGCATAATAAAATATAATAAATAACTATGATTAACTGTAGTTGTTAAATAAAATGCTGCATATATCAAACAAGACTGAAAAGCAATTTGACTTTGCAATTTAATGCCCTTAATTTGGTCTCCTGTCTCTTTAAAAAGTTTCGGCTCTTTTCAACAGTCCGCCTTCAGTGTTCCTTCAAGGAACACCTCTTCTCCATTAACCCTTTAACATTTTCAGCAGCGCTGCACTGAGAAGTAGCTTCTAAAATGATCTCAACCGAGGTGCAATTAGACCAAGTGTTTGCTAATTGTTGCTGCTGACAGTTTGAAGGAGCTGGGTGAGGTAGGACTGCTCTCTCATGCAGAAACTTGATTTGGATTTGACTTGATTTGACTTGTGCATGGAAGGTAGCGCTTGGTTCCCCCAAGTGTTTGACAAACCCGAATGGTTGCCACTGGAGATTCAAACTTGCATGAAAGAATCAAAGCAACACTCCAGGTATGTTTTTGATGAGGGAACAACAAAGGCTATTTTACATCATACTGCTCCTTTCAATAAAATATAATCTTGCCATGAGTTTTTATCTATATTTTTCCATAAAATAATAACCAATAAATGGTATTTTGGCATAACCAATCCAATTATTTTTCTGCGAAGTAAAAAAAGAAAAAAAAGGTCCACTTCCTCAGAAGATTACAATGTTACCAGAGAAACTTTCCCCACAGTTAAAAAGCATCTGAGACACAGGGAGAGCCTTGACCTTGAACTTTTCTGCAGCTCTATCTCCCATCCCCCACCACTGCTACATGAAAGACTCTCTGTTGGAATCCTTACTTGTCAAAGATCTCTTTCTCTGTTGCAATGTCCAGGTGGGTGAAAGGTGCATCGAGCAGGTACAGGTCTGCATCTTTATATACGGCCCTACAGTGAAAAACAAAACAAACAATAATCATATCTAATCAGAGGACACAAAGAGAGCAAAAAACTGTTGCAAAGTGTGAAGACAATAAAGTTTTAAGTAAACATTGGAAACAAGGGGGAAAAAGGTAACTGGTCTACACCAGTTGGTGGGGAGAGGCCACCAATCTACAGAGTGCTAAAAGGAAGTAATGTTTCTATGAGACTACTGAAAAAAGGAAACACTTTCAGGAATGGTGGAAACCACAAATCAATAACCACATAAATAATGCAATGGAGTATTAGAGTGGCTCTGGTTTCCTACATAGAGATTTAGTAGGCAATAAAACTTTATCAGTAGGAATGTGACTCAGAGAGGTTCTTAGTTCTGAAAAATAATAAACATGAATAAAAAGTACACTTGGGTTGTTAGGCAATAATATAACAAAAAAGTAAACTGAGGTGATCCTGTTGGTGGCAGATTTTGATCTAAAATTCTTCATAAACTGCATTACAAGTACCACCATAAGGGCTCTTCTGTTACCAATTTAAGCATTAATTATCCACAAATCAATGAACTGTGATGTAGTGGATTCAGTTGAGATGAGTTCAGTTTCTTTATGTTGCACCAGTTCAATACAAATGTTAAGGCACTTCTGGAGATTTCAGTGGACAAGCAACATATTCTGGTTGAATACCAACAAATACCTTTGGCATTCATTGTTGTCCTCCAACTTGAATTTCAGAGAAACAACTTTTTTCATCAGACCACTTTGCAATTTATTGCTTCACAACACTTATTTATGACTAACACAATTGTTCTTTAATAATTAAAAAGATAATTGCAACGTTTTATGAGCAGTGAACAATGGTGACCTATTGGTGTGTGAGTACCTGGCGAGGCAGATCCTTGCTCTTTGACCCCCACTAAGGGTAACCCCTCCCTCAGCAATGGGTGTCTTATCTTTCTCAGGCAGCAAGTCAAAATCCTTCAGACAGAAATAAAGGGGTCACTAGGTCAGACTTCTGTGTGGTAAATGCAGTTTGAAAAATGATAAAATACAATGATTACAAAAGGAGTTGTTACTAACGACAGGAATGACTCCTTATCTCCTTATTCACCTCATTAAAGTTGACATAAAAAGATGAATCCAATCCAATCCAATCCAACTTTATTTATAAAGCACTTAAAACAACCACAGGTGATACAAAGTGCTGTACATTAAAACACAACATAATAAAATAAAATAAAAAATAAAAAACTCTTACAGTTTAAAAACAAAAACACACTTTAAGCCTGACGAACTTTAAAAGTGGACAGTGAATGTGTAAACTTGGAATGATATCAATATGCTTCCACAACCTGCCAAACATCAAGTAAATGGTTCCAAGCAGCTAAGCCCAAAGAAAGTGAAGGATTATGGGAATTTAAGAGTGGGGTCTACTGAGATGGGGTTAATTGTGGTCCAAACAAATGGAAACCAACATAGCAATAATGCAGTACAAATTAATGACATAACAAACATTTATGTGAAGTGTAAGTGAGAGGTACACAGAATATTAACCATATGGAGACAGAAATGCAGAAAATGCAGAAGAACAAATTAAACTTGAGCCAAGGTGGTGATGATTCAAACCATTTTAAGCTTACCTTGATGCAAATGAAAAACAACTTTATACAATTTAGGAGTAGCCTGGTAAAAACTAGCCTTTTGTTCTACACTTTGCCTCATCTGGAGGGATAACCAACAATTAGTTATTGTTATTTCTCTGTTGAAATTTTAAACAATTGGATCTAAAGTCATCTCATTGCTAACATTTGGTTGTGACGTTTCCTAATGAGCCAGTTATGAACGAATAGTGCTATGAAGCTTTGCTAACAATAAAATGTCTTAAAAACTAGCTTTTGTTCACTTCCTCCACTACCATTGCCAAACTACAACCATACATAGGGTGCTTTCACAATCTTTCATTCTGTATGCTAACAGGTTAGGATGAAATTCATCCTGAGAAATCGAGCTTACTGGGACAAATCTTAGATGGAGAATCAGGCGTATGGCCAGGATAATTTCACAGGTTATTTTAAAGAAAAAAGTGTTTTCTGTTATGAGGGTACATGTCTGCAGATAATTCAGCAAAGGCGAGTGAAACTTTGAGCAGATGAAAGGAAAGTTGAACGCAATGAAGTGGTTCTGCTTTACACTTTTGATCTTTCAGTCTCTTTCAGACAGGGAACATGCAGGAAGGGAGGAATGCAAGTTTTGTAGCAAGAGATGAACAGATCACAAATACAACATCTTAATCAGCTTTCTCTACCTTATTTTCAAATTATTAAGAATGAATGACACATCAAGCCACATCATAACACAAACCACAGGTTGGAGAAGCACATGGGTTTGACCAATAGAGACCAGCTAACTGGTGGCAGTAAATGGAAACCAAAAAGACAAATTGACATTTAATGTTGACATCCTACCTTCTTAACACAGCTTGTGCTCTCCCAGTTGTGACGCATAGGGAATCAAGTTAATATGTTAACACCTTGTACAATAAGTCAGCATAGTAAGACAAAACTAAGTCACTCAATGTGAACAAAAGGTAAACAAGAGGCAAGAGATGAATTTCCAAGGGAAGACCATCCACAGCTGTGTTTCTGCTCATCACCAACAGGAGCTGAGGAGCTACGGTACTGCTTCCTATGCTACGAGAAGCTACTTCTAAATTTAAGTCACTTAGTGTTTTTTAATTCTCTTGAAGTGGTTTTAAGCTATTTTTTGGACAATGACTGCTTATAAACTCATGCTTAATCGTTTTACAGAACCTTTGCTAAGCCACTTTGCATTGACCAATACAATCAGTCAAACTTAAAAAAAGATCCTGAACTCAAACTGTTTACCTGTGTTGCTTCTGGACATCACAGTAATATTATCAAAGAATGTTTTAAATTGTACAGGTTTCCATTTTGTTGGAAGAATAGTGTTGCCAAACACATTCCATTTCTTAACCTGAAATTATGAAGATAACACGGTTTGTAAATACAAACATGTATTTTTCAGAACCACATAGTTTTTGGAAAAAGTTCTTTGACTCCAGTTTTATCTATTAACTTATAGTCAGCAGTTAGTGTCCTGGTTCATTTGAACCACTTGTATAAATAGGGTTGAAGTAATTATTTAGTTACAGTGAACCCCAGCTGTTCAAGTATTTTCCAAATTATTCATGGAAAATTTGCTTGTTTACAGATCATACCATAAATTAAAGTAAAATGCTACTTGACACAGTATTGGTTGGTGCTTGCAAAGCAGCCAGTCCAGGAGTGTCATTCACTTTCCTTGGCACTGATTGGCTGTATCACCAGTGATACACCAGTGAAGATAAGGAAAACTGAAGATGTTAGCATCTGAGCTAGTGCCAAGTGAATTTCCACTGTATCTATTAATGCATATGAAGGTAGATTTGGTGTCTGAACTATTAAAACAGGCAGTTATAAACAGGCAGTTATTTCTAAAGGTTGAAGTCTCTGCGAAAGTGCAAAAATTCATATCCACTTGGGATTTTCTGTTTTCCATACTGAGTCAGCATTACATATAAAAAATATGCACTGCAAATAATAGTTGGTAAAATTTTCCTAACCAAGTTGAACCTCGACTGAATTCTTATTGTATTCTAACATCCTATTATCTTCGTTCATACCTGCAGGACAAACGTTTCTGTGTTCATACACCAAATTTTAATTTAAGTCCATTTCAGAACCTCTGTCCTGTGGAGTTTTTCAAGTTTCAATTCCCGCCCCTCTCCTTTGTTTCATTGTATCTTCTGGTATTAGGGTCAATTATGAGAAACCATTGCATTTTTTTTCACTGTTACGCAGATAACTGTCTGATTTAGCTTTGTATGAAGTCTAACTGCCTGAGGACTAACATTGGACACCACTGTGCTAGAAGATTCAACACCAAGAAATACATGTACTTGCTCAACTGTAGCTTATAAAATTGTTCTGAAGCAGAAATGCTCTGATCGTTAAAGAGAACCAATAGCAAATGAAACAGAAAAAGCACCATCCTTTTAAATGCATAAGTTTAAATTTAATTGATCATGAATCACAAAAGTAATTTTAGAGGCAAACCTTTAAAAACAATCTGAAACGTATCTAATTTATTATTCTTCATGTTACACACACTCAAACATTTCCCTTTATGTCTACACATAACACAACAGAAATGTAAGTCAGATTTTTACACTCTTGCATCCCTATCTCCTGAAAAACTAAACAAACTCTTCTAAAGTTTGCACGCTGGTGTTGCTGGCTCTGTTTGCTGTGGCAATATAATATGTTTTTGTTCAAATGACCCAGTCAATGTCTGTTCTACAAGGGATAAAGCAGGGAGTTTATATGATGGTGTGACCCACAGCAATAGTTGTGGGAAAATATTATTGAATATAAATTTCACAACTACTACACAAATCTTTTGGAAGCATTTGTTGTTCAGTAACAAATGATTTAACAGGACTAATTAAGTCAACAAAACCCTTCCAGGTTTAAAATGTACATCTGGTTTACTTTATGGTGCCAATGACTGAGAGAAGGCTCAGTCATTGGTTCTGCTGTGGAAAAGGCTAATTTTCCACAGCAGCGACATAACCAGGGAATTCAGGACACTTATTATGCTGAGTGTCCATCACTCAACACTGAAGCTCATGAGTGTGAGTGTCTGTGTTTCAGCGTAGAAAACAAAATGTGCAAATACATATGTGTCTATGAGTGTGTAATTGTATATACTGCATATAGAGAACCACTTTCATAGTACTTACGAACAAAGGGAGATCTTTTGTGAAAAGTGACCTTTTCCCAGTCCTCACATTTTTTGCATTTCCACTACGCCCTACTAGTTATGTTTAGAGGTATTGTGGTTGAAGTTTTGGTTCAGGTTAGGTAGGTGGGTAGAGTTGGGGAAAATGTATGGGTCAGGTGCGAATGCATTTAAATAAATGGAAGTCAATGCAAAGTCCTTAGTTTGTAACACAAGGATGTGTTTGCGTGTATAATCCAGGTTTTTATATCCTATGTCTAGAATGTAGGGTTGTGGGGACCACTGCTTCTTGTGGGGACATTTTCTTGGTCCCAATGTGGGAAATTGCTGTTTTCGGGTTAGTGGTTAGGACTGTGATGGCTAGATTTAGGGTTTTGGTTAGACTTAGGTCTATGATGGTTAGGGGTAGGGTAAAGGTTATGCTGCAGAAAATGAATGGAAGTCAATGTAAAGTCCCCAGAAGTCATGAAAATAAGATCGTGTGTGTCTGTTTGTTTGGTGGGTTGCAGAAGTAGACAAAAGAAACCTGGAGTAAAACAGAATCACTAATGGCCTGAGAGCAATAAAATATTTTATTTTCCATTATTCTTAGTAAATTATAAGCGTTGTACCGTTTGCTTGTTCATAAATATATTATCTCTTCAATTGCAAGGCATGCTTCTTGGTATGAAACAAGTTATCCTTCATGGGGTGAATTTTTATTTTTTTACAGATCCACAAAAGAAGAAAGAAAGAATTTAGCTATATGTAGAAGTGAATGTACCTCTTCCAGCTGGCAGGCTTTAATGATGGAAGTGTAGCGAAATTCGTCATAAGTCAGGCCAAAAAGGATGTTGTCACGAATGGTCCCTGGCATTATCCAAGAAGTCTGCGGTGAATACGAAACCCGACCACTGTGTCTAATTTTGCCCTCTGATGGCACCAGCTCTCCCAGGATCATCATGAGGAGGGAACTCTGAAGAAAACAGGGAAGGGTTGGAACATGGATTTCTACAACATTTTTAAGCTAAAAATAAACAGGGTTTGGTCATATCCTGCAGCGTTTTACAGTCTTGGCATCATTTACAGTACTCACATTACATATTTTTAATATAAAGAGCATAAGCACTGCATTAACTATTTGCTTGAAATACCTTTCCAGACCCAGTAGATCCAGCCACTCCGAGCATCATGCCTTCCTCTAAGCGTAGGTTGATGTTTTTGAGGACCGGTGTGATGTATAAGTTAGTGAAGAACAGTCCATCGTCACCAGTCATGTGTCCATTCGCTTTGTTCTCCCGCTTGATCTTCTCAAAGAGCTCAACAATACCCTGCAAGAGAATTTAGAGTTTTTAGTACAGTGATTAAGACACACATGTATTTACAGTCTTTAATACCATAAAGATACCAGTTCACCTTTGACTTGTAAGAGCTCACCATATCGTGCAACCTATGTACGATACGGTACATATTTTTCTTTTTTTTTTTTTTTTTACATTGCCTTGGAAAATTATTCATATCTCTTGAGGCTTTTCACACTTTTTCCATATTACAACCACATAATGTTTATGTTTTCTTTTGGGATTTGAAGTGGAAGCTGAAGGATGAATGATTTGCAGTGTTTTTTGTACTCCAAATACCGTTATATCAAACTGTTGACCAAAAGTTGTTATGATTAGCAGGAGTACTGCACAATCCCTCAAAAGGTCAAATAATATCTAAATTAGAAAAGAGAACATTCCAGAACAGGACCAATGAAGAGAGAGAAGTAGGAAGTTCAGACCATTTCACCATCACCATGACATGTCTGGCAAACTAAATAAACATCATCAGGAATGTAATATTGTGTGCTTTGCTGAGATCCGCTGATTGACCAGAGAAAATCATACAAATATCAAGGATGTCAAGGACAAATTGCTCTTGCATGTAGGAGGTCTACCTCCTCTTGCCTATTGTTTTTCTTTACTTGTATGAATGAATTGTTCAGAGGTAACCTATGATAAAACAGTTGTGCAAATATTCTCAGAGGAAGCTGAAGAAGGTCTGTGTAGGTCATTTTTAGGCAACAGATTGGGATGACATGACTATGTGGACAACAGCATGCCAAACAGAACGGTGATTTGATTCCTCAATGATAAATGTCTGTTTACTAGTGACCTGAAGGAAATGACTAGCAAAAAAGTGTGGGAGTCAAATAACTACTGAGGAGTTTCCAAAGCAACTTAAAATTTGGATTGAGAACATGCATTACACAAATATGGAGTTTACAGAAAAATGGGATTGCTGAAAGAAACGTCCATAAGTCTTAGTCTGTTTGCCTATAAGCAGAATAGTTTCCAGACTTTTCTGCCTCATCTTGTTCTTTCAAATAATGAAAACTCCTCTGAGTCTGAGGAAAAGAAGCACAAGGACAGAAGAAGACTCACAAAGGCTCACAATAGCCTTTTTCAACTCATCTGTCACTGCCTCTGAACAGATTAAAGGATGACGCAGAGCTATGCTAGAAAAGGGGAACCCTGTGTGACTGACTAGGTTATTTATTGACCCTCACCATGACATTTTATGGGCCTAAGTTCCAGTAATGCCTGTATTGGTTGTAGTTTGTCATGAAATTCTCTTTCTAATGAGCTGACGTACATGCTGTCAGCTGTAAAGAAAAAAGAAAGAACAACAGCCTCCTTGACATTTGTGTGCGAATCCACACATTCCAGGAAGAGTGTAAAAACAGAATTTGGGAATTGGGTAATGAACACCGAGTCTCAGAGGGAAAACTAGAGTGTTCCCAGCAAAGTGGTGACACCACCTGGTTAATTAACTATGCAAAGTGAGGGATTGTCAGGCGTCTGTTTTCTCACGGTATTGGGTAGACAATGAATCACACCTGTTGGACTAGGTTTACAGCCTTTGACTATAGATAAGAAATTACATTCCACTCCTGGTGACAGTGAGGAATGAACTTTTACACCTGTAACTCATTGTGGATTAAGGAGCTGACTTTCCTTGCAGCAGCATGCATTTTACGTTTAATAATGATTGTTGTAGACTGGTTCATTTAAAATTACATTTTACATAATGCATCAGAATGACGACAGCCTATTTCAAAATATGCTTTAATTTTTATCATCGTATTGTTTTGCTTTTATCAGACTGTGAATAAAATTCATATTAGCAGAGACGGACACTTCATGAAAGACACATGGCATCTTTACTTGACAAGAACACCATTAGCAAATGTCTGAAAGTGACTGACTTGTAAAAGCAAGTTCTGCACCACTGCGTTACCTTTACGGGGATAGAGCTCAACTTGAAAAGGGGCAATGAATTATGGGTTGCTAATAAGAAGAGGTATGCAGGCCTTATTAAACAGGACTAAGATTTGGATTCTCAGGTGTCTAACTGTGAATATCAAGGTATCACAATACGAAGCAGCAGTGCCTGTACCCAAGACAAGTTACATTGCAGTCATTCTGGTCTCAAAGCTGGATTAGTTCATTAATTACATAATGAAAAGGTATTTCTGTCAGGTCAAAACTGTACATTTTAACAAAAATGTAGTCTAGATGTGTCATATTTAAAACTGTCCTTTCAAATTTCAGACTCTCAGCTTTAGAATAGCCAAACACTGACTCTCTTTTTTTTTTAACAAATCAGAATTATTGTTAACAACCCAACTGCAAAAACAATGAAATGGGTTCATTCATATGAACTTAGACCACTTTACACCAGCCAGATTTAAGTGCTTGAACCATAAATTAAATATTTTCTTCATGGACTAATGCCTAAATGAGGAAAAAAAGTTTAACCTTTACATTGGAATTAGGACTATCGCGCTCTAGGATCGTCCAAGTGTTGAACTGAGTTTGAAAACAGACCTCATCCCAGGATGCAGAGACATTGATAAGCTCCAATCCAACCGTGGTCAAGCTGTAATCCATTACTTTGTATTCCTCCTTAAGCAGGAAATCCTTGAAGGGAAACACACGTGCACGCATACACACACGCACACACACACACGCACACACACACACACACATATACACATGCAGCATGCACAATGTCAATGTTTCCTTCATTATGTTGTGCAGTAAGGGTTCAGATGCCAAAAGCAAAAACTAACATTTTACATACAATTTTAAAAATCAAAGCAACAATCACAACCATTTAACATTAGTTTCGGATGGAATGCAGTCCTTTCTTGTGTGAGACACACTAATATATCTGAATGTCAAATTACATTATTTGAAACAGAGGTATCCCTAAAAGTAACATAGATTCCTAAAAATAGATCAGTGTACTTAAAAGAAAAACACAAAAAAACTGATTTTGTCTACCTCGATCTTCTGGACCAGTGCCAGCGTGTCATACCACATCTGGATGGAGCCTGGCAGCTGGCGGGTGAGCGTCATGCGTAGCACGACACAGTATGATGCTGTGGTGAAAATCGGCCGCAGTATGATGCCTTTACTGAGTGCATGCGGCACAATGGCTGATATGATAACCAGAATGGCAGAGAAAAAATATGAAGCACTGTAGAAATAGCGCAGAGAGCCAATCTTTCTGGTTAAAGTCATTTCATCCCTGAAAGGAGAAGAAAAATTGACATTTTAGGTAAATATATTATCATACACAACTATTACTTTACATTAGGAGTGCACAGCAGTTTTTTGTCCAATCAGCAATCTTTAAGAAGCCTGACACCAATTTTTTGTTTTTTTTGCGCTAAACACAGCGATGAAGTTGGGAACAGATGGATGATGGCAGTGGCTGATTTTCTCATCTTTGCAAAGGTAGATAAAATCAGTTGATAATATTGGTTTCACATGTTTGCATCAGCCAATCACTGATCTCCCAAAATTCAGGAAATGGGGGGCAATTTATTGATAGACCCCTTCTTTATTCAATACCATCTACATCAATTTTTTCATATTTGATAACTTTTGAGACTTTGCTACCTTAAGAGGTAGCAAAGTCTTTGCTGTAGGCATTGTTGGAGCCTTTTTTTATTACATTGTGATATTACAACTGTACTGCTGAGGACTGAATATTTATATTATTAATATTTCTAGGGAATGAAAGAGCTGAATGTCTGTCAAATGTGTAACATATGAAAACTGTTTTAAAGAAAGAGTATCAAAATGAAACAAGTAGGAAATATTAACAGGCATTGTTCAACAACTCTGACACTGAAACTAATAAACTTATAAGATTTATAACTGGTTACAAGCGCCTCTATCATAATGAAGTATATTACTTAAATATACTGTATATTTAATATACAATATAAAGTATATTGAATATAAAAGTATATTGAAGTATATTTTAACACACCAGCAAATCAGTAGATTTACTAAGTAAGAAAAATATATTTAACACACATATAATTTTGAATACTAGTATGTTTTCTGTGGAACTCAATTCATTTATCCTTGGTGTTAACACCAGCCCTAAAGCCTTATGGACGTTTCACAGTATCTGTGCATGACCTTTCCACACTATAAATTGCATAATCAACCCAAACCTTCTGTATCTGAATGTTACACTGAAGGGTCAAAACAATAAAAACTAGACTTTCAAGCTTGGGGAAAAAAAACAATATTTCCAAACACATTTTCCCAATTTTAAAAAGGTTTTAAAAAATAAGCATCAGATATTATTAAACATTATTAATATCTTCATTTTTTCCCGTTAAATTGAATGGCGGCCTCCCCTAGCATAAGACCATATGACTGATGAGCAGTGACTAAATAAAATGGCAAATTTAAAAAAGAAAACTCAAGGAAAAGCATGTTTTAATTGCTTTCCTTCTTTGTGTGCATAGTGAGTAGTGTTCCCTTACTGTCTGATGTTTTTGATGATGGTTTCCATCACTTCCTCCCAGCCATACGCCTTCACCGAGTGAATGTTCTCCACAATCTCAGAAGTAAGAGCCAGGCGTCGGTTTATGAGCCCGGCACGTTTCGCCCTGCATGCAGCAGGCATATTAACATCGGAACAGAAACAGCATACAGAGTAACAATTTTCAGGTTTGCATGTATATCTACACTAGCAGGAAACTACAGTTTAAAAAAAAGCAAAGAAATTATTTGATTTTAACAAAGATTTACAATTATAGTATTGTTCATATGTTCTATGATATACTGGTAGATTTGTATTTTGTGTGCGTGCGTGTGTGTGGTGACGTGTTCTCACCTAGGAGGTCCCATCTTCAAGGACAGCCACGCTTGGAGAATGCCCAGAAGAGTGAGAGTTGCCAGGGCACAGAAGCCATTCACCTCGATCAGCTCCCAGATCAAACCAGTACACAGGATACATTGCAGAGGGGTGATCCACACAAAGTGTGCTAAACCAAGGCTCTGGAATATAAACACACACAAACGCAAGTACACACACAGAGTAATGTTCAATGAGAGTAAAAAGTCACATTGTTGTTGCTTTTATACCCTGAGTGACGGAGGAATCTTTGAATAAAACATATTGAAACAACAAAAAACTGAATAATCAAATCAACAACCTAAACATCTTTTAATTAATGTTAATATTAACCAAGAACAGCACAAACTGAATTATAAGAAAGCAATGTCATGGAAAATTTGTGCGAACCAGGAATACTTTATCCTAGTTACTTTCACTAACACCACCAAAACATCCACCAAATGTAACGTGTCAAAGCCCACAACCCACATCAAAGATCCATGATTTTCTGCCATGATAGAGAATAGTTCAAAAGATTACAGCATTTTGGGAATGTGGTGAGAAAACTCCCCTGTCTCTAACATGTGGCTTTGACAATAATCACAAACTGTGACCAACGACAAGCACTAAGATAAGAATGGCTCACCAGCAGGGTTTTGACCAATAAGTAGATTTTCACCATTTCAGAGAAAATGAAAGAAAGCAATTAAAGAGTACCAGCAATGTACAGACTCACAACATAAATTTGCATGCATTTAAAGTATTACTTGTATTACTAGTATTTAAAACTCATGAAATTGTTTCGATTGTTCCACAGTGCAGTGAAGAAATATATAAAACAACTAGTGTAAAAATGTGTCACAAACCAACACTTGGCCATAAGTTTTCATAGCCAGAACTTATTTTCAAGATTTTTTTAAATTATTTTAGTTGCTCTTATTTTTATTAGCAAGTATTTTAACAACATACAGTCTGCTAGGGCTGTGTAATAATACCGATTTTGTGATATATATCGATATTTTCTTTCCTAGAAAAAAATTTATATTCATCCGCAAGTATCGTAACATCCAACTGTCACCTTGCTCAGTCACATTGCTTGCTTCGCCGGGAGAGTGATTCGATCATCAGGCTTAGAGTGATTCATTCAGATGTTAAGTGTCAAGGTTAAAAAGGTATCAAACTAGTCAGGGCAGGTACTTGGTTCACTTTATTTACTCTACAAATGCATGTAAGCTACAGTTTGTACTGTTTCAATTAAAAGAAACATGTTTTCTCACCACTTCTTTGATTCATTTTGTCCAGCTGTCGACTTCAAGTCTGTGTCCAACCAGAGCCAGGTATTGTGTAGTTGGTGCTTTTAATCAGTTTTCAGTTAAATTAATCCAATCCAACTCTATAACAGTCACAAAATGTCACCAAAATCACTCGGTCCCTCTAAAATGTTTCAGAAAATCACAAAAGTGTATTGAATTGTATCGTTTGCTGAATATCGCAATATATATGGCATCGTGAGCAGAATATCGTGTTTCGTATCGTGAGATTATTGTTTCACTACAGCCCTACAGTCTGCATATATTTTAAGGCAGCTTTATCTTTTTAAGGCTACTTATACTACAGAGATATTTCTGTAGAAAACTGATAATTGATTTTGGAGCATTCATTTTATTTCCACCAATCAAAAATGAAGCACAAATCTGTCAATATCACAATATGAGTATATGTAATATAGATGTAGAGAAGAACTGAATGGACTGAAATAAACACAAACTAATTATTTCATTCAGATTCAGCTTCCTTAAGCATGTAAGACTTTTGGTGAGACTTGTTTAATGCGGTGAAGATGGTCAAGTCATTTGGAAACCACAAGTTGGTCAAAAAAAACTTTTGCAATAGCTCGTCATTGTTGAGAAATAATGAACTTTACTTTTTTCTTTTCTCTTTTCTCATTCCTTCTGGCTTTTAATAAGATTTAAACAAAGTGGGAGGATAAATCAGAGTCAGATTTATTTCAATTTTATTTTATTTTAACATCAATATCTGAGGGGCCAAAGGGGTCGGGTGCAATGTGTCATGGGCGGCAGCCGAGGGAGGGGACCCTGGCGGACCGCCAACAGGATCTGTTGTTGCTCTTGGGACGTGTAACGTCACCTCTCTGGTGGGGAAGGAACCGGAGCTAGTGTGCGAGGCTGAGAGGTTTCGGCTAGAAATAGTCGGCCTCACCTCGACACATGGCTCTGGTTCCGGAACCAGTCTCCTTGAGAGGGGCTGGACGTACTTCCACTCTGGAGTTGCCCACGGCGAGAGGCGCCGGGCAGGAGTGAGCATACTTGTTGCCCCCCATCTTGGCGCCTGTACGTTGGGGTTCACCCCGGTGAACCAGAGGGTAGCCTCCCTCCGCCTATGGGTGGGGGGACGAGTTCTGACTGTTGTCTGTGCTTACGGGCCGAACAACAGTTCAGATTACCCACCCTTCTTGGAGTCCTTAGAGGGGATACTGGAGAGTGCCCCTTCGGGGGACTCCCTTGTTCTGCTGGGGGACTTCAACGCTCACGTGGGCAATGACAGTGAGACCTGGAGGGGCGTGGTTGGGAGGAACGGCCCCCTTGATCTGAACTCGAGTGGTGTTCTGTTGTTGGACTTCTGTGCTCGTCACGGTTTGTCCATCACGAACACCATGTTCAGGCATAAGGGTGTTCATACGTGCACTTGGCACCAGGACACCCTAGGCCGCAGTTCGATGATCGATTTTGTCGTCGTTTCATCGGATCTGCGGCCGTATGTCTTGGACACTCGGGTGAAGAGAGGGGCGGAGCTGTCCACTGACCACTACCTGGTGGTGAGTTGGCTCCGGTGGTGGGGGAGGAAGCCGGTCAGACCTGGCAGGCCCAAACGTGTAGTGAGCGTCTGCTGGGAATGGCTGGCGGAGTCCCCTGTGAGACGGAGCTTTAACTCCCATCTCCGGCAGAACTTCGAACACGTTCCGGGGGAGGTAGGGGACATTGAGTCTGAGTGGACCATGTTCCGTGCCTCCATCGCCGAAGCGGCTTATCAGAACTGTGGCTACAAGGTCGTTGGTGCCTGTCGCGGCGGCAACCCTCGAACCCGTTGGTGGACACCTTCAGTGAGGGATGCTGTCAAGCTGAAGGAGTCCTATGGGGCCTTTTTGGCCTGTGGGACTCCAGAAGCAGCTGATGGGTACCGGCGAGCGAAGCGGCATGCGGCTCGGGTGGTCGCTGAGGCAAAAACTCGGGCGTGGGAGGAGTTTGGAGAGGCCATGGAGAAAGACTTCCGTACGGCTTCGAGGCGATTCTGGTCCACCATCCGGCGTCTCAGGAGGGGGAAGCAGTGCAGCACCAACACTGTTTACAGTGGGGATGGTGTGCTGCTGACCTCAACTCGGGATGTTGTGGGTCGGTGGGCGGAATACTTTGAAGACCTCCTCAATCCCACCAACATGCCTTCTGTTGAGGAAGCTGAGCCTGTGGACTCTGGGTCGGGCTCTCCAATCTCTGGGAACGAGGTCGCCGAGGTGGTCAAAAAGCTCCTCGGTGGCAGGGCCCCGGGGGTGGATGAGATCCGTCCGGAGTTCCTTAAGGCTCTGGATGTTGTAGGGTTGTGTTGGCTCACGTGACTCTGCAATATCGCATGGACATCGGGGGCAGTTCCTCTGGATTGGCAGACCAGGGTGGTGGTCCCCCTGTTTAAAAAGGGGGACCGGAGGGTGTGCTCCAATTACAGAGGAGTCACACTCTTAAGCCTCCCTGGTAAGGTCTATTCAGGGGTCCTGGAGAGGAGGGTCCGTCGGATAGTCGAACCTCGGATTCAGGAAGAACAGTGTGGTTTTCGTCCTGGTCGTGGAACACTGGACCAGCTCTACACCCTCAGCAGGGTCCTGGAGGGTGCATGGGAGTTCGCCCAACCAGTCTACATGTGTTTTGTGGACTTGGAGAAGGCGTTCGACCGTGTCCCTCGGGGGGCCTTGTAGGGGGTTCTCCGGGAGTATGGGGTACCGGGCCCTTTGATACGGGCTGTCAGGTCCCTGTATGACTGGTGTCAGAGTCTGGTCCGCATTGCCGGCAGTAAGTCGGGCTCGTTTCCGGTGAGAGTTGGACTCCGCCAAGGCTGCCCTTTGTCACCGATTCTGTTCATTACTTTCATGGACAGAATTTCTAGGCGCAGCCGAGGTGTTGAGGGGATCCGTTTTGGTGGCCTTAGGATCGCATCTCTGCTTTTTGCGGATGATGTGGTCCTGATGGCTTCATCAGATCGTGATCTGCGGCTCTCGCTGAAACGGTTTGCGGCCGAGTGTGAAGCGGCTGGGATGAGGCTCAGTGCCTCCAAATCCGAGGCCATGGTCTTGAGCCGGAAAAGGGTAGAGTGCCTTCTCCGGGTCAGGGGGGTCGTCCTGCCTCAAGTGGAGGAGTTTAAGTATCTGGGGATCTTGTTCACGAATGAGGGACGAAGGGAGCAGGAGATCAACAGGCGGATTGGGGCAGCGTCTGCTGTGAAGCGGGCGCTGTACCGGTCCGTCGTGGTGAAGAGAGAGCTGAGTCAAAAAGCGAAGCTCTCGATTTACCGGTCGATCTACGTTCCCACCCTCATCTATGGTCATGAGCTTTGGGTCATGACCGAAAGAATGAGATCACGGATACAAGTGGCCGAAATGGGCTTCCTCCGCAGGGTGGCTGGGCTCTCCCTTAGAGATAGGGTGAGAAGCTCGGTCATCCAGGAGGGACTCAAAGTAGAGCCGCTGCTCCTCCACGTCGAGAGGAGCCAGTTGAGGTGGCTCGGGCATCTGGTCAGGATGCCTCCTGGACTCCTCCCTGGTGAGGTGTTCCGGACACGTCCCACCGGAAGGAGGCCTCGAGGAAGACCCAGGACACGCTGGAGGGACTATGTCTCTCGGCTGGCCTGGGAACGCCTTGGGGTTCCCCCGGAGGAGCTGGAAGACGTGGCTGGGGAGAGGGAAGTCTGGGCCTCCCTTCTGAAGCTGCTGCCCCCGCGACCCGACCCCGGATAAGCGGAAGAAAATGGATGGATGGATGGATGGATGGATGGATGGATGGATGGATGGATGGATGGATGGATGGATGGATGGATGGATCTGAGCTCTAAGTTGGGAACACTTTTGTTTTAAATTTTTTTGGATTCGTCATTTTATCAAGCCTTTTTTCTTTCTATTGTTACTGCTTGTTTGGCAGCATCAGTCCTCCATAATCCATGAAACAAAGAGCTTCTAAAAAAAACTCAGATATAGACAAGGAGAAAGAAGATACAGAAAAAGAGGGACTAAAGATCCAACCCAAGGACTTGGGGAAAGAGGCAACAAATTAAAGCACTGTAAATAATTCAGATTATCTCTCATGAATTTAACCATTTAGGAATTTAACTGTAGTTACTCTTTCAAGTGGTACCATTTCTCCTTGAACATTTTTCTATTGTTACAAATAACGATGTTCTGTCTTTAAGACCTTTGAGAGAGAAAAAAGAGAGAGCAGCTAAAATGACAACCAGGAAGGGAGAAGGAAACAACAAATTATGAGCTGATCATGAGCAATATCAGTCAAGCTTATGGGCCATATCCCTATGTGAAACATGTTAATAGGGAATCCCTCCTCCCATTTAAAAAAGTGAATTCCAGGCAGAAATGTATGCTATGATTTTAGAAGTGCCTCCAGAACTGTATGTGTGATGCATGACTATTCACAATGAATAAAGTGACAAAAGCAGTGTAGTGAAGTGCACCAACTCTCATGTTTCAAGAATCCACTTTCATCAGTTCTTTCCTGCTAAGTCTCACCTGTACTGCAGGTGCAGCACCCAGGGATGCCCTATTATCCATTTACTTGTAAGTTTCCTCCTTTCATTAATAACACACCCCACCATACACACTCACACATGCACACACACCAAGTAACTCTGCACCTTTGTATTGGGTTAGCCACATGTAAGCTAGGTGATAATTGCCCTGAAGCAGATTGCAGAGTGTTTCTACATTCAACGTCCAGGTGACACCCCAGCAACACAGGTGACGGCACACACACTTGTGCATACCCTTCAGCTGTTTAGCATAGGCTAGCATTTATTTTCCAAACTATTAAGTTGGTTACATGAAGCAGCGTTTATGGACCCACACTTGATTGACTTGGTATTGTGTCCCCTCATTCTCAGAAAATAGACAACAGCTGGGTGTCATAATAAAGCAGTGGTTCTTAACCTGGGTTCGATCAAACCCCAGGGGTTCGATGAGTCGGTCTCAGGGGTTCGGCGGAACCTCTGCCACTAAAGTAAAGACACACTTGTGTAAAGTCGTGATGACTCGCCCCGCTTTGCCATCACTTGCTGCAGAGGATCACGTTACATTGCTTAGCCAATCAGTGCTAAGGAGGAGCACTGATTGAAGGAGCTTCACTCAGCATGGATTTGAACTTGCGTCTTTAATTACTTCAGCAAAGCTCAAAATTTGCTCCTTAGTCGCATCTTTTCGGGGTTGCTACAGCCTCTAGTGGCGTGGGGGTGGTAACACCACTAATATAATTACATTACTAAATCAGAATACCGCAAAGTCTTTATTATTTATTATTAGTTTTTCATTCTCTTAAGAATGTGGAGCTAATTAAATGATCTAAACAAGACCTTAAAGTGGTTCCAGTTTCTCTCAATGGCCAACCTGTTGAAACTGTGGCAAATTTTAAATACCTTGGGTCGTTCCTGGACAGTCAGTTCAACTTTGCTGAAAACACTGACTATATTTTGAAGAACTGTTTTCAGAGACTCTACCTTTTAAGAAAACTTCGTGATCTTAGTGAATTTGGGGGGAAGAAAATCATATTTTATTTATCACTGCAGAAGAGTTCAGTGAATGCGCATATGAAACTGATGGGTTTGGTACCTCAAAAAATGTTAAGAACCACTGTAATAAAGGGACGAGGGTGATTGCATCAAGACGACACCTGCTGACCTGCTGTCAAGTTTGACGTTTAAGCTGGATTTGTTTTACACCAGTGTTTCTCAACCTTTTTTGGGCCAGCGCCCCCTAGCCTTTATCCAGGTCCTTCACTGCCCCCCACCAAAGAATTTACAGGCTACTTTGCACTGACTATTATTTTATCATTCATATTGCTATCACTATTGTAGATGTTTTGATTTTTAGGCCCGAGCAGCTAAGCGCTGCGAAGGCCTATTGTAATTGCGCTGTTTATTATGCTTGCTTCTGTATTTATCATCAAAAATAATTTTATTTTTATTGCTATGTCCACTTTAGTTTCTTTCCTGTTGCTAGATTTATTTGATCATTTATCCATTATAAGACGAATAATATAGGATGAATAATCTTCACTCATCACCTGCTGCGCTGCCTAATCGTCATGATCTGTTTCACATCATGTGTTGATTTTTTTCACTGTTTAGCGTCGGATTCTCTGTTTTTATGCCATAATTCACATCTAGTTCGTGCTCCATTTTATGTCCCACTTCTCCTGCTTCAGAGTTTTGCGAGATGTGCACGTCTTTTTTTTCAAGCCCCTAAGGTGCAGGGCAGTCGGGAAGAGTATTGATGGGGAAAAGGCAGACTGACATAAACCTTTTAAAACAATGGAAACAATTTCTGCATTCTGATTATTGAAATTTTAAAGTACTGTGGTACCTTTGTTCTATCACCCCCGTTTCATATCGAACCACTTACAGCACAGATGTTAACACTATAAAATGAACGCTCTCTATTGTGGTATCACCCACGGAGGGATTTCTTTTTTTCTTTATTTAAATGGGTTCATTTTTCAGAGGGATACACAGTGAGGCTATTTTAGTTACCAGTAGCAGGAGAACGGAGCAGTGCCACGAAGCTAACAGAAGCTAACAAACAAACACTGAATAGAAGAGTGCCATTACTGTCATTGATGCAGTTGCAGCCAAGCATGGTTTAATGTTACACAATACAGTTTTACCAAGTTGCTCAGTCTTAACTGGCATTGTTGTGCATTTAAGGTGTAAAGTTTACCTTCAACTAAATGCCCCCCAAAGGCATCCCAGCGCCCTCCTTTTGTAAAAGTGTCTGCCAGCGCCCCGTGCTGTCCTCTGAACGCCCCAGAGGGCGGTACTACCCACGTTGAGAACTGCTATTTTACACTAAGCAATGATCCAAACTCTAACCCGAGAGGATATTTCACTTTGTCCTATTTCAAGCGCAGCCTTCTTTTCTCCTACCTCATCCAGCTTGTTGAGGTGGGCAGACATGAGACTGACGAGCTGCCCGGTGCTGATCTTATCCAACACCCTACTGGACAGCTTGAGTGTCTGAAAAGAGTAAATATTGGTAGCTAGTTGAAATTCAACGATCATAAGTGAATTTGGAAGGAAAGTTTGTCTCACTGTGGGATTACTGGAGTCTCCTTCTCATACCTTTTTGTATATAAGGCTGAAGAGGGCAATGCGAATCTGCATGCCGAGGTGATGCAGACCGTAGAGGGCAGGCTGCAGCAGGATGAAGCGAGCAGTGAAGAGGAGGCCAAGCCCCAGGGCCAGGTAGTACCCCTGACTTCTCTCCGGAGCATGGAAGGGGTCAAAGGAAGCAATGATGCGACCTGAAAGCTGAGGCTGCACAGTCTTGGATGCCTCCTACAAAGGAAAGACAACACATCAACACATCAACAAGTTACTGTCGCTTATTTCACCTCAAATACCAATGTGAAGTAGAGATCCCTGATCTGCTGCTTGAGATTGATTATTGATTAATATCAAGGTTGAAAGATACACTCAACTCACAATGTCTGCCTATTGTCCAGGGTTTTACATTTTTTGTCATTTCCAGTATTTTCATTGAGGGAATTAGAGGCTCCAGTGAAACCTACATTCAATACCACCAGTTTATTTTGACAATCAACTCTTTTTTTCTTTCTGTCAACATGTTTTTCTTTGTTTAGCACCATAGCCATAGCTTTTATTAACAGTATGGTGTGATCCAGTCAGAGTTCTGACATGAATATGATAGAGAATTTGTAGAGAGAGCTTAGGCCTAAAAGGCCTTTCAACCTAAAAGACTTGGAGCTCTATTCTCAAAATTGATGATAAAAATATGAGTGAAAAACCCATGAAAAGTTGGTTGGCCATAATCAGAAACTGGAGAGCTGGGTCGGACTCTCTGGTACACAACTTACCTGGTTCAAATATTACCTAAAGAACAAGGACTTCCTTGTGTCAGTAGGAAAAAGGTCACATGTGGGGTACCCCAAAGGTCCATAATGGTTCCCCTCCTATTTGATATCTACACGCTCCCACTAGTTCAGGTTATTAAAAAAATATTTGATTAGTTATGCAGATGATACACAGCTCTACATTACGATGTCACCAGGTGACTCTGAACCCATCACAGCACTGAACAGATGCTTAGAACAGATACATGAGTGGATATTTCAGCTTTACCTACTACGTCAATTATTACATGGAAACTAGAGATCAGGCTGAAATCTGAGAATAACGATGAACTCTGACGTGAACCTTCAAAGCCACATAAAGACAGTTACAAAGTCAGCCTTCTATCACTTGAAGAACATTTGCAGAACTAAAAGACTAATGTCTCACCAAGATCTTGAGAAACTCATCCATGCGTTTATCTTTAGTTGCATTGATCACTGTTACAGGCCTGCCTAAAAAGTCAAGCTGCAGCTGATCCAGAAAGCTGATGCTGGCGTTCTCACTAAAACCAGGAAGAATGAGCACATCACAAAGTTCTAAAGTCTTTCCACTGGCTCTCTGTAGTTTAGTGAACATACTTTAAAATAATTTATTTAGTTTATAAATCACTGGATGGCTTAACCACAAAACATTAAAGACCTGCTGATGTATCAATCTTCCAGACCTGTCAGATCTACCTGTTACAGTCAGCTTTGCATCCCAAGAATTAAAACCTAACATGGAAAAAAACAACATTCACTTTTTATCTCTAGCAAACTTCAAGAAAAGTGCAAAGATGCTGAAGCACTGAGTTACTTTAAATCAAGGCTAAAACTCCATTTGCTTTCAGCTGCCTTAAATTAATAACTGAAACATTACAAAGATTCTGTTTTTCAACCTGTTATCATTTTCTCTTATTTTGCACCGTAATGATTTTTGCTTGTTTGTCGATTTATTTTGCTTCTAATCATGTAAAGCATTTTGAATTGCCTCAATGTTGAAAATATGCAACACAAATAAAATGTCTTGACTTTTGTTTGAAGGTAAGGCCACACACCAGTTCTTAAAGAGTTAGCATATCTACAGCTACATCTTAGTAAATTAGCATAAGCATTCACATGAGTCTTGTTCATCAGATTAAAAACACATTTTGAAAACAGAAACCTTTAATCCGGTATTCAACATGTTGTTCATGAAGCCCTTATTTCCATATTAAAATGTTTTTATTAGTTTGATGTAATATTCTAATTTTAAATGTGTGTTTAGCAAAAACCCATCATAATTAACATAATAAATGCTTGAAAACAGCTGCCTGTGTGCAATTAATCTATATAATGTGTTTCGCTTAGCAAACCGAGTTACTCAAATAAATGAACTTTTTAATAATTTCTTTAACAAGAGACAACTCTATTTGGCAATGCCTTACGGTATAGTGTAATTTGCAATAAAATATGCAATAAATTACTTGAAGTATTCTTTTTGTATTAACAGGGAACTTTTAAAAGAATTGTACCTTCTAGATACAAAATAAGAAAACTCCCATTTTTCTTTGTGATGTTACCGAAGCTGTCTTCACTCATTAAAAAATAATACCTGAATATCATCAGTTAAAAAAGATGACTCATAATCCATTCAGACAGCAGGGTCAACAATTAATTTGTCCACAGAATAACCGAGCAAAAATGTGTTGACTTGAATCAACTTCTTTCAGAACAGCTTTGTATTCCCAGTGTCCTCTGTGGATCTAACAAGCATTCCTGTTGTCCAGACAACCAGTACCCACTGTACAAAGTCACCCAGTAGCTGCTGCCCTGTCCCCCTCGTATATCTGGGACAATGACACTGCAGTACAACATGCCTGTCGTCTTCAGACATTGCTCCACTGTAGCATTATTGGTCCTGAGTAAGAGGGCAACAAGCTTGACACAAAACACAAAGTACCCAGTGGTGGAGCCGCAGTGGGGTGACACAAAGTTTGATCATTTTAATTCAATTGAAAATTAGCAGTTGGAGGAAATATGCATATTTTAACTGCTTGGTAGTTGAAGCTGTAGTATGTAACTTTTATATATATATTAAAAAAAACAAAAACAAAGAAAAGTCATTATGTTGTGACAATATGGTATGAGACAGGTATTACGTCAAAAAACTGAGCTACTCTGCCTTCGCGCAGTGCTACAGAGCAATCTACAAACAACCAGTCAGAGCCAGGAGGCAGGGCTTAGCACTGTCAATCACCCCTCTGTCAATCACAGCCTGTCATGAATGCTAAGGGTAGTAAGCATGGCCACTGATGGCAGCAGATAAATGGTTTTCCTGTAACACTAAGTTGCTTCTCCGCAATCAGTACATCTAGCAGCAAGTACATGAGGTTGGTTGACAGCGCTAAGACCCTCCTCTTGTCTCTGATTGATTGTTTGTGGTTGGCAGCTGCACATTTCTTCACAAGGCAATAGTACCTCAGGGAGGAGGTAGAGGAGCTTGATCTTTTCCCACATTATCTGTCTCATAGCATGCTGTATTGACATGGTGACAGTTTTAACAAAAATGTAAAAACCTACTTTTTTTAAAAATAAAAGTTGCATACTGTCTCTCTATATAATACCCTGGAGCTTTTACACATTTTGTCTTAACAATCACATCACAAACACATCTCTATAATCCATAATCCGAAAATAAAAAAATTATGGCAGCTGATGGAATGATGGATAGGGAGATGGATGGAGCTAAATACAGGAAAATTATGGAAATAAATCCGTCCGTGGCACGAGAGAGGAAGTTCACCTTCCAGCAGGTCAAAGACCCTGTACATCCAGACTGTACATCCAGAGCCACAGGTTTACTTCAAAGTATCCTTGTATACCAGAATGGCCCAGTCAAAGTTCAGACCTAAACTAAGGTCCTGTGGTTAGACTTGAGAACTGTCACTGCAGGTATTATGCAAAGAATGGGCAAGAATTTCATTGTCAAGAGATTAATTTAAAACTTTATTTGCCAATAACCTAAAACTATATTTGCAGTGAAAGTTAGCAACATAGCATATTAGGAATGGGTCATATGGACTTCGAATTTTATTTATTTTAGGTGCTATTGTTCATGATCGTGAAAAAAAGACCTATTTATTACAATTTTTTAGGTGACTGTAGGACTCATGGCATAGCGCCACAAACATAAATATTGTTCTTGAGAAACATTTGAAATAGGCTTAATCATATGTTTGAATGAACTGATATTTAAAGATGCTCTCATGAAACAACCGAGAAAAGAGCAAAAATTACTTTTTCAATCATACAAACTCACACACACTATCACACATGGATAGTTCAACAAAAGAAGTATAATTATCAAACTTTAAAACAACATGATTCCTAATTATCTATACACAACTGCCCAAAAGTTGAACTCTCTTAAAGCTGCTGCAAAGCCAGAAAAAATAAAATAATTACAAAGAATTAGCAATTTCTTGAAACATTAGGGCTTAGTAACATTAGTAAATTCCACTAATGTACACATGTTTTGGGGACACAACGCAAAATGTGGGGTTGGTGAAAAACTTTTAGTATAAATTATATTTTAAAAAAAGCATTAATATAAAAATAATTTTCTTGAAAACTTAGCATCCTATATATAATGCTTTCTCCAGTCTTCACTGTGTGTTAATTCAGAAACAATGGGTTGTAAATCCATCCAGTTCACTCCCCATGAGATCACAGTGGAAGCGTGTACATACCCCTCCCAGTTAGAAAAAAACACAATGCTACAAAAAAGAAAAACCCTTCACTGGACCATAAACTGACCATAAACTGTAGAAGCTGGAAGAGGCAATAAGCATCAAAACACTTTCTGAAATGTGTTTTTTCAAGTGCAATAAAACCAAGAGCTAGATCATCTGGTACTTGCGTAACATTTTAAATTTGCAGCATTTTTAACAAAAAGAGTTTGCACAGTATGTACCATTGGTGATAAGAAACATCTACAGACAAACAAGACTTACCCCGAAGAAGAGGAGGACACCGAAGAAGGCAAACGGGAGGAAAAAGCATCGCGCCAGTGCTTTCAGCAGCTTGGGCCTGCCTTTGGCCAGCACCACCTCTTTGTCCCATTCCCTGCAGGATGGGCAGAGTTACAGCACAGTTAAACAGTAATAGAACAATAAGCCTACAAGACGAATAGAAGCAAAGTTTGTTTCTGGTTGCTATTTGTGTATTACTACTTTTGTGAAAAAGTAAAAAGAAACACGTTTAGGAATCTGTTCAACAAAATCTATTGACATGTAGTGGTTGTAGCTTATTGATATTGGCCTTCCAGTGCCACACAGGTTGGCCATTTTTTTTTCGAAACAAAAGTAAAAAAGTTTTCATGGTAAAAAATTTATGGTAGAATTCAATTAAAATTTTAAATAGAGGTAATTGCAGGTTCTGTAGTTAAGTAATCACATTTTAATTGGAAACTATATATTGACCAAAAAAGCAGTATTCTGATGTCAAAAACCCTTTTTGCTACTAAATTATTGAATAAAAAGTCATAAGAGGTCAACAACAAAGATATTTATTGTTTTATAATGTTATAAGCTATTAAACCATCAGATTGATGCAAAGTGCTGTTATAACCATGGTTATATCCACTCAGGTTTCCAGTGATTCAGGAACTCCTGGTCACTCATGGAACTTCTTCAGAAGCAAGAAACTTTAGCATTGGGGACGCCTGAGCCGCTGGTACATGTTTAGCATTGAGATGCTATTTTAGGCTTGAATAGCTTCGCCTATGGGCTAACTAACACAACTTGAACACAACAGCAGTCTTTTGCAATCATATATATATATATATATATATATATATATATATATATATATATATATATATATATATATATATATATTTTTTTTTTTTTTTTTTTTTTTAAACAAAAGTGAACACCCACTGGGACAAGAAAAAAAGCTTTGTCATCCAATGTCGTTTGTGGATGTCAGATTTATGAGTGTACCAGAAACGCACAAATACAAAGGTTCCATTCTGAACTTTTGTATGAAAAAAGGAGAAAATAAAAAGTGAGTAATGGCTTTAAATTTTTTAACACATTAAAATCTATGCAATTAAGTAATAGACATTAAGTCAAATTCCTGGTCCTAGTAAAAACATAATACTGCATTTTATTAGAAGTAAAATAAAACCATTGTTTTATTATAATTATAATTTCACTCTGTGAAATTATAATAAAATTTAGATCACAAAAACTTTCTAAGCCAATGTCACACATTGTAAAAAAACAAACAACAGTGTAAGTGGATAGGACAGCAACAGACAGAATATCTCCAACAGATGATATCACAATCTGTCTCTGAATTGGCAGGTCATAAACACTTTTTGGGGGGCAAAATTAATCATAACTGAACATAGACAACACCAGTAGCCTACAGGCTACTAGTTAACAAGCTTAAGGTCCTGTATTGATATTAGCAGGCTAGTCATCTTTTAGCTAACATTACCTGCTTCCAACAGTTTTACACAATTCAGTCGGTTAGTTTTGGGGAAAAACTGTGAAAAGTTCTTTGAGTTTTGCTGGTTTGCTGCCATGATTCTAACACACCTGCGTAGCTCCACACAGCAGCAGCAGCAGGTCTCCTTCACTGCCACAGGCATGAACCCAACGCGAGCGTCGTAGCGCTCGTGTTGCGTTTAAAGGCGGCTCGGAAAAACATGTGAACAACGGATTAAACAGTTTTAGCTGCCGATAAAAGTGACAGATGACACAGATATGGGAAGTGCGGACGTCCCTACTGTATCAAATTGACAGAGGAATAACAGAGAGTTGGCGACTTTAAGGTAAAAACCCAGCAACCCATGATTTTTTTTTTCATCCAGACGATTTCCCGCAATGGCCATTGCAAGGGGTGTCCTCTGGTTCCCAAACTGTGGGAACCTCTGGATTAGACCATAAAGATGTTTGGTCATAACGCACCACCATGTATACTGAAACAAAACACAACATACTAGCTGCCAGGCATGGTGACGTGAAAGTGATGGTTTGAGTTTGTTTTGAAGCCACAGGCAACCATGAACTCCTCTGTATGCTGCAGTGTTCAACGTGAAGATGTCTGTTCACTACACTAGTAACACTTGGCCAACATGAAGTCATGGATCAGGACAATTATCCCAACTATGGTAGTAAATCTAGAACAGAGCAGCTGAGAAATAAGACAGACATTATGCAAATGGTCCAGACCTTAACCTAAATGAATTGCTGTGGTTTGATCTTAAAGGAGTAACAAATAAAATGTAAATTAACTAAAGCTAAGAAAAGTGGACCAAAGTCATACAAAAGGCATTTCCTGTTACTACTCCTTAAGATGGCTGCTTCATCCTTGTTTAATAAATAATGTGATCTTTTATTTTTTTTAGATTTTTGTACACTTGCGTTTGCACCAAATTCTTTTTAAATATCTGGATACATAAGAAAAAAAAACTAAATTATAGCAAAGAGTATGGTTTACGGGTGATATTCCAGAGGAAAAAAATACTAGATGTGTTGCACTCAGATCTATTTAATTTCTTTTACTATATTCTAGTTCCTACTCAAGTAAATCATTCCACAAAGATTGAAAACTTGAGCGAAACAAAGGATGATAGAGTGGTTGATAGTAAAAAGCAGACTTTTATGGAGGGTAAATATACATTCCCACAAGTCCTCAATGTTTGCCAATCGAGAAGACTGAAGCAAAAAAAAAGAAAAAAACAAACAAAAAAACAACAAAGAAACCACTGCTCAGTGGACACACTGACATTTGTTAAGGCTGACTATTTAAACACCCATCTGTATTAACTGGTCTGTTGGCATCACTCAGGTGATAAGCGACCCTGGGAGACCAGCAAGTCCAAGGTCGATGTGCGATGCTGCGGCTCTTTAACACTGAAAACTAAATCTGAAAGCTCTAAAAGGAAAGAAAAACTCTTCCAAAATTATGTTGTTGTTTTTTTTCCCCATTATTCTATGAGGTCAATCTGGAACCGTGAGACAAAAGGAAAAACATGCAAGATGTAAAAAAAAAAAATCCTCATCCACCAGTAGTTCCAACACTTGACGCTAAGCGAAATCTCTTATTGAGGTATGATATAAATTAATGTCTGGTATTTTGCAAGGAGTAAAAAAATAAAACTGAAAAAAGAAAGAGAAGTGGTGAGTAAGATAGAAAAAGGACAGGAATATGAGATCAATTAAATGTCTGTTCACTGCTTCGCTGTTTGTTGGCATACGCAGGTTTGGTGTGTGTCTAACTTGGTTTCAAATGCCAGCCCATATTTTAAGTGTGTTCAGAAGAAATGATGGCATGTGCCCAGCTACTGTAAACACACCGAAAGGTCAGACACACAATTTCAAGAAAAATTTAGAGATTACAGCCTCTAAACCAACTCATCCTCAGTGAAATTCTCACTTCTTTACATTCAGCTTGCATGTGTAAGAGACACGCATGGTCTTCAAATTCCTCACAAACACACAGACTTAGGCACAGTTAGACAGTTGAGAGCGATAACTAGACTCTATGACAAATTCCTGCAGAGTTTTTATTCAATGTTATCAAGCCATTCTTGTAGCACAGGGCAATAAATTCAGTGCAATAAATGCTGATAACAGTTTTGGAGATCCAGTTGCTGCTCGCATCAACACATCAAACCACACAGCAATTAAAGTCAGATCAGATTGTGGAACTGAAGCAGGAGGGTTTTTTCAATTGTCTGATGGATTTTTGTCAACCACTCTTAATATTTCTAATAGAAAACAAGCAAGATTACTGTTGACAAGTAAAGTAGAATATAAAGGAGGATTACAAAGTTAAATTTGGCCTAAATTACTCATATTTTTATGATTATTTTATGTTTGGTGAACTTGTTGAAGTGGTTTTCCCATTTGTTAAAACAGGAAATGAAGTAATGCTTTATATTGTTTTGACACTGAACAGAGTGCTTGTGCTTTAAGACTGTCTTGGTAAAAGCGCACCAAACCATTTTTTTTACATGTTCACCTTTATATCAGAACTCTTTAATATGCTGTTTTGTGTTTCCATGACAATGTCATGCTCTGGACCAATTTCAGTCACAAGTTTTGATGACATGCCAGTCATTTGATTCAGTTTTTTTTTTGCACCAGAGCTGCACAACATAGGCCTTTAATGACAGGAGTTTCACACCTATTGATCCACTAACCTGAAGCCTTCTTCAGCCTCTAGATTTTCTTTCAAGATTGCTTGGCATATTGCCCATTCACCTGAAGAAAAGCATCCCAACAGCATGATGTTGCCACGAATTTTTACCATAAACAGCTCTGGACAAAATGAAGAGCCCACTGCACTGAACTCCATTGAAAACCTCCTGGTTGTTCCACTAAATCAGAGGTTCCCAAACTGTGGGGTGCCCGCCCTATGGGGGGGGGGGGGGGGGGGGGGGGGGGGGGGGGATGCGCGGGAAGCCGTCTGGGTTTTTACCTTAGAATGGCCAACTCTCTGTTATTCCTATGTCAATTTGATACAGTAGGGGCTTCCACACTTCCCATATCTGTGTCCTCTGGTCACTTTTATCAGCAGTTACAACTGTTTAATCCGTTATTCACATGTGGTAACCTGTTTTTCCAAGCCGACTTCAAACACAACATGAGCGCTACAACCTCCCGCTGGGTTTACGCCTGTGCAGCAGTGAAGGAGACCTGCTGCTGCTGTGTGGAGCTACGCAGGTGTTAGAATCATGGCAGCAAACCAGCAAAACGCAAAGAACTTTTCACAGTTTTTCCCCCAAACTAACCGACTGAGTTGAGTAAAGCTGTTGGATGCAGGTAGTGTTAGCTAAAAGATGACTAGCTAGCTAATATCAATACAACATTTTAAGCTTGATAACAGGTAGCCTGTAGGCTACTGATGTTGTTGTCTATGTTCAGCTACATACATTCATTTTACCCCTATAAAAGTCATCCCCCCTCCCTCACATAAATATACGTTGTTCAACCAGAGAGCTATTTGTAACCCAGAAAATGTTTTAAACCTCTGGGGGGGGGGGAGAAAAAGTTTGGGAACCACTGCACTAAATAGTGATTTCTGAACTCTTCAAACATTAGTATTGTTGTTTCTCAATTAATATGAACTTGCTTTCTTTGCATTAACTGATATCTGAAAGCACTGCATCTGTTTTTATTATTTTGACCATTTCTCGTTTTCTGCAAATAAATAAAACATTTATGCTTGGAATTTCAGAGACATGTTGTCAGTGATTCATAGACTAAAGGAACAATGTTCATTTTACTCAAACATATATCTATAAAAAGTGAAATCAGAGAAACTAATCATTACTTTTTTGTCACACAGTACTTAGCATGTTGCCCTGAGCCCCTTCTTCCACAAGTTTTCCTACACAAAAGACAAAATAAAAACTCCATCAGGTCCCAGTTAGAGTTAACTGGGACCTGATGGAGTTTTTATGATGGAGTTTTTATTTTGTGTAAAATAAAATACACAAAATATTTTTGTGTATTTGGAGGTCACTGGGACCTGACCTCCATCAGGTCCCAGTTAGAGTTAACTGGGACCTGATGGAGTTTTTATTTTGTCTTTTGTTTTTTGTTTTGCTACTCTTTCCTTTCATTTAATGTTCAACTACATTTACATAAAATCCCAAAATTAAATGACATTTTATGGCTGTTCTATGGCAACATGAGAAAACTAAGTGTGAATTAAAATATTGGGATGCACAGACCTTTCAAGTCGCTCAGAGAGGGTGTCTGCCAGATCAAACGAGGGAGCCTTGTAGACATCAGCCAGCTCTAACTTCTTAGTGAAACCTTTCCTCAGTAGAGGAGATATCCACCTGGGGACGGGGGAGAACCACAGAGTTGGTTATCAGTTTGAAGCAAAGACATTGCACAACACACACAACGCTGGTTGCAAAATCATAAACAAATATGTGTTTTAATTGTCTTGGAAGTCTTGGAGTGGATGTCAGGCTTTCTCTAGTCTAAGGAAGGAGACGCAAAAAGCTGAACGCTTTTAGCTGAATGTAGACTGTTATTAGAAGCTCTGGCAGACAAAAGAAGCTGTGATATTTAATATAAACTATGCTTAGTTGTAATAAGAGTAAATTTTTCATTTTTAATGTCAAGTGATTGGCTTTACTTGGGAAAATATTCAAGAAAGGGCATTAAACCCATTAATTTGGAGGTATTGACAAATGCTGAATTGTGCTTCCTTATTTCTAACACCTTATACAGAAGCGCATATTGCCAAACTATAGTCAATTCCTCTTGATCCAAAGGAGGGGAAAAAAAATCTAAAACACAAATATCTAGTCAAGTGTAAAACACATCAGGTCTGAAACAAAAAAAAAATACTTCCCCAAACATTTTGTTTTTAAATGGGTTTTTTTGTTTGTTTATTTTTGGCTTTCTCAGATTTGTCTTCTTCATTTTGAGTTCAGTTTAATTTAAGTTTATGGGTTTACATTCCCGAAGATGCAGCCCAGAATCACCTGCCTGCTCATCGGAACACCTCGAATTACGCAAAACTTCCCTCAACGGCAATGAAAATCCTATTTGTACAAAGATACTTTGCGCACTTGCTGACATAATCCCGCTTCCCATTTGATAAAGTCACATCAAAGCCAAGGTCGTTTCTGATTGAAAAGTGAATGAAAGAGAGGAATCCAGCGGGTCGCCGCCGCAACAAGCCGAAGAATGAAGCAGAACCATCGCTTACCAAAAGACAAATCTAGAGAAGAAGTTTGCATCTTCCACCGGTGACTTCTGCATCCTAACAGCCCCGCCAGTTTGTTTTCTCTGCACCTGAGGGTCCCTGAGCCTCGATCACATTGGTGTGTCCCCCCACGCAGCTCCCGAGGAAATTCAGACAGGAGGGGTGTGTGATTTTGTCCTCCCCTCTGTGCTGGGGCTTAAAGTAATGCTGTAGCTGCGTTATTTCCCTCCTCAGTCCCTAAACAGACCGCGATATGAGTCCTGTGAAGGTGTCTCTGTTCTGTCCGCTTCCTAAGCTCTGTCCCTTTCTCCTGTTGGTTCCGCGGGACAATGCAGGGACAGTCCATCTTTTATTGGCTGACTCGCCTGAACTTGCGTTTGGACGTCATTTCCACGCCACAGAGCCTCGGGGTTGCATATTGTGGCAACAAAAAGAATAGGTGGTAAAACCAGCTCATGTGAACTGACAAGATTCATAATATTGCTATTTTCAATACTGAATTGAAATAAGAGCTGTATCAAATGACTTGTGCACTCGACTGCTAATGAATGCTGACCCACCTGGGGTTTTATACTGTAGTACACTTTGCTGGTTGTCTCTGACTCACAAAACAGACATCAGAAACAGTTCTGGGACATTCAAACAAATTTGAATCATTTTTTATTTTTCCTTTTTATCAGTGCCAAATTACATCTAGTGTCAGGAGAGGGAGGATCATAACCTGAAGGCATTCCTGAAGGGAACGAAGATAAAGTGCAGGAAGCCTTTGGCTTCTGTGCAACTCCTATCAGCATAATAATAGTACCAATCTTTTTTTTTTTTTTTTTAGCTGGGTGGTTGTTTTGTGAAAGAAATTTTAAAAAATCCTTGAAGCTCATGTCGGCGAGGGTCAGACTCAGGGGTTTGTTTCTCTCTGCTGGCTCTGAAGGAAAACAAATGGACTATGCAGGGCTTCAGGTGCCGTCCCATCTCTGTAAATGACAGACATATGATATATATGTAAAAGTTAAAATCAAAAGCAAGCTTACTGGTTAAGGAGTGCAGATTACAGTTAGGACCACTTTACGCTTTACTAATACCAGTTTAGTCTATGTGATCATAATATATTCTGACATATTGGAGAAACCCAAGTTAAGAAATAGATTTATGTAAAATTTGTCCACATGAAATACAGAACTCTTTAAATTTGCTTGAAGTAAAATAAACACGAAAAATGATTTAAAAATTTATTTGAGTCTGAGAGCTCAGCAGAAACATTTCATATACTTCACTCTTATGCTATGTTTACAGAGTTTTGACTCCTCTTTGTTTTTTTAAAGGTGCATTTAAACATGATTACATTGAAAGAAAAAAAAATTCTGTGTTTAAGAGAGAGAGAAAAAACGTGGACTTCTGC
Organism: Poecilia picta; assembly: GCA_033032245.1. Lineage (NCBI taxonomy): Eukaryota > Metazoa > Chordata > Actinopteri > Cyprinodontiformes > Poeciliidae > Poecilia > Poecilia picta. The sequence continues at coordinate 3,355,372 of CM065358.1, forward strand.
TAGGGGTTGCTTACAATTTTTCCTGAATAAAAACAGTGTGTATGCGTTGCTCAGAGGAAAGAGCGACCCCTTCTGGACTGGGTGTGTCAGGCTGCTCCCAGGTCTGTTTTGGTCTGTGCTGTTTTGGTAAAGCCCTGGTCTGTTTTAACATGGATTAAATGCAGCTTGAGACAGAAGCAAATAACCAAGTGAGGCTTTCAGCTTCCTTGCTTCATTCCTCTCTCCATCTTCTCTGCATCTACCCTAAAGGACGACATGTACTCCTGAAAATCATCAGAGAGCAGAAAAAAATGGCAGAATGCTCAGTGACACTATGAGCAAACACAGTAATATATTAGAATTAGAAAAACAAGTTTTAGGAGCTAAAGTTAGAAAGCTTTTAATCAGATTTCCTCAAATAAACAATCAGAAATACCTTATCTGGAAGCAAGGTGTGAGATTAAAAAACAAAGAGACATGTCTTTTCAAATTTGACCCACGTCAAATTTGAAAAGCTGAAAAGTTTTTTATTATTTATGAACTTTTAAATTAATTATTGTGCTTTTTGATGTAACTACTATTGTTGTTTGAAACATGTCAGAGAGGCAGTACTAACATTTCTGTGTCAGCCTCATCTGACCACTTCAGTTTCAGATCCTCTTCTTTTCTCACTTTAGTTGCTCCCACTTGGTTCCATATTTATGAAGCATGATGCCAAATTCCAAGAAAAACAAGAGAATTTATTTAGGAGTACAGCTGCTTGACTGAACTATTTAAATACTCATTATCTGCTATAAGTGTTAGTTTCATAAGTGGTTGGGAATAAAAATGGAAAAGGGCTTCTACTGCCTAAAATGTGTTATTTTGTAATTACGTTATTTATTCATGTTTGTTTTTTTTACATTGGAGTCTTCAAAACACCAGGCTTTGCAGGCTTTTTATATTTTTGTCTGTCTATTTTTGTCAGTCAGACAAAAATATTACAACAGATGCTATAATCAGTTACTCTGTATTTGAATAGCCTTATTACGGAACACTCTTTAAATCTTACTTTAGCAATTTCGCATACTTTTCATTTTTCCTTGTTGAAGTTATGCTGCATCGTTACAATAAGATGTGTGGTCATCCCCAAACAATTTTAAAGCAAAAACATACATTCAAAGTTTAAACTTTTGACCTCAACAGCAAGAAATTTATTTTTCTTTCCAAAAAAAGTTTAAACTTTTGACCCCAAAGGTTTAGACTTTTGGAATCAAAAGTATTAATGCTAAAGTACATGTTACGTACTTTAGAATGTAATTTGAATCCAGTGTAAAACTTATTTATAGTGCACCACATGGCTTTTCCAATTTAAAGTACTTTTAAAGAGATGATAGAGAAATTGCTGGAGAGAGCAAAGTTTTATGAGGCATAGAGCAATGTAATGCTGTTAACACTTGTATGTCGGAATGGGGTCCAACCGACCCCACACACGTAAAACTTGTATCATTTTCCACAGTCCTCTTCGTTTGCCTCAGTCCTCGCACGCACAAGGGGGGTTAATGCACCAGTTACTGAACACTGCCAGGCTGAAAGAAAGGTACATTTTCCCCTCAAGATAGTAGCAAAAATATGGCTTAAAGCTATATTTTAGCCACAGCGGATACTGGTGTATTTTTTCAGCAAAGCAAAGTAAGTCATCTCAATGCAGCTGCCGCATGTTCCACTTTCATTAATTTATTATTATTATCTTATTTAATATGGTATTTCGTCACTTATCATTTACTCCGCCTACTCCCTCCCTCTCAGTCGCCATTCTGTTCTCTCATATGTTGGCTTCCTTTAGCTGTTAGCTGGAAATATGGGAAGCGTTAATGAGTTCGCCTTCCCGGCTGGAGATGAAAGCGACGCCAGCAACGACGAGTGGGACATTGGCTCCTTTTCGGAAAACAAGACTACTGGCATAAAGGTTACTGTAAAGAAGTTTAAGTTTTGCTTCCGCCATTGTTTTTTAATGTTATATTTTAAAGCTATACCCGAATGGCAGCTCGGGGAAGTAACTCAAGCTAGCTTAGCAAACCTTTTTATTTTCTAAATTTATTTATTTTTCTAATGTCAGTAAGATGCTTTAGCGAAAAGATCGTTACGAAGAGCAAACGCCATTTAAAAATATTATAAATTACAATAAAACGATTGAAGTATCAAAATATGCGAATCCACCAAAGTTCTGCATTTTCCTGTTTTCGACAGCGCAGCTGGGGAACCTTCGCACTTCTTGCCATGCAGTCAATTTATTTAATTTCGATAAAAATAGCTGCCAGTAGTAGGCATGTTAACCAAATACGTTTTCAGTCTCTATAGAAGCTTAATTAAGTTTAAAGGCTATATGCATGTACGGTAAAAATCGACAAATTAAGAGCCTTCATGCCCTGCGACAGACTGGCGACCTGTCCAGAGTGACCCCGCCTCTCGCCCGGGACGTTAGCTGGAGATAGACACCAGCAACCCTCCTGACCCCACTAAGGGACAAGGGTGTCAAGAAAATTGATGGAAGAGCCTTCATTTGGACAGATGTGGGGGAAAAAGTTAATCTGTCCAGGACAATGTAGATTATCTTTACCTTCTGCTGAACAGTAAAAGGAAAACATGCAGTTTTAGGAGACTGATTACTTAATGTGTTCAATATAACATTATTACGTGGGATTATGGTTATGTAAAATAAGGGTCACAGCACACTTATCTTACTAAACACGTTATGTCCTGTATAGGCCCATGAGGGATGCTGTTGAAAATTCCTGAGTTAAAACATATCTGTTCCCCAGTCTAATAATTTAATCCACTTTTAATTTCCTATCCTATTCTGTCAGCAATAAAAACTTGACATTCAGATTGTACTTGTGAAATATAAGGATTAAAACAGACAGCAGAAAAGATGTAAAGATTCATCTTGAAAAGAAAAGAAGCAAAAGGTGGGATTTAATACATGAAAGCAGAAACTCCCATTCTGTTCACACTTGACAAGGCAACATGAATTAAAAACCTCATAAAAAAAACTTTTCTATTTTTGAACATCAGGAGGATGCAAACCATAAATAATGACTGGTCGGGAGTGGAGTAAAAATATGTTTGCCTTAAGAAAAAAAAAGCAATTATTTAAGTATTTTAACATCAGTTTACAGCCTATTCAGCTGGAAAAGTCAAATAGTTAACTACATTATGTCTGAAATTATGAAATCATGCTAACATTAACTTTTTGCTATGTTTACATTGCATTTGATCAACAGCAGAAAGGTCCATTAACATGAGTGACTGTTTTTTAAAAAAGTGTTTTAATGATTTACATTTTAAATACAGAACATGACAAAGGGGTGCCTGTCAGAGCTACTGGTGTTTGCTGATAATTATTTTATTCTGTTTGCGTTTTTGTGTATTTTTTTTCTTCTACACTTGGCACCCTAGGCCATTGTTTCCCAACCCTGGTCCTCAAGGCACACTGACCTGCATGTTTTAGATGTTGCTCTGCTTCAGCACACATGATTTTAACTAATGGCTGATTAACAGGGTTTTGCTGAATTGCAGTCATCTGAATGGGGTGTGTTGAAGCAGAGGAACATCTAAAACTTGCAGGTCAGTGTGCCTTGAGGACCAGGGTTGGGAAACACTACCCTAGGCTACTGTCTATGTGGCTGACCCTGTGTTTGTATGTAGACAGTGACAATTACCTCATTTTGAAGAGCCACAAAGTGTAAAACATTTTTCTTTAGTGAAATTTAAAAAGTAGATGTTCCTCCTTCAGCTCAATTGAAGGTAATATTCTCCTTAGGTAGGAAGAAGAAAAGGTCCCCACTAAACTGTCTCTCAAAAATTTCCAAGACAAAAATAGTTTTTAAGACATATTAGTAAACCATAAGTTTGTTGAAAATTACAATCACAGTGTCATCTGCGAATTAAAGTGAAAAACATTTAACCAAATGAATTAGAGGCTTTGATTAATTATAGTTAATCAAATAGCAATTTTTTACAGTCATGTAACTATGCTATGTTCAGTTGTTATAAAAATGCCGTTTATAAAACTTAAGAGAAAAGTGACTTCGCAACCTGACGTATTGAAATCAGGCCTTTGTCTCTTTAAGAAGCTTCTGCTCTTTTTGACACTGCTTTCAGCATGTCATCACAACAATGTTTCTCCTTACAAACACTTTGAAAACTATTGCATATGTCTCCCATTTAGTACTACATAAAGAATTGGCACATATCTTATTTTTATTTGGGTGATAAGATTGGAATTGAGCTGGCCCGACTGCTGTGAAAAAGCTGAATATGGTTTGTATTTGCTTGCCGTGTGAAGTTAGCCTTGGATGTGTGTTTCTCAATTCCGGTCCTCAGGGACCATTATCCTGCATGTTTTAGGTGTTTCCCTTCTGCAACACACCTGGCCTGAATAAAAGGGTGATTACCAGGCTTCTGCAGTGTTTGATGGCAGGCAGAAGCTAATGCTAACATTAGAAGCAGGCGTGCTGGAGAAGAGACGCAACTAAACTAAGCAGGGCATTGAGAAGCACTGCCTTAGATCTATATCAGTGGTGGGCACAGGAGGAAGTGAAGGCCCATTATAGGTGTAATATATCACTGGCAAGAACTAACTGAATGCATAGTTCACGTAATATACTAGCCAAGCAAATATTGGATTGTAAAAACAAAGCAGACTTTCCTCCTAGACACTGTTTTGGTACTTGTTACTAAATGTTACTCTGATACCGCTGAGTTTTCATCCTCCACTTTGAGATTGTCAGACATCAATAGAGTGGTGGTTCATTTCTTGTTCAACTAAAACAATTCTTGGGACAGTAACAGGGATGCTTTTGTGTTTTCCTTAGGACTTGGCCTCTGTTGAGGTGGGTTCTGGCGACAACATCTCTGTGCTGAAAAAAGCCATCAGTGAAGGAGACACAGATACTGTCAAACAACTGTTGGACAATGGTACATACTTGCTTCACTGACGTGATTTAAAAAATAGCTGTTTTGTGGTACATAAAATTGTACTAAGCATGAGACTAACCCAAATGAGTAACAGCTTTACTCTTTGTTTTGTTTTTGTTTTTTTGTAACGTTGATGTTTTGGACAGGCCTGGATGTGGAAACCAGGCTGGGGTTTGGATGGACTCCTCTCATGTATGCCGTCAGTGTGGCGAACTGCAACCTGGCCAGGCTGCTGTTGGACAGAGGAGCCAGTGCCAATTTCAGCAAAGGTCAGACTGCAGCGTAAACAAGACTCTTCTGTAGAATATAACGGAAGTTTTAGAAGCAAGTAAATTAATTCACGCTGTAGCAATAATGTCAGAAAGCATAATCTGAAACTAAAAAACTTACCATCTTTAAAGGGGCAGTATTCTGTGATTTCCAGGCAGAGCAAACATATTAAGGCATAATGAAGTAACTATGTAACTTCAGTTGTTATTAACATCTACAAATAAAATATGACTTAAAATAATTTTTACTTCCTGATTTAGCATCTTGAAATTGGGCCTCTGTCTCTTTAAAAACTTTTGCTCTTTTAGAAACTGCACCTCCAGGAAGTCATCACAACATAGCTCCACTATTAACTAGAGGTGTGCTGATTGATCGGCCACGGATCATAATCGGCTGATTCCTGTGAAAGCAGTATGACCGGTGATCCCCGATCACTGTCTCTTGTTGCCGATCACCAAAACCGATCACCTGTATCTCATTTGCAGCCTGCGTGTGCAGCTTATCTCCTCTTTCCTTCACACTGCGCAACCGCGCAGCAGAAAATCCTAAGCAATGTGATGTGGAATTTGAATACTCTGAGTGAATGGGGGAGTTTGCATGTTGCACGTCAAAATGCATCAACACAACTAATCTAATGTGACATTTAAAAAACAAACTTGATGTAGCCAAACTCCGTTAACGCAGGAAAAAAGGACATCTGGAACAGCCAGTAAAACAGCGCACAACTACCGACACTCACCCAGATTAGCATCACGGTCAGAAAGCGAAACAAATAACCTGAAAAATAATTTAAGTCTTTGAGCTAGTGGTGTAAGACGCTGATTCTGTTCTCATTGTTGAAATGCCGCTATGCGCTACTGGTAGTAATATTTCACAGACGGAGCGCCATTTCTGCTTCACCTGCAGTGAACTCTCACACCAAACTTCTGCTTAAAGCTGCAGTATGTAAGTTAAAAAAAAGAAAGACTTTAGATATCTATTAAAACTTTCGTTGTCCTAACACAAGACAGATAATCTCTGAAAAAATAATCTATCTCCTCTGCCTCCTTCTGTGTTCTGCAGAATTACTCCACTCTGTCAGAAACAGCCAATCAGAACCAGCATTAATCACCTAGCCATGCTATCAGAAAGGATTGTTTATTTTGATGCAACCTGCATTTGACATTGAGTGAATGATTCCTTTTTTTTACTTGACATTATTTGATATTAGGCAGATTTATTTGACTAATTTATGGTACTGAAAGCCTTACTATTAAATATTATTTTACTGATTGTAGGTTTTTCAGTTGTCTTTTTGACTGAATAGCTGCTGTATTATGCCTGCAAGTATTTTGCATGTTTTATGCCTACATTAGGTTAATTTATTGCCAGATCATTTTTTAATTTTGTCAGATCACATAGCAAAGCAAAAAATTGACAGTCAGTCCAGATGATCGACAAATATCAGTGATCGGCAGAGATTCGACCTCATTGCTGATCGGTATCGTAATCGGCAGCAGAAAACCTGATCGGAGCATCCTTACTATTAACCCTTTTATCAGCGTTGCAGTCTAAAAGAGCTCAGCAGATTTGTAGTTTGCTAATTGGTGCTGGCTAGTTTGAAGGAGCTGAATGGCAAAGACGTGGGAGGGGGGGCTTCTCGGTAATGCGGAACCTTGGAAACTTGGGAACTGCAGCTCAGAAGGAGATGCATATAGAAGATGGTAGGTCCACCCAGGTGTTTTGCACACCATGGGAGATTGAAGGAGTTCTCAAACCTACATGAAAGGCAACACTACAAGTATTTTTTAATGCGGGAATAACATTATAACATGATGCAAAGCTCAAGGAATTGGGTTTTACATAATACTGCCTCTTTAAAGTTGAATTTCCTGAACATTAAAACTTAATTTCTGCATGTTTGCAGTAGGGCTGTTGTAAACGATTATTTCAGTAATTGAGTATTCTATTGATTATTCTGATGACTGATTGAGTAATTGAATAAAAAAGTTGATAAAGTATTGATACTATTTAGTGGAATAGATTTATCTCATTGTTGGCAAGTTTAATCAGTTCCTATAAAATGGAGGTAAATGGAAAAAAATCTATTTTGCTGCTGAATCTGTTTTCTGAGCCACATTTAGGAGAAATTCTAATGGACATTCAACTAAGTTGCTCTTTCTCTTAGGTGAGAGTCTAGGCATATGTATCAACCTGTTTTTAAAATATACATTTCTTTTAAACATGAAAGGTTCAGGTAAAATAGGGTATGGAGGGTCAACTGGGATAAACTACAGTTGAATCAAAATGTCCTGAGACAATATATTTATTTCAGCTGGTCTTTAAATGGCACATGCAGCCCCAAGTTTGGGATTTCCATTGCAGTTCATGTACAGCAGAAAGGTTTGATTAGTAACAGATTTCCACATGGCTACCTGAATGCCTGAACTTGGCATTAAAGTTTACTGTTGTGATTCAATGCCCTCTATAAGCATACGGAGCTGCATTGTCTAACTGTATAAAAATTTTACTTAGACTATTTTCTTAGCTATTGAGTCTTCACTTCCATCTTGTATGGGACGGTTTCTTGTTAATAAATGCAACTAGTCTAAGCAAGTTAAAGTAACACCGCTTTATCAGCTGAAACTAAACAGCCACCATATTTATTGCTTTTTACTGCAGCTAAGTTTAAACCGTTAACTTAGGGTGGCTTGTTTGTTAGTTTAATGGCCGTGTTCAATCTCTAAGTACCGTATTTTCCGCACTATAAGGCGCACCTAAAAACCTTAAATTTCCTCAAAAGCCGACAGTGCGCCTTATAACCCGGTGTGCCTAATATATGGACCAATATTGAGCCACAACAGGTCTAGCAACTACAGTAAGCAGCTGCAGATTTAATTTTCCCCGTAGAAGAAGCGCGCGGTGCATGCTGGGATGTTGTCAAAAAACTGATTTGTTAATAAAGTTTGACTGACCTATCTACCCATAGACATGTCTATGTATCTACCTACCCACCTAATAATCAGGTCGTCTACAGGTCATCTAGCACCACGTTCTCAACATGCTGTGCGCGAACGGAGAAGGGTGACCATCGTCCGGCCAAGCCCCATTCCAGTCGCGGAAGGCTCTCCTCGCCGACCAGAATCGGACTGTTTTGTTGACATTCTTTATGTCAACAAAGTAGCTTTAGACATTTATCCAGGGTACTTCGGCTAGAGTTACCAAGGGACCAGCCCCTATACATTTAAAGCTGTGGGGGTCGGTGGAAGAGAGACAGAGACTGCGGCGGCAGCGTGTCGGTTGGTCTGTGCTAACCAGAAAGCAGTTGGGCACAATTTCGCAACACCAAAACCGTGAGTGAAACAATGACTAGTGCAGACTGCTATATATAGTACTCGGGGACCAATTTGTTATTATTAGACATCCATATTTGTAGTGAACGGAACAAATCATGTCCTGTTCAATATCGGATGGGTGGCAACAGAACTGTGGTGTCTAGTGTATGCGCCTTACAATGCGGTGCGCCTTATATATGAAAAAAGTTTAAAAATAGGCCATTCATTGAAGGTGCGCCTTATAATCCGGTGCACCTTATAGTGCGGAAAATACGGTAGGTATTTCAGTCCTTTTTCTATTTTTCATTTATTTTGTTTTCAAATTATAAACTGGGGGCCTTAAATAAGATATTTTTCTTTTTATTAATATTACTCTCAGTTTAATCATAGCAGCCAATTTATATCAATTTATTTCACTTTCAATAAATTGGAAGTTAGTGACTGACTTTTGTACTGAAGAGATCTTAAAAGTAAATTCTGGTAAGATACCATCTGAAATCAAATTAAAGGAAGTGCTATTTGAGTTTTAATAAATGCCATACCTCTTCACCTTTCTGATGATCTCTGTTGCATCGAAGTCCAGCTATCATTGCCTTGGGCAGATTTTTTTATAATTACTCCAACTGCTATTGCTGAGCACCAGACAACCAGTCAGACCACTGTATCAATTCTCCCATGTGCCATTACTTAAAGGTTGTGACGACAAAGGAGAACATTTGGAGAAACACTCTGCTAATCCCCTGAGTTGTTTTTAGTTGATGCACATTGCACTCTCATCTCAAAAAAGGTAAAATTGAAGGCATGTGCAGAATTGTGGTGAGTCTGGGAAAGATAAGTCTTTAGTTTGAAGTTATTAAGCACACAATGTTTAGATCTGCCGTTATTGGGACATTGTATTAATTTCCAGTCATTTGAATAGCCTAACCCAGATCTAGATCCTTAAAGTGTTCTCCCACTTGATTTGTTTTCACTACAAATATAAATGAATAGGGTGGGATAAATGAAAACACATGTACGTTTTAATGAATTTGTACAAGATGTGCATTAGAAAAACAAATACACATGTTCATCCCTACCATATATGGAGTATTGCCATATATGCGATTAGCTAAAAATCCATGAACAACACCTCTAGAATTTTTGTAACTGCCCAGTACTTTAAGTGGAAAAAAACAAATGTTGGTACTCCCCTTAATGTCATACAAATATGGGACAGACATTAAAAAGAACAAAGTCAGGTCAAAATCAAACCCATATGAGGCAAATTCAAAGCGTCATGGAGCCACTTTTATTAACTTCAAGCCTCATGCCGTAAACTTGGACATGAAAAATAACATTGAAAAAAGCAAGATGTAAAATAAAGTAGTGTCGGGAAAAGGTGCGGGTACCCGCTGTGTGCTGGAAAATGTCTTAGGAGTAAAATTTACGACAAAATCTGTGGATGTGTAGATCTTCTGTGAATAATTTGGAGTCGTGTTCCACAGAAAAATCTGTGAATACTGAACCGTAAAAGCAGCACCATGAATAGGCAGTGGTCTACAGGAAAGCCAAATGTTATTTTTGGTTCAATGGCGTGTTTAAATATTTGTTCAAAAGCCGATTCAAACCGAATGACCATGGTAAATCACTTAACTAGTGGAACCAGCACCTTTCATTTGTTATAAAGCAGTAGCAACCAAACACGGCATATCGAACAAATATGCATCTGCACCAAAATGTAAATGTCCAATTAGGCCTGTCGCAATAACAAATTTTGCTGAGCGATTAATTGTCTAAAAAAATTATTGCGATAAATGATGATATTGTTTCAATTACCTTTTGGCACTGGAAATGACTAATAATGCATGTGATTTCCTGCCATAGATAGATAGATACACTTTATTTTCAAAAGAACACGTAACACTGGAACTCAGGGTTTCCCCCAGTGTATTATAAGCCTTGCGGCCCGCCATGCTTTACTAGCCCCACCGCCAAGCTAAGCGTTGCTTGTTTACGTTTCTAGGAGGAAAAAAAATCGTTTTTTTGGGGGGTTTTTTAAGCCGGGTTGCAAGCGTCTCTTTTGTCTTAGCATTTCACTAGCAGAGCAGATTTATTCCTAAAGGATAGGTTTGTAATAGATAGGTTTATAGTTTATGCATTTAAACCCGACAGTTCGCGGACCAATCACACCGCTGGCCCCTCTGTGTTGGAAGAGTTCTCCAAAAACTCTTCCACTGATAAGGTAAGAGCTCTCCAAAGAACGCGTTAGCTCTGGTTGCGCAGCTCCACGTGAACTGCAGGAATGACTTGTAGCGAATTCAGAAGCCGTTGTGGAGTGGTGAGAATGATTTATCTTTGTGAACGAACAATTATATGCGCCGTTTACATCTCAATACGCTGCCCAGCGTGTGGCTCTTTGCCTGTCTTCCCTGTAAAGTTTCTGTCTGTGGTCCCGGTTGGCCGGAGCATTTGTGGATAACGAGCAGCGCTAACCTCATCATGCAGGTTCAGCTTTCACACTCTCCTCAGAGTCACACATCACGCTGATTTTATATTATTTTATTATTATTTTTAGTATTTTTTTCCGGTTACACGATGCATCAAACCATATCAAATGCGTTGTCTACTTGGAGTTAATGCGCGCGGCCGTGCGGAGATCTGAGAAACTCGTCCCATAAACTCGACCAACCAGAATAGTTCCTGTGACGATTATTAAAAACTCAACAGACATGAAATGGAAGAGGTACTAAAGCCACATTAGCAGCATTGAATTAAATCTCCTGTTTGTTGCGCATCTCTGCATAGTGCAGCAGATTACAGGGCCGGTCCAAAGCTGTATGAGGCCTTGAGCAGAATTTGATTTAGGGGCCCCTTTTGTTGCTAAAAATATCTGCACCTCTAACAGCTTCTGTTTTAGATTTAGTGAAATATGGGAGAAGGGAGTAGTTTAATTGGCCAGCCTAATAAGGAATTTTTAAATTCAAAGATTAAACTCCCAGCATCAGATTGCTGCTATGGTAACAAAACAATCTAACTATGAATATTGTTCTTTTACGTTTTACAAAGTAAACTTGCCAACTTCTTAAAATCTAAATGTTAAACAATTTAAAATCTTTTAATTTATTAAACAATTGAATCAAATTTAACAGCATTGATAATCTCAATAAACAAGTGTTACATTTATGTATCTGTGGTCTGTTTTAAAATATTAGTGTTTATGGGGCCCCTGAAGCCCTGATGGAGCCGCTGACTTAATTTGGATTAAACAGAAGTTCAAATTTGTTGTTTTTAGACTAGTTGTGGGTTTAAATAACATTTCACTGGAGATATTTTCCCATAAAATATAATTACACAGTAATACTTTTGCATTTCCTGTCAACTTAACATCTTTTAATACAAAAACACGGTAGACCGTGTTTTTGTATTAAAAACACGGTCTCGAGTAGACCGACTCGACGCCCCGACTCGACGCCCGGACCACCGGGCTTAGCAAGTTTTCTGGGGGAAACCCTGGGAACTGATAAACTAAATTAACAAAAGAACCAAAAACAAAAATAAAATTGATTCTCAATCTCCATTAACAATAAACATACTAGAATAAAAACTAAACAACATAAAGCCAAAGTTGAAATAAATACTGCATTCAACCCAAAGAGAGCAGATTGTGAAGTCTGTATACTATATTGACCTTCAGTAATCACTAGATTTAAATTGAGAAGATGGGCACATCCGACTACCTAATGCAATAGTTAATACTACACGATGTTTTGCCCCTAAGATTGTTAGATCGGCCAACAATCTTAGATCGTTGGCCGATCTAAGATTGTCGCTGATGATTTCGTTACCAATCATCCTGCAGTGTGGGTTGTGTTAAGATAGATCGTTGTGGCTGCTCCCGTCTAAATCAGGGGTTTTCCCCGACTGGGAGCTTAATGCTGAATGTGACAGGTAGCCAATCAGAAAGCCCGAATTTTCCTGTGCTTTCTGAGGGGAAATTGCGGAGGAAAATCCCAAACAGCTGACACAGCGCAACAAGAAGTCCAGCGGACATTGGAGATGATATGTGGAAACAACATTAATGTTTATTCAACATTTTGTGCATAGAATATAGAAATGACAAGGGGAGAAGTTGGAGCCAAATTGCTACCGCAGTTAATACACTCTAAGGTTTCAGCTGTTCTTCGTTAACGTGACATAAATGGGTTACAATGATTTTCATTCAGTCAGGACTTTACAATAACACCAGCCACGTACATCGCAGGTAGATTCTAATAAAGCACTGATTAATGCCTGATTTTAAAATTAGTTAACTGGACTTGTAGCCATTATTTTGTGCCCATGTGGCTGGACACCACACGTCACGACGAACCCGATCGAACCGATATACCTAGGATTTCTGTTGGCTAATGTGTGGTCTTTCAGGTTTTGGAAATGGGCTGACAGTCAGCCGACAGTTCTAAGATGGTGTAGTGTGCGCTGGACATTACACTAAGGCAGTGGTTCCCAAACTTTTTCTTCTGCGCCTCCCCAGTGGTTTCCAAACATTTTCTAGGCCCCCCTATAGATTAGAAATGGCTGTCTGGTTGAACAATGCGAGGGGGGTGGGAGAGGATTGTCTTTTTTGGGGGCAAAATGAACAACATCAGCCGATTTTCGTGAAAAAGTGACCTTGATACCTTGATCGCCGATCAAGGTCCCTTGTTGCCAATCACACAAACCGATCACCTGCATCTCATTGCGCAGCCTGCCTGTGCAGCTAGTCTCCTCTTTCCTTCACACTGAGCAACAGTGTAGCAACAAATACTAAGCGATAAGGCACTGAGTGAATGGGAACGTTTGCGTGTTGCGGCGGAAAATTGAAGCACGTGGGGTGAAGCAAGTCAAAATGCATTAACACGACGAATCTAATATGGGATCAAAACAATGCCATGCCATACCTGACAGAGTTTGGCTACATCGAGGCTCACTGCAGTAAAAAAAGACATATGGAGTGATCAAAAAGCAGGTAAAGCAGTGCACAGCTACAAACATGGTTTAGCATGACGGTCAGAAAGTTCAGCAAATAACCTGGAAAATTATTTAAGTCTTCGAGCTGCGGTGTAAGACGCTGGTTCTGCTCTCGCTGTTGAACCGCTGCTAATTCCACCTGGAGCGCTTCTGCTCCACCTGGTACTTAAAAAGTACATTTTACATACAGTACGTATTAAAACTTTTGCTGTCCTAACATGAGACAGATAATCTCTGAAAAATGAATCGACCTCCTCCCTGTTCTGCATAATTACTCCACTCAGTCAGAAACAGCCAATCAGAACTAGCAGTAATCAACTAGCCGCTATGCTATCAGGAAGTTTTCATTCAGTAACTCAGGATTGTTTGTTGTAATGAAACCTGTATTTGCCTTTGAATGTTAAGTTTTATACTTGAATTTTTTTGGCAATGTTGAGAGGTTTTATTTTGACTATTTGAATATTTAGCTGCTTCAGAGCCTTCATATGTTTTCAGTCTGTTAAAGATAGTATTACCGATAGCAGTACAATTTGCACAATGCCCGTTTTGTTTTTCTTCTTGGAAAAAGTTATTAAAAACAAGTTTTTGTCTAAATTAAGGTGAATTAATGGTTCCTTTTTCCACATAATGTAACCACACAGCAAATCCAGCAGGCCGAGATTAACACTGTCAGATTTGATTTCAACACTTTAAAAGTGTCCACACCAGAAAGTGTTAAACTAACTCTTTTTGGAGAGTTGGTACCTTAACTCTTATAAAGTGTCATATATCAAACCTGCTGGAATTAATCATTTAACACTTGCTAACACTAATTCAGTGTTAGATCTTAATATTAACTCTCACAGAGTATGTTTTTTAACTTCATAAGAGTTATTTGTAATTAATATTAAATAGGTATTTATTGTTTGAACTTTTAAAAAATTCTTTGGAAAATAAACATTTAATAAAGAGGCAATGATTTTCTCAAATGCATTTATTTGAAAATATGCACCATAATTACAAAACATTACAACGTGGAATAATGTGCATGTTTCACATGTCACTTTCATTCACATATTATCAAAAGGTCTAACATATCAGCTGTGCAATACAAAATGCAGTATGCTTAATAAATTTGTCTTCAATACCATATGCATGAAATTCTTCAAAGTACAAGGTGGAGAAAGTAAAGTCAGCAGTTCATGTAATACGATAGAGTACATTTTCTTTAAACAAGTAGATTGCCAGATATGTACAGTACATAATAGACCAACCTGATATTCAGATCCATCATTTCTTATCCAGTTTATGTTTCTGTTGATAAGAATCAGTTCCTCTCTGCACTCCACCAGAGAGATGTCCACTCACTAACAGACAGTCTTCAGGTTGTTGGGGTGTTCGTGAAGTTTGGCCGGAGACACCAACATGCTCCTCTACTGCATTGGATACTTTTCAGTCTCTGAGTAGGACAGCCAGCGTCGGTTTCTGGATCATAACAAACAAAAAACATAACAATGAGGAATGGAATGAAGGAATACATTTTACTACAACTCTAATAACAAGCCTCCATTACCGAAATGTAGAGTTTCAGAGATATTAACACTTTAACACTAATCATTTTTGGAGCTTGAATCTTTGAAGAATCCATGGAGGGATCAGGATGGGGAGGTTAGGCTGACGATGTGCGCGATCCGTAGGGATCAACCGCCTGCTTTCTGTGGGGAAATTACCGAGGGGAATCCCAAACAGCTGAAACGCTAGGCCTGGTGGCAGGGGTAGCTAGGCATGGCGGGCCGCCATGCCTATAATACACTGGGGGAAACCCTGATGCTAACACCGAGCCGTGTGGCGAACGTGACGTCTATCATACAGGTTGAGCTCAACTCAAAATAATAGTTATAAACCATCTCAGGAAAAAATGACTTACCAAGCGTTTTAAACACCTCAGACATGTGGAAAGTAAATAGTCCTGAAATGACTTGGCTTCTGTTGCTTCGCTTCTTCGGTGGGAATCTGTGATTTTGGGGCGGAGTCAGTGAATTAACTCCTTCAGTGTTAGAGCGGCTGGTGGAGTTCAGAAGTAAAGAGTTATTGATTCTATTTTAACACCTCTAGATTTGATATGGAAACACTTTGTTTAAACACTGGATTTTAACTACTAACAATACACACCTCAGACTTGCATAAACAGAATGAGACTCTATTAGAGTAAAATTAACTCTGCTTTTGGATGAAGTCTACTAACACTAAAACATTTAACACTTTTGAATTTGCTGTGCAGTAGTGCTTATGATTAAAAAATATAATTATGTGATCGGTATCGGTGATCGGTATTGGTGATCAACCCTCATGGGTGATCGGAATCGGTATCGGCAAGAAAAAACCTGATCGGCACATCTCTAATTTGGATATTTAAAATGTCTTCCTGTTCCAGTGCTAAGTGTTCATTAGAAA
The DNA here is from genome assembly GCA_033032245.1 of Poecilia picta. Classification (NCBI taxonomy): domain Eukaryota; kingdom Metazoa; phylum Chordata; class Actinopteri; order Cyprinodontiformes; family Poeciliidae; genus Poecilia; species Poecilia picta. The sequence continues at coordinate 3,371,313 of CM065358.1, forward strand.
TTAGTTTATTGGTCGTTGACAGGTTGGAGTTGCATTATTGTGCCATTTTTATGCTATTAGGTATTCAAGGTCATTTCTAGGGGTGCGCAGATTGTTCGGTCCCTATTTCTTTAATTTTAGGTGATAGATTATTGGTCAAGACTTACACGGTGAAACTGATTATATCCACCAATCTTTTCTACCACCATACGCTCTTGAGAGGGCTCTAGTTTCCCAATAGTCAGCCTACTGTTGTCAACTTTGCAACTTGTTTTCTGTATTTAATCCAAAAACAAGTCAGTGTGGGCCAAAATCAGTCAGGCTTTTTAAATATCAGTGATCAGCCAGAAAATTCCAGTCGGTGCACCTCTACTTTCTTTTAATAACAGAAATAATAGTTACTCCTGCTGATACATGCAAGGCAGAAAGCTGCTGCCAATAAATCAAAATTTGTATGTGCTTTCTGAAACTGACGGGATAACACCCCGCTTCCCTGCACTCTCCTGACATTTGCCGCACTCCTCCTGAGCGTCCCGCTACAACCCCGGCGTGGTAAAAGTGCAGATATCTTTACCTGCTTCGCATCAATATGCGAAACAGGTAAAGATATCTGCACTTGAAAAAGCAGTTGCGACAATTCGCAACTGCTTTTCTGCACGCTCTGTGTCTGCTGGCAGAGGCATCTGTGCACTTGCAGGTGCATGCGAGCGCACCAGACTATCTGTATGTGAATGTCGATAACAGAGTATAACCACATGTTTTTGTTCAAATTTTGTCAATTTTGACACCAACACTTTTGAGAATTTGCAATGAGTTCGCACAAGTCGAGTAAGCTGTCCCTTGGGGCGCACACGCTCAGTTCAATGCGTGCATCACGTACTCGCTCGTAGTAACAGCAATAGCTCACAACGTTAGAAAATCTAAGAAAGATCAATAACATTAACATTTAACGCCAACAATTAATATATGTGGTGATCTTCTTAAGGGGTCGAGCCACCTTCCATAGATAATAGTAGGAAATGCTAGTCTCAACGGGACATTACCTTTTTTATCACAATTTATCACATAGAAAAATTTGGCCTATTTATGATGTCAGAATGTTTGATGCTTGTCAGTTAGAATAGTGGCAAAAATATGAAATGCCATTTGCACTATTCCTTCCTTTGAGTCTTTAATGTGTTAGCTAGGAACCTTCACAAGGCTGCCAACTTTCTCCGGAGTAAAGTTATAAGCTTCAACAAATAATGTGCACTGATAAATTGATAGGTGAAATAAATGAGTTCACACTCCTGTAAAATCTGTCACACAGACAGAGTTGTACCGTGTGACTGATTTCACATGGTCTTCACATGTCGCACTTTGAGACAGGTGAAGGAAACAAACAAGAGAATGACGCGTGGTGACGTCATCATGGCGTTGGTCCAAGCTGTGAGGCTGGCTACAGGAATGCGGGTATGATTGATAATGGTCACCACGCTGCCGTCCTACCTTCTCACCGGTTGTCAGGCTGCAGATTTATTTACTCCAGCTCTTGTCAGACGCAACCCAGGCAGACTAGTTTACACCAACATGCTGAAAATGTAAATACATTCACAAACAGATATAGAGCCAAACATACACAGCGGCAAAGACACAGGAATCTACACACAGATGTAGGCTCACGTGCTGGAGTCTAGTCCACATTTAGAAGCAGCATTTAGAAGAAACTGAAGGCAGACAGTTAACTTTCCTCGTCTCCTTTTATCTAAATAAAATGCGTTTTGCAAAGAAAATTTGTACTCATTTAAAATCTAATTGGACATACATTTGTGAACTTAGCTGAGTGTTTGTTTACAGTTTTAATTTTAAACTCCTGTATTTGTGGAGTTAGAGCATTTGCCAATAACCTGGGACACTTGGCCTTTGTTTCTGGATAGGCTTTTATTGCAGTGAGATTTTGTCTGTCTCCTGGACTATCACCTGTTGATCTGTTTTAATGGGGCTTAATTGGTTGGCATTGGTTCTGTGACAGAGTTCTGTACAAGTGAATCCTATTTTCTCTTGGAAGTGCTAGCACTTAAATTCCACTTTCAACTCTTGTTGTCACACTCTTGTTGTCCCATCAATCAGCTTAATGATTAGCTGATTGATGGGATGTTAAAAACTACCCTTGATTTTATAAGGTTTTTTTACACACTCATTGTTCAAAATTGTTTTAAATCTCATCTACCTTTCTGTAAATGCTTTAGTAAAATTTGGAGCATGGGTGTAAAAAAAAAATCTCTTCCTGATCAAAGCTTCCTGCATGTAGGATTTGCTGTTTATCTGTTATACACACCATTCCCTGAGCAATATGTGCAGTATGTGTCAGGCATTTCTCCTGTTGGAAACCTCCAACATTGTGGTAAATACATCGTACCCTACTGAAAGCTTTGTGTGGGGAAAGTTGTGGCGTTGTTTGCAGGTGTCTTCTTAACAACCTCCACTGACTTAAACATAAAGACAAAGTTTGACTCCTAAATAAACCTTGTCAGCTGCTGTAAATCAATCTAAGAACATTTCGAACATCCTAATTTGTGGGATAGATGGTCCTTTCTCCTACCATGAGGACATCAAAATCCCTGTCATAGGTCTATGCACTTCCCTGAATGACATCAAGCAACACTAAGTTAGAAGCGAATCTTCTGTTTGGTTGAAGTGAAACCATGTGACCTCTAGATTGTCCTTCTCAACAGAAGTCAATTTAAACATCAGCAAAGGACTATTATCTCTCAGTTTCCTTGCTGTTGGATCTGCCTCAACCTGCTGCCGATGACTGCATCCCAGACCGAGATCACCTGGATGTACACTGATGAGACAAGTCTCCCTATACGAGAACAGCCTTGTCTGGAGGACCTTTAAAGCTTAATGGCATATTTGTTCTCAAGTTTCTCTTGGAAAGGCTCACATACATGCGCTCACAAGCAATGCCAAATTTTTAATGTTAATATAAGCATTAAGTATTAACAAGTTGTTAAAAACCTACAAGTTATTTAAAATGTAGCAGTCGAGGTGCTGACAGGTACCTCCAGGAGAAACAACATTTTTGTCGTGCTGAATTCACTTAACTGTCTGCCGGTTAATCTGAAAATCAAGACCAAAGATATTACTTCTGATTCACATGCCTATAAATCCTTTAAAATGCCTGGTCCCATTTTAGATAAAGGACTTTATTACTTTATAACATCACACCTGATATTTACTCCAGAATGAGAGACAGAACTTTTAGTTTCTGAGTTCCTTTACTCTGTAATGATGACCTTGTCTTGCTCCAGGAGGTTGATTCATTCTGTGCCTTTAAATATAAGTCTGCATTACATTATTGACTTTCTGTTTGCTTGTTTCAATTAAACGAAGAAAAACTGAAATGACTATCTTTGTGCAAGAAAGAATAACTGAAAAGGGTTTAGAAGAAAACTTGCTAAGGCTGGTGGTAGGATTTCTAGGGACAGTCATCCAGCGGCCCGCTGTGTTTTTGGCTTAAAAAATGTTTAGAGTTGAAAATACCATTAGGTTGTTGTGTGTTATTTTGTAAATATTATTAACAATACGTACACACCAACTAAAAATCTTAAAAAAGCCGTACATTAGGAAAACCTAAATAAATGAACAATTCTTAGCTTCACAGGGTGCAAGTAAAACCTGGTAGCCTGCCAGACTGAGGGAAACCCTGAAGTATAAAAGACTTTCTTGGACCATTGCTGTTTTAGTAACATCTATTCTAAGCCTTGGGACAATCCTTAGCACTGGTTTTACCCTCAAAAATCACTGCAAAGCTCTGATTTAGCATTATTTCTATAATTTCATAAATATTGCCCAACTTGACTCCATTGTCTCCCCTCCAGTATAGAAATCCTAATTCATTGTTTGCTTACACCACTCAGGGTTATTGTAATGCACTTTACACGTCTGAAGAAAACATCTCTAGAATGATTCCAGACTACACAAAATGCTGCTGCCAGGCTCCTGACTAAATCTTCCAGAGTTCACTACTAATGCAGGCTCCCAGTGTATTTTTGAGTGCACTTTAAGGTTCTGGGGATCACTTTGAAAACTTTTCATCAACCTCAGTGTTGACATTTCCGCTATATTTAGCAACTTCTCAGAAGAATGTATTGTGCAAAATCATAATCAAAAAGAGGTGATCGGCCAGAAAAGTGTGCGAGAAGTGTATGTAAAACGGACTTCACCATTTAACTGAACCCCATGTCTGTATTTATCTATTTGGTTTTATGTCACACTTGTTTATCTTAGCCTTTTATATCAGTTATTACATCTTAGAGGCATAAAATTAAAGGGTTGATTTAAAGCCCAACATGATGCAGGATTTTCTTTATATTTTGCTACCAGTTTGCTTTTGACCTAGTTTATTTTTCTTAATATATTAAATTTATAATTTATATATTTCACTGAAAATGTTTTTCTTCTTAACAGATTGCTGGACTGTGCTTATGGCCAGTTGTACTGCCTCTAGCAGTGAAGACAAAATAGCACATTGTGTCGAGCTTCTGCTGTCCAGGTCCGCTGATCCCAACATGGTGGACAGGTGAGGGGTAAAATTTGTTTAAATGTCAAAATATTTGGCAAATTTTAACACGGTACGTACAGTTGTAACCTTTTTGAAGTTTAAATAAAGCCACTTCAGACCTCATACAGGACCAAAGAAAAAAGAGGTGCTGGATCAAATTTCCTTTGATGGTTCTTGTGAATTTTAGCTGCCATGTGGTAGCATTATGCACCACTGTACTCTATACAGTGTGTTTGTATCAGTGTGTTTTGTTTGGAATGTCCTGTTATGGCATGTGCTTGAACAGGAGGGTCCCAGACAGACACACAAACACAGAGTGTAAAGAGTGGGCAGGAATGTTTTACAAACTGGCTTTTAATGTTTTTGCTCATTAGAGGGAACTAGGTCATTGCAAAATCAAAATACATGATCTTGATGCTACAATATACAATATATGTGTGACAGCATACAAATTATGGAGAAAAGGCAAAAGGCTAAAAGTTTTGGCTAGGCCGAGTGTTTGGGCCAGGGAATATTTCTGAAAGGTTTTCAGTTTTTGGGTCAGTCACAACTGGCCTGCATTAAATAAGCTGACATAGAGAACACTACCAGACTGTTTGCTGTCACTCTGAATATTTTTTATTTTGATGTAAACACCACTTTTACTGGTTTTAATAGTATGAAACTTTAATTTCATAATCGTGATAGTATAGTTATCAATATCACAAATTAATATTATGTGTATTTCAAATATTATTGATTATTATTATCTGCTGCACTTATTACACCTCGACAGTTGGCATAAGGTTCTCATGACAAAACTTGATTAAACCATCCATTTGTTTTTACTCATTCAAAACAAAGTCATATTGCTATATTTTTTAGAGAAGTGAGGACTTCCAAACCAGCCATACTTGTTTAGTAATTTTCTTCTAATATTATGAATTTTGGAATGTACCATATTAAGTGAAACCTAAAAGAGGTGCTACAACAATCATTATTCTCAAATGATCAATATGTGTTTTTTGACTACATATTTAAAGTTATCTGGAAATTGCCGTTGAATTAGGGATACACTGATATGAACATTTCATATCCGATATTAATACTTCTGTCAAACCCATAAACAGTATTTACCGATATTTCTATCATACATATTTCCCTACCCTTTTAATACCATTAATAAAACACCACATCACTGATATTGCTTAATTGCTTTTGTTAAAAACACCATAATCCAGTTCTGCATCACTATCACATGACCCAACGTTCCTCTCCAACCCCTCAAGAAATACAAACCATAATAAGTTGAAAATAAACATTGTTTTTAATATATCGGACCAATAGCGATATACAAAAAAATGACTGACATTGACCGATAGCAATGTTAATGCCAATTTATTGTGCATGTTGCACAATATATTTTGTAAGCCTTCATCCAGATTGAGCTGCAAAAGTTGCTTCTCTAAAATTGTTGGTGATGTCTCTCTTCTTTTTCATTGTACCAAAACATAAAGAACACGATAAACTATACAGAAAATTCCTGAAACTCTGACTTTTCTAAAGATAACCACACTTCATTAATCAAGTGGGTTTTATTAGCAACACCTGGCTATTAATTCCTGATAAAAGCAACAGCAGAATTTTTTGACATACAGATATTCTTTTACTGTGTGTGAACCACTAAAGGCAAATTTATGCAAACTCCTGTATCCATATTGATAAACTATAAAGTATTTTTTATTATTCTCGTTCTGGTGCATCTTAGGGTCAATACCTTGAATATCTGACAGATCAACACATGAGCATACGTTAATCCTATTGTAACTTAATCCTAAACTGTCATCTCTATTCTGCTATGACTAAATAATATATTTAAGTTGGATTTAGATGTAGATTAATCAAATTTAAATGATGTATCTGGTTTCCTGCTTCAAGAAAGACCTTAAAAGAGAGAGAGAGAGGGAGAGAGCGATCTTGTGTGAGAAAATAAAGCCAGACTGTTTTTAAAACACTTTTAATAATACCATGTGTGAATTTTTACTCTGTCACAAAGTGTTGCTGCAGCCCCCAGCAGATTTCTTGTTTAGCTCTCCCTTATCCTCTGTTATTCTGTCACTGCCAGCGCAGCATTGCGACCAGGACCCACGCCACCTGAAACCCCTGATGACGAACATAGACGCCCCCTAGCATTAGGAAATTGATTAGTTCCTTTCCAGACAAAATATTTGAAGCAAAGTAATGAGCCACAGAAGGTTGCAGAAGAGAGGAGGAGGTGAGCGTCGGGGCTAGCAGTCCCTCAAACCCAAGATGAAGCATAGCATGAGGTTTATGTGGGTACGACGCACAGACCCCTTCCTCCTCCTCGCCCCCTTTTACGTCTGAAATTCAACCTAGTGATTAACACCAGCTGCTCATCCCCCTGCTTTAGTGTAAACCTGAGTACATTGTTGTTTTTCAAAGCTGAGAAATGCGGCTGCACACTGTGGGGTCCATTGCATTCATGTCTTCATCTTTTTTGTTTTTGCTTTCCTATCCGTCTTTACGGCATTTGTTTTTTACAGGCAGAGTATGACTTGTTGGTGTAAGCAAAGCCGTGATTACGGTTATTCAGAAGTATTTTGAGTGGGGGTTTCTGTTTAGCTCTGGTATCGGCATCTGTTGTCGTTGATCCCTTCGTGAGCAGAGTAGCAATCAGGACAACCTGTTGCACCTGGCAGAGTGTAGCCATGTCAGAGAGTGGGATGTTTCTGTAACAACGATAAATCAACCTAAAGAAAGGTAGATGACAGATTTTAGAGATTGGTGATCAGCAGATACTTGCATGTGAAGCCAATCTTATCCACCGATCTTATCTATCTTGGCAAACGTCTAAAAGTCATCCACTGTCCTCTAATCCTGTTATCTTCTGCTTTGAGAGAGGTTTAACTGACAGACCCACCCACCAGGTCAAGACTGGAGTTAAAAATAATAACTACAGTAATAACTATAATAATTACAGATTCCTGGCTGTTCAATTATTTTTAGATTAAGTGACAGCAGCTAAGCTTACAGAATTCCTTCAATGATTTGTCATTTGTTCCAAGAGGGAACAGTTAAACTGATGTGGACACAAGTGTTTTCAGTCACCTCTGAAGAAAACTGTCCTCTGTGCATCTTGAGTGTGTTCACACCTTGTATAGCATACCGTGGACATGAGTGCCAGGTGTGTACAGGGACAAGATTGAAGAAAAAATTACAGGTGTTCATGTTTCACACCGCTAGATTGTAACTAACAGTGGAGCTTCAAAATGTAAAAAGAAAAAACTAGCAGAACTAGCATTGTGAGAAATTTATTGAAAACCTCTATTAAACTCAATCAGCTGATCAAAAAATGATCAGCACCTGGAAGAAGTCATTTGTCAGACGGGCTTTATGAACTTCAGCTTTGTACTTTTGAAAGACCTAGCCGTCACAGCACAAAGTGCAATATAAAATTTCTGTCACATAATGGATGCTGTTATGTGGCCTCCCAAAAACCAAGTAGTAGGCAGTTTATTTGAGAAAAATCCATCAATATATCAACAAAGAGTCATCCTAACAGGTTATACTTGACTCAGTGTTATCTTACTAATTCAGACAGGACACAAATAAAGACTCCCACAGCTTCATCTGATCTCATTGATGTAGACACGTGACGAAAAATGCATCATTTTGTTCCCAGAGAAGCATCCGCCTGCCAAACTCGACACCAACTATGACTGAGGCCTTTTATTTCCTGATGCAGTAAAATGATCTGGATGATCATGAATGGTGAATCATTAACCAACTAATTGCATTTATCTAAATTCAAATCAGACTCATTAAGATTAATTTTATCTGTAAAGATCTGTGTCTAAAGGGTGAATTCATTGTTAGAGAGGCTGAATTTCCTAGATTGTTGAAAGAGAATGAGGAATAGACTATAATATATTTGTTCTCAGAATCACTACATTAACACTACAAGTGAAAATTACCTGAAAATTATATTACATCCAATTAGAAGTTAGCCTTAGAGTAACTGCAGTCTTTCAGGTATGTAAAGACCCATGAAAAAACAGCATGAAACCTAACTTTAAGAAGGTCTTCATTTTTGGGTTCAACATTTAGCCTGTGGTGTTGCTTTATTTGGGAACGGGGTGTGGACTTCAGCAGTTGTACTTCCCACACTCCTACCTCAGACTTCAAAGCTCAGCTAAAAGAACAAGGCCATAACTTTAAAGAGCATCACATTGACATGTATTCACATGCATGTACAGTTTTTCGTAACTTTGTAGTGCTAAGGATTGTATTTGGATTTTCTCTGCAGTGTCAAAAACAGAATGATTGGTTCAGTGCAACCTGGAGACTTTTTCAACAGTCTAGGTCTAAGTAGTGAAGTATGTGCATCTGTATATGCTTAAGCATATTCAAGGCCAGTGAAGACCATTTCTTCACACTCCACTGATAACTTCGGATAGGTGTGCAGCGCTAATGAGGGTCCTGAGTGACCCAGATGTTTTCCACTTTGAAGCATTGAAAACCACAGGGCTTTTGGGGACATTAAATGGTTGACAAGACCAACGCTGGTCTTGCCGCTCTACAAAAAATTCTTTTGACACAATTACTTAATCACCTGCTGTGACGTGCACTGTTAATTGTGACGTTTATCAGATTCAAACCAGGTTGCAGAGGTATAAATAAAATAAATAAATAAATTGAAAACCAGATACACCTGAGCTCAATGTTCAGTCCTAAATTGAAAACCAAGAAATCACATTTACTTAAGCATTTACAACCTTTGCTTGATACTTTGTTGATCCACCTAAGGTGAAAATTTAAGTCTCAAGTCTTTTTCAATATGCTGCCACAAGCTGTCATTTGGCAGTTTGTTCCATTCTTTGCAGTTCTTCTCCACATCCATCTGGTTGGATGGAGACATCTGTACAGCTATTTTCAGATTTCTCCACAGATGTTCAATCAGATTTAAGTCTGGAATCTGGATTCTGAAGCCATTCCTCAATGATCTTGACCATGTGCTTTGGGTTGTTGTCCTGCTAAGAAATGAATGGTCTCCCCAGTCTGAGGTCAGGATCCAGGTTTCATTCAGGATGTCTCTGGACATTGGTGCATTCACATTTTTCTCTATCCTGACTAGTCTGCCATTTCATACTGCTGCAAAACATTATCATAGAATAACGGCACCACCACTATACCTCACTGCAAGGATGGTATTGGCCTGATGATGAGCCACGCTTTCTTTTTTCCAATCATGATGCTTGGCATTCTCACCAGAGCTTAATCTGTGGCTCACCAGATCAGAGAATCTTGTTTCTTGTGGTCTGAGTTGCTTAAGACCATGAGAAACTCCAGACAGGCTACCATGCTCCTTTTATTAAGGAGTGGCTTTCATCTGGCCACTCTACCATCCAGACCTGATTGGTGGATTGCTGCAGAGGTGGTTGTCCTACTGCAAGTTTCTCCTTTTTCCACAGGAGAATGCTGGAGCTCTGACAGAGTGTCCACCGGGTTGTTGGTCATCTACTTGACTAAGACTCCCCATAACGCTCAGTTTAGACAGCTGGCCAACTCTAGAATCATGAATTAAGAATCATGCTGGTTCCTAACTTCTTCCATTAGCCAGTGATTGAGGCCATTGAGTTCAGTGGGATCTTTAAGCACCAGAAATGTTTCTGGAACCACCCCATTATTTGTTTCTTGAGACAATCCTATTTCAGCAATCTACAGACAATTCCTTTATTTCATGTTTGGGATTTGACCTCTGACTTCCCCTGTTAACTATGGGATTTTATATACTGTATATGGATGTGTACCTTTCCAAATCCAGTCCAATCAAAATTAATTAACTTATCATATGTACATACAATTTAAGTTGTAGAAACATCTCACTGGGGATCAGTGGAAAAAGCTCAATTTTTCATCTTCATTTTAGACTGTACTTATTTTGTAATGGGATTTTTTGGTTTTATATTTTTAGTACATTTAAAGAACACTCAAAACTATTTTTCATGCCATCAAAATTTTTTGTGTTGAATTTTGAGGATAAAGATCAATTTAATATAATTTGGAATAAGACTGTATCATAACATTTGAAAACATTGAAGTGTTGTGAAGACATTCTGGATGTTTTGTATCTCACAGCTGAGAAATTCAGCTGGTAAAGCAAAATAACAACAAAACAAAGTCCAAGTTCATACAATACAACAGACCATAGAAAGTAAAGTCTCTATACATAACATTAAAACTGTAAGGACGATGGTGTTGTTATAATTTATAGGCTACCTGATTGCTGTGTTTCTGAACTCTCAGAAGTTACTTTCAGAAAATGTTTCACAGTTCTCACTGAACCACTTTTAGAATTAATGTACTCTTGACAAAAATACCTTTTATTAAGAGCCCAGATAATAAACAAGATTTTTACAGCATAATCCATCATATTTGATGGACCTGGAGAAAGTTTAGGGAAGCCTTTTTTCAGGTACAGTGAGTCATGTTCCTGGAAATCTTAGTTGCTGATATCCTGATTGGATGAGCGCCGTTGGATAAGCAGCGTTTACGCTGAAATGTCAGTCTATTGATTAGCTAAATGTTTGGAAACTTGACAGAATTCACAGCCTGAAGGACAAGCTAAAACATAAAAGTGACCGAAGTGGACAGCCTTGGAATGATCGAATACCGAAGAACACTGACAAAGAAATATAACACCATTTGTTTTGTTTGCAGAGGTCAAAGAGATAGTGGCAATGAACAATGTTAATAAAAATGTTATGCATGCCATCAGCGTTGTTACAGTTGTTTGAGTTCACATAGAACATTAACTGGTTTCTTGGAATCTGTCATTGGAGGACTTAACTCTGTTTTACTATCATGTCTTCAATGACCCTCGGGCGCTTTTAAGATTTACACCTGTCTGCCAAACATCACCTATGTCTAAAACGACCTTCCGGAAACATCCATCTGTTTTTAAAAACAGCAACTCTACTAATGAGAATAAATTAATAAAGGTAGTCTAGGATTGACTTATTAATTTTTACATAAATACCTGTAGAAAGTCACATGGTTTGAAAAAACAGCGGATAGTATTTATTAGTAATCATCTTTTTGGCTGGCCTAGAGCAGAGAAAACGTATTTTTTTCTCTCAGAGAAGCCATTTATTTATATCCAAATCTTATCTTAATGCAAATATGAAAATCTCTGTTATTCTGAAATTTAAACTTCTTTGAAACTACAGTATATACACAGTCCAGTCACATTAATGTGACCACCACGTACTTTCCACTTCAGAGTTAAATAACCAATCACAGAAGGCAGGTGGCAGCACAGTGCAGTTGAGCGTATATAAAGGGTGTGTGTGGGCTTCGGAAAACATTTCAATCGTTGGCGTAATGCAGAAACGAAGCGATTTATCCGACGTCCAAAAGGGCATGATCATTGGCTTTCGGGCCAAGGGTGGAAGCATTTCCGAAACGGCTGAGTTTGTGAACTGTTCGCGTGCCGCCGTGGTAAAAGTGTACCGTGCATGGCAAAATGGGACTGTCCAAAATCAACGACGTGGCAAATGTGGTGCACCACGGGCCATAGATGACAGAGGCGAACGACGGTTGCGGAGATGCGTTCGGGCAGATAGACGGGCTACCGTTGAGCAACTGACCACTAAAATGAACCAAGGGGCTACCACAAGTGTCTCCCAAACCACTATTCAGCGAACATTGCTGCGTCTGGGCCTCCGAAGCCGACGCCTGGTTCGTGCACCTATGCTGACTGGTGTTCATCGACGACGAAGGCTAGAATTTGCACGCCAGTACAGCAGCTGGACGTCCACTGAGTGGCGACAGGTAGCGTTTTCAGATGAATCGCGTTTTATGCTCCATCGGACAGATGGACGTTGGCGTATAAGGCGTGAAACCTCTGAAAGGAACCACCCTGCAACCATTGCAGGAACGGTCCAAGCTGGAGGCGGGAGCATTATGGTCTGGGGAATGTTTTCCTGGCATTCTCTGGGTTCACTGATTATTGTGGAAGGCACGATGGATCAATACAAGTACGCATCTGTCCTTGCGGACCATGTCCACCCCTACATGCGCATTGTTTTTCCTCAGGATGATGGCATCTTCCAGCAGGACAATGCGAGGTGCCATACAGCTGCCAGTGTACGTGCGTGGTTCGAAGAGCACCAGGATGAGTTTACCGTATTCCCCTGGCCAGCAAACTCACCTGACTTAAACCCAATCGAGCATCTGTGGGACCATCTCGATCGAGTTGTTCGCGCCATGGATCCTCAACCGCGTAATCTAGCGCAGCTGGCCACGGCATTAGAGTCGGCATGGCTCAACATCCCAGAGAAGACCTTCAGGGACCTAAGTGACTCTCTTCCTGCACGTCTCGTAGCAGTTCGCTCTGCGAAAGGTGGTTATTCTGGCTTTTGACAGATGGTCACATTAATGTGACTGGACTGTGTATTTAAAATATCATTCATTGGTGAAATTCAGAAATATGTATACATATCGGATCAAGACAGCATTAGTTTAGCTCTATCTGGCAAATAAAGCCTTTTGGTCTGTTTTCCTTAAGCGCACGTGACTCTGCTCACTTAAAAAATATTAAATTACTTTTACATAAAACATAATTAAATAGATGGAAAGAGAAATCTTGTAGTGTTAAAGAATCTGAGATGTCATAGTTCGTGTTCATGCAAATTATCAACAGCCCATATAAATTCCTTTTCATTTAGTTAGGCAGTTTCCTTTGAGAGACACAAACAACTCTCTGTAGGCATAAAGTGATTTATTGCCCCAATCTTTCCCACCTCTCAGGATTGATGTTTTTTCTCTCCCACCATGTTGTTTGAGCTGATAAGATAGAAGTGTATCGTAGCAAAGGTTATTTATATGCAGCTTTTGTTCTAGCAAAAAAAGGTGATGGTAAAATACCAGAAAGCATGTAGATATGTGCATATGGAACCACTTAATTGGCTTAACTAACATATTACTTTTGGTAACTTTAAGTCATAATGCATTAATCATTGCTCTGCTTTTCATTTTTTGGAATTAAGTCATATCTGTAAATCTAGTTCTACTATTTTTGATGAATTGTCATTTGCAGATAATAATAGATAAAGATCTGCAGTGACGGCAGAATCACACATCATTGTCTGAAAGGTATCACTGGATAACTTCAACATGATTCCCCTCATATCATTAACTCGTGCTATGAAAACATCTCATACTGTGTAAAGTGGTATACACTACCTTTGTACCTGTAATTATACAACAGATCGTGCAACATCTGATTGAGTTATGAGCTTTTAGAAGTTGATGAATGGATAGATAACATCTACAAAGAGCTGTAGAGAAACGTGACAGCAGCAGCTGGACAGCTTTGTGATAAATGAGTTGGCCTTAACTTTTGCAGATATAGTAGAAGTAAGGGTGCACCAATTTCAGTTTTTTGACTGTTCACTGATGTTTAAAAAGCCAAAAAGCCATTTCAATTTGCTGCATGTAATTCCTGGAACCAAGTTTTAAAAAACTCCAAAATTAAGTCTAGGTATTGTTGATCATTTTTAAGAGCTCCTCGGTAACGTGAGCTGAAACATATGATTGTAAATGTTTTGTCCAAGTGGTTTTTAATGAAAATGCCTTTAGTTGTGAAACTGTACATTAACATTACAGAAAAATTATCTAAATATTCTGAGGGATTGCAGTTTTTCAACACCAACAGGAGCTGGACCTGATCACTCTTCATTATTTTGTATGTGCTGCCCTCTTGTGGTTTCCCTGCACCCTGCAATTAATTTCAAACATTTTTCTTTTAAGTTCTGTTAGTACTGTCATCTGTCTTTAACAGATGAAAATGATTTTCATGTCACATGACACTTTTTGTCTTCTTTCACCCTTGTCTCCTACTAAATTAGCTTCCTGTTCCCAACTTTGTCCCTCCCCATGTCCCTCCTTTACTCTCCAACATGTCTGTTTTTTTTCTTCTTCTTTTTTAAGGTCTCAAATGACATGCCTGATGTTGGCAGCCAGAGATGGTCTCTGTAAGGTGATAAACCTACTGGTGTCCCATGGGGCAGAAATCAACGTCCAGGACAGTAAAGGATACACGGTATGTTACTTTTATCCCTTTCGTGACAGATTTCCACTGAAAACCTGTGCACTGCTTAACCTGTCGTTAATATGGATGTTAATATGGAGTTAAATCAAAGTGATTTAACTCTTATTGATGCTGGTGTTTTCTGTAAGGCCTTGTCCATAGCAGTTCAGTATGGCAAGGAACAGGCTGTGTTAAAGCTCCTTCAGCTGGGAGCTGACAAAACCATAAGGACAAAGACTGGCAAAAGCCCTGCTGATCTAGCTGAGATGTTCAGGCACACTCAGGTAATGTCAGCACTTCGTACATCTTGGACTGAATATTTAAATTGTTCAAATCTTGGATTTTAAATGTTCATGTCTATTGTTTGCCAATGCTCTGTAGTCTGATTAGATGTTTAAGTTGTCTTTCCACAGATTGCCCGGATTTTAGCTTCATCTTCCAAACTCTCTGCTGTCGCAGCCTGCTCTTCTTCTATGGAGGAGACACTAGCTAAGCTTTTTAAGACAAACTCTGATGTTCTATCTTCTGTGGAAAGGTAAGATCTGTGACTGAAGGCCATGTCATTTGCTATTAGTATTTAGTGTAGCTGGTAAAAGTGCTATCAATATTTTAATATAAATGTGTGCCTTATGGTAATTGAAAATGAGTGTTTGAATGCAAGATCATGCTTGAAAATTCTGAATGCATGATAATGTAGAATAATGTAACGTATTTTCCCTTTTGGATAGACTTTTAATGTTCTCGATGCACTAAATGTGTGTTTTTTGTGGCTGAGGGGCTTAAAGCCTTCAGACTGATAGAGATACAGTGATAAAGAAAGGAGTCAGGAAATTGTGGGTCAAAGCAGCTTAATGTCACTTTTATAAATAAAATGATTTTACATATTTGCTAAAACTGTCACTGTGTTGTGTCAGTTTAATTTGAAGCAGATCTATGAAAAAAGTCAAGCTCTTCTGCTTCCTCCCTATGATCCTGCACAGCTCATGGTCAGAAACTACCAATCAGAGGAAGAGGACCGTAGTGCTATCAATCACCTCTTATGAATGCTCAAACTAGTTAGCATTTCTGTAACTGTAATTCAAATTAAATTTCAGAAATACTTTATTGATCCCAAAGGGAAATTAAATGTTGTTGTAAGTTGTTTCTGCACCATGAACTCATTGAGCTTACCATAGACAGAGATGATTGATGACGCTAAGACCCTCCTCCTGGCTTTGATTAGTTGTTTCTGACATTTATGCAGATGGCAGTAGAACCACAGAGAAGGCAGAGGAGCTCAATTTTTCCACAGTTTCTATCTGACTATGCTATAAGGACATAGTGACAGTTTAAACAAATATGTAAAAAAATAAAATAAAATTTAATAAAACATACTTACTGCAGCTTTAACTGTTCTGAATATCACCATCGAAATAATACATTTTTTTGATAATTAAATCATTTGAAGCAGGTGTTGGAACAGGGACACATAAACTTTAAACACATTAAACTTTCATCATGAAGCTTATCACCTCAGTTGTATTTATTAAGACATTTTACCCTGTATATCTCACATTTCTGTTGCTACTTGTACATTTTGGTATTCATTGTTTTCTGGGGTGTTTTTTTCATCTAGCCAATTCTAAACTACTGTAGAGTTTGGGTTATACACAGTTAAGTTAAGTATACATGATAATGTCATGGAAAACACAACAAATCCAGTCAAACTTTCTTCCTTCTTCCTGGTTCCCAGTCTTACATTTCAAACAGTGTTTCTCTGCATCAGTGTTTCCCAACCCTGGTCCTCAAGGCACACTGCCCTGCATGTTTTAGGGGTTTTCTTGCTTCAACACAGGTGATTTCAATTAGGAGGTATTTGCAGAACTGCAATTAGCTGAATGAG
This sequence comes from Poecilia picta, assembly GCA_033032245.1. Taxonomy (NCBI): domain Eukaryota; kingdom Metazoa; phylum Chordata; class Actinopteri; order Cyprinodontiformes; family Poeciliidae; genus Poecilia; species Poecilia picta. The sequence continues at coordinate 3,387,813 of CM065358.1, forward strand.
GTGCATTAACTGAATGAGGTACATAAACCAGAGATAAATGTCACCAAATTTAGTCCAAGGTGTTACAGCTTAGTCATGTGCTCAGTCTTCTCTCTGATCTCTCTATCTGGTGTATTTGTGTATTTCCTAACTCTACCTTGAGGACCAGGGTTGGGAAACACTGCTCTACATAAGTTCTCCAAACTGCTGTCAGGGTAAAACTCCTTTCTCTCCACACCGCCTCCTGTTGGAGTTTTGGTGTGAAGCTGCATGTGTGGCAGGTGTTGTTGATCCATTGTACCACCAGACATAAACAATAATAAATCTCCCCCATGGTTGTTTAGTCCACTCAGGCTCTGCTGCCAGAAACTCTGCATTATATTTAACCTTGTTTGGCATGTGGCATTCCTGTCTGTTAGCGTTTTAGCTAACAGTCTCCACTCATGTCAAGGACAAACATAAAAAAAGACATTCAATTTAACTGAGATATTTTACAGATCATAATTAGTGACAAATCTTGACCAACTTGCTGTACTGAAAATAGTTTTTTCTAGCCTTCACCAATAACTATTAGCTATTAAAATTAAGGGCAGATGTTGAGCAACATGGTATTGCTAGAAAATGGGGTTTTACAACTTTAGATGGACAGAATGATTTTGACCGCACATTTTAAACTGTCTTTAGAATCTTTTATTTTGATAGTGTTCAATGCTATCAGTTGTAGCAGCCATTTTTTTCTCACCGACTGAACTTAAGTCATAGAAAACTCTATCTGATTTCTCTGATCAGATAGAATTACCAACATAATTTCTATTTGCTAAATTACAAGAAAGAAATTGCAAGACGATTTAAAAGATTTTTTTCCATACTTCGAATTCAGATTTTACATTTTGTAAACATTAGGGATAACTATCTTTTAAACTGCATGATGTTGGTCAAACAATTTTGGTTTCTTTCTACAATAGTTAGGTCAACTAACACATTTTGAGTTAATTGGAGTTACACCTATAGATCAGCCAAGATATGAGGAAGAGAATTGTGGAGCTGGACAAATCTGGTTCTTCCTTGGGAACCAGACTTCAGGCTTGGAGGCACCACACTTCATTATGAGGAAATAATAATATGTAGAAATATTGAAGCAACATCTAAAGACATCAGCCAGGAAGTAAAAGCTTGGGTACAAGTTGGTCTTCCAAATGAACAATAACCCCAGGCAAAGTGATTACAAAGACAACAAAATCAGTGTTTTGGTTTGACAATCACTATCACAAAGCCCTGACATCAGTCCCATGTAGGCGTTGAGGTGCACCTGACAGGGCTGCCTCAAACCTGACAGTTATAGTTTCGTTAGGAGGAATGAGCGAGAACTCCAGCAGACTACTGTGAGAAGTTTGTGGAAGAAAATCCAAAAGGTTTGACCCATGGCATACAGTTTAAAAGACAGTTATCCCTGATACTGAACAAATGCATGTAAAGTTCTAAAAAGGTACAAAAAAATTCTTAAAATGTTCTTGTTAATGTTTCTGGCATTTAGCTGACCTAAAACAAGAGAAATTTGGTCTGATTTAACTTCAGACTGTTACAAAAATGTCTGTCTTTGTATTCCTTGTAAATATCTGGTTTCAACTGTATAAACATCAGTCTCTCTGTGTTCATCAAAGAGTCCAGACACTTGTGTTAACACTGAGATTTCTGGCTGCCAACATTTCTAAATCCAGCATGTTTCCTGAAACATGCTGGATTTCCTCAGGCCTTCCAGCAAAGTTGGAAGGCCTGAGCGGCTTGCTGTAACATGTTCTGCCCTAAAGGCACCTGGTGAAGTTTGATACAAGTCATTCAGAATGCTACCTAAGATTCTAATGCATTGACTTCTGTCGCAGATGGCATTTTTTATGGTGAACTTGACAAACCAAAACTGTTCTATCTTGTTGCAGCAACCTAAAAACACTGCAAGAAGGTCCAATATAACTTAAAGTTTCCTGATATTCGTCCAACTTTTATGCATCATCTCACTTAGTTTTTGAACGCCTCCCTGAGACTGAAAGTGTCTGACTTTGAGTCTTCTTTCACTCTGAAGAGTGTTGTTTGGATGATCTTGTACCCAAAATAAAATCCAATTAATAAAATTTGCAATATCCCCCTCCCCATTTATTGCCTGTTCTTTTAAATAAAACAAATCACAACTTTCAACATTATTTCCAAAACATTTTGATTTTGCAAGCCAGTTGTTTATGAGCCAAGATCTTTTTCTATGCTACTCAGTGCAACAAAACTTGATGAACTTGAACTTCTCCTGCATGGCCTTAATCTGGGGTACCTCACTGACATCATGGCTGTAAGTACCACACACTGGGATGAGATTTAACTTGGGGTGTGACACACAAAATTTCTACATCAATACAAGCAAAAATTCAGAAGTAGATTTTTACTTATTAAACTTTAGACCTCAATAGGTGTAAGTAGCTTTTTGCAGCTTTAGGAAAATGCATGAAATACATCTATTACAGAAACAGCTGTGGAAGTTGGATTTAGTAAATTTGCTTATTTCTGCCTTTTTCTGATAACACATGAGCACAGGAAAATGACATCACCTGGAGCTACCTGTTGGCCATGGAGAAGGAAGACTTTGAAAAGGTGGAGGATAACAGAACAATGTTTTGTGCACAAGTTTAAACTTTAAATAATAAATTTTAAACTTTTTAATTGTATTTAAAGTGCACGGAATCCACTAGAAGACATCTTTACGTTTTTTTTTTTGTTTTTTTTTGCCTTTTGTCAGATTGGCATCACCAACCCAGTGGACCAGCAGAAGGTGTTGAGCGCTGTGCAGCAGATGCACCTGGACAAAGTAGACCTAGACAAGATCCAACTGGGAACTGGAGAGAATGGGTAGGATATGGGCAATAAATGATTAAAAAGTTTATTATAGTTTCAAAACAATTGTTCTCTGCATTACTTCTGGAATACTTGCACTATATTCTAAAATACTTAGTTCCATGTAATACATACAACAATATGACTACATAGTTAAAGAAGTCTTGTGGGCATACTGAATTTATAGAATTGTCATAAGATTATTTTTAACTTAAAGCCTTAAATCAAATTTAATGTGATATCTTTTTATAAAATAATCAAGTGTACTGTTGTTATTTTTATTGCATGTTGGCTGCAAGCACTTATGTACTACTTTTATTTATCTTATATATAGCTTTCCTGCTTTTTTTTGGGTTAGAAGAGATGGCCTTTCCAGAGAATTCCTTCTCATGCCGATTTATATATATCCAGGGTTTCCCCCAGTGTATTATAAACCTGGCGGCCCACCATGCTTTACTAGCCCCGCTGCCAGGCTAAGCGTCGCTTGTTTATGTTTCTAGGGAAAATAAATAAAAAATCTTTTTTCTTTTTTTTTTAAAGCTGTGCTGCAAGCGTCTCTTTTGCTCTTAGCATTTCACTAGCAGAGCATATTTATTCCTAAATGATAGGTTTATAATACATAGGTTTATAGTTTATGCATTTAAACCCGACAGCGCGCGGACCAATCACACAGCTGGCGCCTCCTTTCACTCAAACTGGACACAGGCTGACCTGTATGTATATTTACATCAACTTACTGTGAGGAATTGTGATCCTTTGGAGAACTCTAGGTAAGAGTTTAAAATCTGCCGTGTTAGCTCTGGTTGCGCAGCTCAGAGGTTGTGCCTCTGGAGCCACAGGTTGCAGACCCCAGCCTTACACCATCCTGCACATTAATCTAGGCTTGTCTCCCCAAAGCTACTCATCTGTCCTCCTCCACTGGAAGTTATCCATCCCCACCAATGAGCATTTCACTATGGTGGCACTGCACCTCTCTGTCCCATGTCCGTAGACTAACACAGAGCCAGGATCTAATGGTTTAAACAGCACTCTAATGATGTGTGAGGTGAGGGCTGATGGGTAGCTGAAATAAGTAAGGAAGCTACAGCAACTGAGACTGAAAGTTGCTTATAGTTCAAAGTAAATAGTTCGGTCAAGAATATGTCTTCTTTTGTAACATTTCAAGTTTGTTTTGGCCATATTTGTCTTGAAATATGTTGAAATAACTTAACCCAGAGGTGTTAAAGCTCAAGTTCTCCACCACGTTGACCACCTGAAGAGAAAGTCTGTCACTTTCTCCATGGGGTTAGTTTCCATTCACCATAAAATCGCACAAACTTTGCTCAGTTAAAACACGGCAATGCCTCAAAAAAACTCATGTTTTTCAGCAAAAGGTTTTGTGCAAGGAAGAGGTTTTAAAAATCTGGGATTGGCCAGAAAACGGCAATCTGTTCAGCTACTACTGGGGATTTCTTGTGTGCTTGTGTGCGTGCTCTAACCCTAATCAAAATACAATGTTTTGATTTCCTCCTATTATCCATCCCCCAGCTCCTGATGAAAGCAGGTGTTTCCTCCATATCTTCTCCTCGGTATGCAGTGAAGTAGTCTTACTATTGAACTCAGGTTCTCTATTTGTGCTATTGACCTCATTATTTGGGTCAGGTATGTTGAGGCAGAGACGCATCTAAAAGCTGCAGAACACTGACCCCTCAGGCCTGGATTTGAGGTCCTCAGCTCTAGCACCAGTTAAGGATTGAAGCTGGTTTAGAGGAAAAGCCCCCTTCGGCCCATCATCACTCTGCGTCCTTAGATAAACTAACAGCAGGAAAAAGGGAGGTGTGGGTGCTGCAGAGGCTGGCTGACACTGTTTACTGGCCCCTCTGACAGAGTGTTAGGAGGACTGGGATGGCTGCCTGCTCTGTGCCCTTAGCCAGGGAAATGTACCATTAAGATAAGAACTATCTATATCCCACAGTTTTAGGCGATGGGAAGAGACATGCAGAAGGTTGATGAATATAAAAAAGCAAATCATTTAGCGTGGGTCTATTCAGGGAGGGAGGACAAAATAGATGAACATTGAGTAGAAAAGGCTTGGCCACCTGCTTGGATTTCTGTGGAGTTTATTGAAGATTAGCTCCAGAAAATGACTTGGACAGTGTGAGTTCAGAGCTGCTCCAAACTATCAATCTGTCTGCGCTGTCATAGCTGAGCAGCTTTTGCAGACTATGCTTTGTTTCTTAATGTAGACATAATTTGAAAAGTTCACATTAAAAAAGGTAACTTCTTACCTCTATCTTTAAAGAATTGGTAATCGGTAAGCATGCAGTGTCATCTTGTACTGTGTAACTGGTTGGTACTAAAGTTGCAGCTTCATTTTTATAAACAACTTAGTTGTTTATAAAACAAAAATGAAGCTGCAACTTTTCTTTCTCAGTTGTTAATTAGCTGCAGATTTAGTACCAACCAGTTACACAGTACAAGATGGCGTTATTTGACATCTTACATTATAAAATATAGGATGTATCAGTTATTAAATTAATCTTCAACTTGCATGTACTAGAACTGGAGTAATAAAAAAACATAAAATTCAACTTAATACAGTTTAAGTATAAAAATTGACTTCAATTTGTTTTTATTTTAATATTGGCTGTAATATTTTATTCTCAGTTCTGGGGTGCTTAAGCTATGATGTTGGTTTTTCCTAAGAAGTGCAGATTGTTAAATATTAGAGATGTGCCGATCAGGTTTTTCCTGCTGATACCCATACCGATCACCCATGAAGGCTGATGCCAATCACCGATATCGATCACATAATTATTTATTTATTTATTTTATCATAAACACTACCGGTTACATTATGTGGAAAAAGGAACCATGAATTCACCTTTAGACAAAAACTTGTTTTTAATAACTTTTACCAAGAACAAAACAAAACAAAACAGGCATTGTGCAAATTGAACTGCTATCCGTAATACTATCTTTAACAGACTGATAACATATGAAGGCTCTGAAGAGGCTAAATAATGCTGAGTCAAAATAAAACCTCTCAAATTGCCAAAAAAATTCAAGTATAAAACTTAACATTCTGATAGTTCTGAATGGCTGTTTCTGACTGAGCGGAGTAATTATGCAGAGCAGGGAGGAGATCGATTATTTTTTTAGAGATTGTCTGTCTCATGTTAGGACAGCAAAAGTTTTAATACACATTTAAAATGTATTTTTTAAGTTGGATGCTGCAGCAAAAAAATTTATTTACGATAAATTGGCCCAGAAATTTTTACAATAAATTATAATATTGTCACTTTGAAACCGTTTCCAACAAATACAATTATAATGGTGTAATAGAGCAAGCTCACCCTCTCAAAGACTTGGAAACTTACATTTTGTAGAGATAACTCCAAACTAGAACTGGGAGACATTTTAAATATCCAAAATAAAACACCTCAACCAAAAATGGATTTCATAAATGGATTATAAAATATCTGAAGAAAACTACCCTTCATAAAATATCAATCATCAGAATAGACTTTATTGAGCTTATTTTAATTTACCATGCAATTAATTGCTTATTGCAACGGGCTTATTATTCCTGTTAAGTTTTTCATGTTTTCCAGGTGTGAAGATCTGCAAAACTTCCTCTTAAGTGTGCGTCATCAGTGCTGCTACTTGACAGAGATGCTTCAAGATGTCATCAGCCGTTTCCCCCGTCAGGCCTCTCAGGTAACCCGTACCTGTACTGGTTTCCTTATTGGGAGTGAAATCCCAGTTCATTTCCTAGCTTGGTTTTAAAGTCACGTCATGAAGTATTCAGAATGTTTCAGTCAAAAGAAACAAAACTGTATCATGCGTCAGGATTTGGTGGTGTGGTTGCCCAGGCAGACATTTAAAACGTGTTTAATGATAAATCCAAAAGTAACTGAATCCAGCACTGGTAACTCAAGGAGCACCAAAGAATAAGACACAGACTACCATAGACAAGGACCCAACAAGGACAAACACAACTGGTGGACTTAAATACAATCAGGAAACTAGACACACCTGGGAAGCAATCAACAGGAAAGACAGGACGGGAACAGAACTAAACACAGAAAACCTCAAAATAACTACACAGAAAAACACAGATCACAACATCATGTTTGTTTGTTCTGTTCTGACAGTTACATTTTTATCAATGTGTTCCAGCAATGGAAACTATACAACTGACTGGTTTTATTTAGTCATTACAATCTAAAACTTTGCTTTGGACCACAGTTATTACTCCCTCATCACTTTAACTAAGTGAGAAACAGAAATGGTGCCAAGCAGCATTAAGTGACAGCTGGTGCATTATACTCTGACTTGTTTTGGTACCACTTTTTAAAGTTACATGACAGAACGTAGTACTGTACAATAGTACACTTTAGTTCTTTATATAGACATTCTTTATGTGTATAGTTAGAAAACAAGGCTGTATTTATTTGCTGTGTGTGTACCAAACCAGAAAGTGACTGTACCAAACACATATGACACAAGTTAATTTATCATTATTGATACTGTGTCAAGCAGTCATTAGAAATGCAAAAGTTTGACATTGCTACTTGGTAACGGAATAATAAATCAAATTATTTACAAAGCCTCAAATACATTTTCTCATGCTGCATCAGTTTTTACAACACATTACTGTTAAATCAAATACTCCAGCCAGAGAGAAGTAATTTGATCCAGACAAAAAAGAGCATTGAGATCATATTTGACATGACAGTTCAACATCATTCTGTCTCATGTTTCTCACTGTCAATGTCTGTCTAAGCAGCAATCTTAACATGTTGGTAAGATTGACGTTTCTTTGGTCGTCCAAGCAGCTGGTCCTCTCTCTGGACCCGAAAAAAGAAGCCCAGATTGTCTGCAGCCAGCTGGTTGTCCAGACTAAAGACCTACAGAAGGAAGTCAGCTGCCTCCACAATCTGCTTTGCCAGGTCACCATACATGTACATGAACACACTTTTACATTGTATAGCTAATGCTTTGAATTTGAGAACAGATAATAAAAAATGATAATCAGACTCTGAATTAATTACCAAACAAAAACGAGATGGAAAACCTGCATGTTCAGGTTTAGTTCTTCCTTGTGATCAGGGGTTGACCATGAAATAAACCTAAAGTACGCAGACACCCGAGTATGTAGAACAGGATGCTATTGTTTATTTACTTTTTTTAAGCAATTATTGACGCTCAGGAATGTGGGAAGAGCTACGAGTCAATTTCCTAGAATGTCCTTATAAGTTTTAGTTTTTTTCTGAACATTTCCACTTTGAAGGCCAGTACAGGGTGGATGCAGAGCAGGTAGCTCCTCCCACCGTAGTGGTGTTGACCAACATGACTATCCACAATTTTGTCTGGAATACAACTAGGATGACGATAATCCGTGCAAAAGCAGAAACGCTGACAAAATAAATGCACACAGCTGAGCACTATATGCAAGTCAATTTTAAATATATTTCATACAGCAGTGCCTGCTACTGAGTTTTTTCTTTCTTCAAAATTCAAAACCACTGGGTTCTATGCAGGAATAAATGAACTTTGTGGAGCCGTGGCAGGTATGTGCAGGAGCTCTTGCATGTGTATACTTGAATCTCTATGTATATGGATGTGTTTGCATTGGTATTCCAAGAAGAGTCAGTCCTGACAAGGCAGAATACTCACAGCCCATAAGTCAGCGCCAGCATGACATCGACCTGTCAGCACACAGACACTGAGGTGGAGGGATGATTTGAGGAGGGGGGACAGAGAGGGTAGATGGAGCAGACCAGAGCCTGCAGATTTGAGGGGTGAGAGAGTTTGAGATGTAAGAAAGAATTGTCAAATGAAGGTAGAGTGTGACTAGGTAAACCTTTGGAGTATATTAATAAGTTAGTGTCCTGATACCTGTGGTGATGGGGTCATTGGCTGCGTCGGATTTTAGCCGACAGAACTTCAGAATTATTGACCTTTTCCCATCCAGTCATCATAGCTCCTTCTTTTTGGGACCACGGCCAAAGCAAAACACTCAAGTTTTCCTGGGGGTAAAAGTACTCATAATTTTAGTCCTATTCACACAAAATAAATAATATCTGGAGACCCCATGTAAAAAATAAATTACTCTCCAATTACGCTTTTTATCTGCCACATTTGAAACATACAGATATCTCCCAGATACGGTGTTAATGCACTGTTCCGTGTTGACTTGAGGAATGATGGGAGTTGATGTTAAAGCTACTTTGCCGTCTTTATTGCTGTTCATTATTTAATGTTTTGTCTTTGACAACTTTCCCCCAGAAAAGGATGTGTTTATAATGTTAAATATGACATGTAAATATTTAGAAAACTCAACAGGAACAGTGCCATGGTTTGAAACAGAAGATCTGGACAAAGATCTTTTCATTAACAATCGCCTACGTTTTCTACAAACCTTTAAACTTTAAACCTTCTGTCTCCACGCAACAGTTTACTTTTTTCCACAACAAATAAACATTTAAACAGGTCATATATTGTTTTGTGTTTTATTAGTTTGTAATGATCCAGTTCAATTTTGACAAAATGTACTTCAGATTAACTTTAAAAGTAATAGTTTTTAAAGATTACAAGGGTTTACTTTCTTTTTACCATAATTTCATAAACTTAAGTTCTAAGAAACCATTAAAAGGGAGTCTAATCTTTAAAAAACAGTGATAAGCATATACATAGATTGTAATGTCAGCTTCTAAACTGAGGAGCCTATCAGAAAATGCTATCAAGGAGTCTTGCGTCGGTCTCTTGAATAATTATCTATGCGAAGTTTCCAGGTCCTTGCCTGCAAAAGAAAGCCAAATCACCACTGCGCTTGACAATTGTATTAAGTGTTTGTGCTGCTGTGCATTTTTACCTGTCACCTCTGCTGTAGTCTCATCTATCCAGAGGAAGCTGTTCCAGATGTCTCATGGTTGTCATGGTACATTAATCTTATGAGAGAATAAGCTTTTTTTTCTAGAATCTCTTCCAGTCGCTGATCTTGATGGAAACATTTGCAAAGCTGTCTTAAAGGTTCTTACTTGTAAAAGTAATCTTTGATGTTAATGATGGACTTTAGATTGTTTTTATATCGTCTCCCCTACCCTTCACAAATTAATGGGCCACAACAAGTGATTCTCTAAGCTTCCGTCTTCTGTCTTATCTGCTTGTTATTGGTAACGTACTGTATGGTTCTGTACTCGAGACCAGAAAACGTCCACAAAACTGCTGAAACACTGATTTTTTAAAATCAAGACTAAAATCCCAACTGTATATTTTTAATGGTGATTTATTTTTAATGTAATGTGTGTTGCTTGTTTCATAATTGACTATTGTGTTGTTTTTATCATGTAAAACACTTTGAACTGCCTTGTTGCTGAAATGTGTGATACAAATGCACCGGAAGCTGCTGGTTTTACATAAGTAGTATACTGAGCAGTAATCAAGGGATTAACGCTTTAAGTCATCTGGAAACAGTCCACGTATTCTTGATTTTTTTTTTTCTTTTCTCATTTTTGTAGCTTTTTTTTGGCATCCGGTTACGATACATGTGCGTTATGTTACTGTTTTCATACTCTTGAGGTTAGATTAACAAAATTTCAGAGCCTGTTTAAGACTAGATCATTTTCATTATGTTGTGATCCATAAAACACTGGAATTAAAGGAAAAAGTGTCCTTTTTCCAATGACTTGAGGTTGGTTTAAAAAGCACAAGGTGAATTTTAGCAGATGACTTTAAAGGGGCAGTATGTGTTTTCCAGGCAGATAGTGTCATTTTATGGCAGAACAAATAGCTATGTAACCTGCTGTTATAAAAATGCTATATATATTAAATATGATTTAAAGGATGTTTTACTTCATAATATAATGCCTTGAAATCGGGCCCGTCTCTTTATAAATTCTAGCTCTTTCTGAAACTCCCTCTTCAAGAAGTGATCACAACATGGCTCCTCTATTAGTCCTTTAACAAAGTTTTTTTTTTTTTTTACCAGCGTTTCACTGAGAGGGAGATGATACCAGGTGTTTGCTAATTGCTACTGGCTAGTCTGAAAGAGCTGAGTGGGGAGTTGTGGGAAAGGGCTGCTGTGTGAGATGGAAACCTAGAAACTGAATTTCAAAGGTAGTGCTAGGTCCACTAGGCCTTTTGCATGGCTGAATGGTTGCTACAGAACAGTAAATGATTTCTCAAACAGGTAGGAAAGAAACAAAGCAACACTCCAGGTATGTTTTTGATGCTTTTTACAGCTCCAAAAAGTTTATTTTAAATATTACTTCTATAATGGCATGTCATGTCTGGAGCTTTTCAAACTTGAGAATAGGTTTGTTTTGAGCATGGTCTTTTTGTACATACGATGTTGACAATAAAGTCTTAAGTAAAAAAAAGTTAACTAAACTAAAAAGCACCTTTCATATTTTGTGGGATTAAATGCCACTATATGTCAAATTCCAGCAAACCCAAAAAATCTAGATTCACAAACTGTGAACTCACAAGTCATGTTTACCAGAAGCCACTCTTGACTGAGAGCGGTTCCATTTTCACACCATCAGATTTCACCTTCATGACTTGACTGACCAACATCCGCAGCTCCACTTGTCTGGTGACTCTTTGGCACAGGAAGTTTAGGTGACTCACCTTTGCGAATCACCCTGTAGTGGTGCAGTGGGCCCAGACATGTCCTCATCCACTAACTAAGATGGCGGTGTTCTCATGCTGGTACACAAGCAAATATTTTCCACCCAGTCAATCCTGAAACTGTGTCATAATCCCGACTGGATTAAAAATGCCTTCTGCTTCCTGCCTGACATCAGACATCATTCTGCAGGACCTGCGGCATTTAGCTTTTTTCTGGTTATATTAAAGCACTTTGTGTGTTTCTTGACATCAGTCCGCTTTTCTCTTTTCAGATGGACGCAGCTAAGGATTGCTGTCAGCTTCCTGAGCCAGATTCCCAGCAGAGAGTCTGGACCTGGGCTGTGACTGGAGTTGGTGTGAGCATGCTGGGAGCTGCTCTCTTCCTGTTCCTCTGCAAACCTTCAAGGGCTGCATGAATCCAAGAACACACATACTGCAGTGAACGGATTAATTCTAATGTTTATTGTAAGCTATATAAAATAGTTACAATTTAGGCATGCTTGGGAAGTTTAACTTGTCTTCCTTCTGTTTTCTTTTCGCAATTAGTTAGATTTTTCTCTTAAAAGTGTTTTGAGTTAGGCTGAAGGTTAACCAAGCGATTTTTCCTCTGTTGCCAAATAAAAAATTGGGACATTTTGACTTTCATTTTTTCCCCACATTTGTAAGAAGCTCAGCCTCTTTTTGTTTGAATCTAACAACAAAACATCAAAAGTGCCAGGATGGCGCTCAAAACAAACCTATTCTCAAGTCCTCAACACGGCCGTCAGCAGTTTGAGTCCCGGCCCCCCTCAACTTGCTTTATGACCACTCAAATAAAAACCATTAGAGCCAGAAAAATACCTTAAAAAACAAAACAAATGTAGACATGTTAGCTATTTAGCTGTAAGACTTCCCAGCAGAAGTTCAAAAATAAATTCCTGGTTTGTAATGGAGGTTTTCAGTGGAGGTGCCTGGATCAGGCTTTTATTGGCAAAGGCTGCTTCTTGTTTTCCTTTTTGCCTCAGGGAAGAAACAAAGTAAGTATTAAAGATTCTTTGCTAGCTGTAGAAAGTTTTTAATACAATAGTTCTAAGTTTATAGTCATTTATCCCTAACTTTCAACTAATTCTCATTAAACTATAAAGTCAATCTTGTAAATTCATTTGTTTGTAGATAGAAAATGGACAGTTTGTAGTTTAGAGGCTTTTATTAAATAGAGGAAACAATTTTGTGTTTTCCGTTTTATCTGCTGATCTCTGATTTGTATCTTGAAAATCTGAGAAATAAGTTTGTGTTTTGTCGGTTTATCTGATGTTCGATTCAGTTATTGAAAATTTGTCTGAATAAAGTTGTTGATTCGTTTTGATGTCAAATTTCTCATAACTTGAAATATATATATATATATATATATATATATATATATATAATATATATATTAGATATATATATACTATTAGAAATATAATATTCTTTCAGAAAAGTCATATTGGTTTTGCTAATGCAAAACCAAAGTCGAGCTCTTAACTGTGCCAAGGCTTTGACTTGTCGGGTCCCCCCCCCCCCCGTGGAAGCTTATCTTCTGCGGGGATCATGTGCAAAATCCAATTTCCCCATTAATCTGGTCTTGTGTGGGTCCCGAGATCTCCACATACACTGGGGCCTGATCAAAGTCGGAGGAAATACCGAGTGACACCGGCTACAGATTTCCTCTGGAGACTTCAAAAAAACGCCCATAAATAATCCAATTGAGATGGACACATCACCTTTAGGTGTTGCTGTGGGAGAACCGGAGTGTTTGATTTAAAAAAAAAAAAAATACAAACAAACCAATCAAGTTCTGAGTTGGCGAAGAATAAGGTTGTAAATGACTGGAAATTAAGTGTGCGTCATTCTTTGGGAATGGAGATTTGACACACCTGTGCGTCATCTTGACCTAAGTATCACATTACGGTGCTTTAAGACGAAGCGACCAGTCATTTTCTGCTGGCTTCTTAAATCTCCATCCTGTTCTGTCCGTTAAGATTTATTCACATTTCTCAAGGATCGGGACAGACTTTTTTTTTTTTCCTTCGGTTTTCTCTGAGCGCGTAGGATCAAATCCCGCTCCGGTGCGGTTGGACTGAGGGAGGCGCATCAGCTGGTGGCAGGGAACCCGGAGCTCCGCGTCTGGAGCAGAGCCAAAAGCTGTCTGGTGTCAAACCAGCCCGAACATATACGCCGAGACATCTCATTTCTTCCCTTCATTCCTGAGGCGGCAGCCTGCCCACCCCTTGTGTAAAGGTTTTGAACCTGATGGCTCATCACCCGTCTGTCCCCTGCGTGAGGATCTCCGCGGGGCTATAAGACGCTCTGCGGACCCTTCCTCCGGCAGATCCCCCATGGCTTTTACGCGCAGATCGCCCTTCTTCTCACTTCTCTGAACTTCAGACTTGATTTGTTGACCCACCGACTTTTTTTTTTTTTAATAATCGTATACATATATATATATTTTCAAATGTTTCTTCCATCCATGGAAATGCTCCGTGCATATCCATAAAGAACCAAATTCTGCTTAATATGAACTTTATGCCAAGTGGAATATGCTTGTTTCTATCGGCAGCAACCTGCTGGCTGACGGCCAAGGTCGATGCGTCCTGGTGGTGAGTGTTGCGTTGTATTGGTGTCTGTTTTATTTTATTACTGTTTAACAACGCAAAATTCCCCCATAGTAATCTATCCTAACTTCTAATGAAGGTTTCCTCTTAATAATGAAAACATTTGGGACCAATCAGACATGTGTTGCATGTTTTTCCAGAGTGTTTTCTACATTGAATATTTGTACAAGATAAGTTTTCAGTATTTCCAGTCACTTGATCCAATTTAATATCTGTGCATTTGTTATCGTTGCATGCTTTATTCATTAATAATTGTAAGGTGACTGTGTCCAAATTCCCGCTTTTATGCTTTTAAATATTAAGACAGCTGAGTGCTTTTCTTTAATATTTAAAGAATGTAGCTTGATCTAATTCTTTTCTAACAATGTTTATTCAAGAAATCCTTCTGCTTTCAATTTGTAAGAACAAATATTGAAAAAATAAGGAATGAATAAAAATAAATATATAAAATGAAGATGGAAAATAGTTCAACCGAAGTGGTCAATTACACGAGCCCACAAGTTCACTTTCAAATGAAACTTAGCAATAATCTTGTTTTCCATTACACAAACTTAAAAAAAAATAAATAAAAAGAGGGAAAACCTTTCCATTAAAAAGTGTTTGAAGTAGTGCATTGAGCAAAGACTATCACTTTCATTGCCACCATTAAACAGATTTGGAGTATTTGAACTTTCTTTTATCCCAATCTGCACAAAGGCATCAACTCAAGATAAAACATTGTAGGTAGAGTGCAAGTAAAACTTGAACATCGTCACCTTACTTTCCAAAAGAAAGGTGGTATTTTTATTTTATTATTATTATTTTTAACCAAAATTACTTAAGCAGGATATAAGTTAGGCCATTATTTTAGGAAGGTGACATTTCTCCTTGGAGAAAGTAGGATTTTCAGGGTTTCCGCACGGTAGTGAATTTTTCAGCACCCTTTCAAAAAATATTAATAATTTTCTATTGATGATCACTTCTTGTTTTAAGTTGGCCTAACTAAAATCTGCACATAAAAACTACTCTCAGGACCTGAGCTGACGTTGATAGACTCCGAGCTGCTGTGCACATGCGTAAATTGGAACCGCCTAACGTGCTGGCAGGTCATTGTGCGTATCAACATTAGAAGATATACGTTTTAACAACTTTGGCTCGATGACCCGACATTCAAAGACTAGGAATAAGAAGGCGTTTTGTAAAGTAAGCAGGAGAAATATAAATTTGACCTGGAACGACGCGACGGTGATCAAAGGAATCCATCCATCAGCAGCGGATTCCTGCGCGGGTGGATCAGATCATATTTTGGTTTTTGATGTTACACTTAAATGCAAACTCGAGTTCAGCTACGAGCTAAAGATTTACCAGCGAAGCTACGGGAGCTGCAGACATTCAGCTGACCTTGCTGACTCTAACGTCAGAGCTGAGCTGCTAAAGTAAGTTAAATTCCACCAACTGCACCGCTAACAGACTGCAGTGTGAACACACTCAAAGGTGAAAATTCCACTGCAATTTTAGGAACAGTGGTAAAACTTTTACGTACAAGTACAGCATTCAGTGGCGCAACTACACATTATTAAGGTGGATGCGAAAACATAAATCCCCCCCCCCACCCAAATGGGATGTACGTCTGGTCAGCCCCCCAGAGGCGACGATACGTTAAAGGTAAAACTCGCGAGGTGAGGGGCGCGTCGCCCCCTCCAGACGGGGTTTTGGCGCCCCCTCTGGTGCTGCGCCCCTATGCGTTGCATACCCTGCATACCCAAGTACAGCATTCATCAGCTGTACTTGTTCATTTAGACACGTTTCAGTTTCACGTGATTGTTTACATCCAGAAATTGCGCGAATGCGGTGAAAGGCAAAAGGACAATTCTTTTCCTTGCCACCCGTAGCCGTACGGCCGCGGTAGAACGATTGGGATGTATTCTTAGTTTATTACAGTGCGCCACAGCAAAGGGAAAATAACGCAGAAAAACCGTTAAAGAACATCTCAAAACCGCCGGCCTCACTTTCCGTCTCGGCTAGCTACACACAGACTCGTTGCCATAGCAACCAACAAACAGCTCCACTATATGTATGAGGATTCAACGCCATAAAACACACAAAGAGGTAAAACTTTGTGTGCTTTATGTCCCTGCTAAGGACATTCGGCCCTTAACAGTTTCATGTTTTCAGGCTTGATGTTTATTTTGGCATTATAAATCCCTTGGTCAATCGTGGAAAATATCTAAATGGTCACCAGTTTGTTTGCAATCCCTCCAGCATAAATCATTTTTAGTTTTATCATGGTTAGATTTGATAAACTGTTTCCTAAAGAATCTTATCTTGAGTTTCCAATTAACTCCTATGTTGGGCTTTTGTAATTTTATGACAGTCTAAAGTCGAAGGAAATTGTTCGATTAAACCACATATACATCATAATGGATGTTTTTTTAAGAAAGCATTTAGTGTCCCCTGTCATTTAAATTGTGCATTTTTAAATGAACGCATGGCTTAAATGTTTGCATGTTTGTCTCTACAACACTGAGTGTCTTGTGTTTAAATGTCTGACATGCCACTGTTCCCCCCTCCTCACCATGCAGGTACATGGGCACCCTGGGCTCCCAGGTGATGTGCGACAACATCCCCGGCCTGGTGAACAAACAGCGCCAACTCTGCCGCCAGCACCCCAAGGTAATGCAGGCCATCGGGGCCGGGATGAAGGAGTGGATCTCTGAGTGTCAGCACCAGTTCCGCAACCACCGCTGGAACTGCAACACAACAGCCAGGGACCACAACTTGTTTGGCCGTCTGCTGCTACGCGGTGAGTAGAAACTGGAACGAGAGATTTACCCTACGGTTACCCCAAACACCGATAGGTTAGCCTGGATAGATGCTCATCTCATGACTTATGAAGGTCCTTAAAGTAAATGTGAAAACAATTTCAAACAAACGGTCATTCTTTCAAGAACTCTGCTAAATTTACGGCTGCTGAAATGAAATATGTTGTAGACATGTTTTCTTTCTGTGGCAGTCAGTCGGATCGCATTCCGTACCTCTCCTCACTTAACAAACATACATTTATCACATCAGTGCAGACGAGCGGTTTCTCTGAGCTGCGTTTTGTGCTGCTGCAGTCCTTACTGTGGTAAATTTGTCCTGCAGTTCCCAGATGTGATGAAACTGTTCAGCAGAGGGAGCAGACATTCATCAACTCCTGATTTGATCATAAATTACACTCTATAAGGGGGCAGTATTATATGAAATTAACTTCTCTTTCTCTTTACATCATGTTATAATGTTATTCTGCAGGTATGTTTCTTTATCAAAAACATACCTGAAATGTTGCCTTGATTCTTTCATGCATGTTTGAGAAATTCTTTAATCTCCCATGGCAACCAGTCAGCTGTTCAAAACGTCTAGGTGGACCTAACCCCGGCTTAGAGGTGCTGCTCCTCCTCCTCAGAGATACAGTTTCCAAGTTTCTCCCTCACAGAGCACTCCTTCAGACTAGCCAGCAGCAATTGGCAAACACCTGGTAGATCTTGAGCATCAGCTCAGTTCTACCAGGTGTTTGCTACTTCTCAGAGCAAAGCTGGTAAAAACATTAATGACTTCCTGAGGGTGGAGTTTCAGAAAGAACAGGAGTTTTTAAAGAGACAGTGGCCCAATTCCATGGTGTTGCATTACAAGGTAAAATTTCTTTTAAGTTATGATCTGTATCGCCTTTTTAAACAAATGAAGGTAACATAGTTGCTTGATTGTGTTACAAAATGGCGATATGTGTCTGGAAAACGCATAATCCTGACCCTCTCAGTCCATTGGGCTGAGGGATGGCAGGCGAACATAATCCCAGCCTTTTGAAGAGTCACGGCTGGTCATCAGCTGTGTTTATCTTCTCCGACAATTTGTTGGCGACTGCACATGATTTATTGGCAGCTTTAAAAGACGAGAGTGGACCTCAAAAGGTTGGTTCTCGCCGTCAGTGCGAGGTGAAGCTGAACAATAAGACTTATGAAGCGACATTAGGAACTAAAGTGATTACCAAGCAGTGAGCCCGCCTGTCACTCCCTGTAACGGATGTTACAGAAGCATCTTGTCAAGTGAAACATGTGACTGCACATCTCAGCCACTAGACTTGTGGTACTGTTTTCAGCGGGGGGCATGTTGGAGCTGGTCCGGATCTTATTTTCCCTCTTCTGGAGCAGAAAGAAGGATCATCAGAACCTGACGGCCTGATGTTCTTCTCCCATGCCCTGAGATTTAACCTGTGAGGTGGATCCTTCAACTTAGTCTGTTTCATGTCGGGGGGCCTCTAATCAGCCGTGTGGTATTTGGACCTCCCACCCGGGCCCCGACCGTGTCACACAGCATTATCATGACACACAGAGGCCCCTTCAGAAGCTCCTTATTGTCAATGTCAGAAGGCTAATTTCAAACGATTACACAGGAGATTTCCTTCCTCAGCAACGTGTTCTCTCACCGTTCTCCTCATTCACCTCATTAGACACACCTAACTAAGCTGCTACACACGCACACACAGACGCACACACACACCCACGCACAGACACGCACACACACACACACACACACACACACCTCTGTTTATATTAGTTACTGTTCCTAGGTAACACTTTAGCTTGTATTAAACATATTTTTCTTTCTATATGGAGTTTCAGATTTGGACACTGTCATGTAATTCTTTGTGTTTTTGCTGCATATGCCTTCTGGAAATGTCAGTGATGTAGTTTCAAGTCAAGTTTATTGGAATGGTGTATTTCATTCACAAGGAAGTTCAAAGTTCTTTACATAACAGTAATCGATCATGACACTGAAATTTCGTCAAATGAAAGAAAATATAGATGAAATACACTGATCACTGTTCCAGTTATGAACAGTTATGAATCAAAGTCGACTCTAAACAGGTAGGTTTTTGGCCTTTATTTAAAGCTGAAGTAATGTATCTTTAATTAAAAAATTTATAACTTTTTTATTTATTTATTTTCTACATTTTTGTTAACTGTCGCCATGTTGCGACATGGCGACAGATAATCTGTGAAAAGATCAAGCTTCTTCACATCCACGCTGCTATTTCCTCTAAGAAATGATTGACAGGCATGATTGACAGCGCTAGGACCCTCCTCATGCCTCTGATTGGTTGTTTCTGGTTAGCACTGGGAGAAGGCAGAGAAGCTCTTTTTTTCTCCACAAATTATTCATTTCAAATTTCTTTGTCCCAACATAGTGACAATTATGTAAAAAAAATATTTTTTGAAAAGGTTTTGCAGTTTCCCAAAAGTTTGAATTTGGGTTTAGCTACTTACTGAGTAAAGGATTCTCCTTAATTATTATAGTTTTAAATAACCATCCAGACATACATTGTTGAGTTCCAACAACTATTATTGATGAGATTTGGACCTGGGCAATATGTTTTTTTTCAATATTTGTTTTTATCACCTCAGTCTTGACGTGTTTTATCAGTTCATGCACTGCAAACATTCATATTCATTTGGACACTTGAGAAATTAAGGTAATTTTCTTTACTCTAATCATGTTGTACCTTAAGGGAAAATGTGTTTATCACTTCAGTATGTGATAACTTCCAACTTGCTGTTGGTCAGATTTACTGTGGTTTGATCAAGGGTCATAATTTGTTATATTTCATATTTTGACTGAACTAGCCAAAGTAAAGTGAGAACCAATATCAACCATTTTCAGAAAGTTATATAAAATATGAGAGATTTAAGCATTCTGACACTTCCTTCCCATAAACTATGAAAATACTTCACTAAATATGCAATTTGACAGCCAGGAATTGGGGTGCTATCTGACAAAAAAGCAGGTACTAGGGGAAATATTTTTTATGCGTAGTCCTGCCGGGAGATGATCAGAAATCTCTTATTTAAAGTGGACGGTTCTCTGAGCCTCTTTGATGAAACAGACATACATTTCAAGCTAACCACTGGGCAAAGAAGAGCTGAAGTGAGGATTTTTCATATTAAAACAACTCTTGCCCACTGCAGGTCAGATATTTGCTTCTGATAATCGCTCAACAGTCCATTAATAAATTCATTTTTGCTCTTTATATCTTCAGCTGACTTTACCAGACATGGTGGTTTTGTAGCAGAAATTAAATGAAGAAATGGAGCTCTCCTTCCCTCATCTCTCTTTGGTTACTGTGCATGTGGAAGAGATGAGGGCTCCACATGAGGGCATTGCTCATAAGCTGTTTATCCATCTTGGAAAGAGATGAAGCATTTTCTTTTTCTGTTTCATGCTCTGTAAATTGAAAGCTTCTGTCAGAAAATAACAAACAGCGAGGTTTCATCAGTGGCCAAACAGTTAAGGGGCAGTTCTGATTGTCATGGTATGATTCTCAAAACAGCAGATTTGTGTTGGGTCATGTAGACAATAACAGGAACTTAGCAAGATTGGTTACTAACTACCAGAAAAAGATTATTTTATGTTGTGAACCAAAACAGTAACCAGGACCCATCAGAAAATGTAAAGACATGCTGTCAATCTTCAAATCTGAGCTGTTCCCTGAAGAACATACACAGATACATGTTGGTACAAAGTAACAGACTTTGCCCCATCATAATTGTCTACTCCTAGGCAGCCGAGAAGTTGCCTTTGTGTACGCCATCTCCTCTGCAGGAGTGGTGTATACTTTGGCCCGAGCTTGCAGCCAGGGCGACCTGGACAACTGCTCCTGTGACCCCACCAAGAAGGGCTCATCGCGGGACTCCAAGGGCTCCTTCGACTGGGGAGGCTGCAGCGATCATGTGGAGCACGCCATTCACTTCAGCCAAATCTTTGTGGATGCCAAGGAAAGGAAAGAGAGGGATGCCCGAGCGCTCATGAACCTGCACAACAACAGAGCTGGCAGGAAGGTATGGAAGAGGGCACACATAGAAATGACTCAGCTCAGCTATAAATGCAATCGGATTATGTGTTTTTTTTTCTTTCTTCTGGATTTTCTTCCCCATTATTTTGACAACTGTCTAGAAAGGAGAATACTAAAAGCTCTTCTCTAGACATCTGTGAACGAACTCCCTTTCCTGTTGTCTCCTCACAGGCAGTGAAGCGCTTCATGACTCTACAGTGTAAATGCCATGGTGTCAGTGGCTCATGCAGCGTCCGTACCTGCTGGCAGGCTATGGCCGACTTCCGTCGCACTGGAGACCATCTGAGGAGAAGATACAGTGGAGCTGTGCAGGTTGCAGTCAATCAGTATGGAACTGCCTTTACAGCCGCGCACACACACTTCAAACGGCCCAGCAAAAATGATCTGGTCTACCTGGAAGACTCTCCAGACTACTGTATACGGGACCCTCAGTCAGGTAAGGGCTTAATCTGTCAGTCAGGTCATGTTCATGCTCCTAAATAAAACCCAGCCAAAAGGGAATGAAGAAATACATCCTCCTCTGGAGTCCTGTTCTTCCTTTTTGCATTTGAGAACTTCCACCTGTTTTGTTGACTTTTAACAAATATTAAGCATGTGTGAGTGCTGGTAATCACATGCACTCATTATCTTGTCATCGCTGGTTTAAGCACTTCTATAAAAAGCAGTTTTTCCAAGTTGGTGCTGAATACTATTTGATTCACACACATTCAATGAGGACAGTCATCATCAACAGTCTTAAAAGTAATTCAAGCTGCAAGCAGTGATGAGTTTATTTTGTTCTCACTCAGAGTAGAATTCAACATCACCTTGAGGATGAAGAAACATACAACTTCCTAGTCTAAGTGGGCAGGGCTTAAATGATGTCAGCAAGTGATTATATAAATATGTTTAATCCTGGTCTGTGACGATACCTAGAAAATCTGGTACAGCTTTGACCTGGTGTGAGAAAATTCTTACGCATTAATCTTTTT
Organism: Poecilia picta; assembly: GCA_033032245.1. Classification (NCBI taxonomy): domain Eukaryota; kingdom Metazoa; phylum Chordata; class Actinopteri; order Cyprinodontiformes; family Poeciliidae; genus Poecilia; species Poecilia picta. The sequence continues at coordinate 3,409,751 of CM065358.1, forward strand.
ACTTCAAGAAATCAGATTTTACTGCTTGGCTACCGCCACAGGCTTTTAATGCAGCAGAAAGCTTTTGATGACTTTTGATCTTAAATGACTCAACACTTTTCTGACTCATTCTGAAATCTGAGGAAAGCTGTAGAAAGTGTTTACTCAGTTTGTATGTAAAAAACACAAACTGATCCTTAGTGGCCGACTTCCAGCAAGAATTTGATCATAACTCTAAGAGACCTTTCTGTTCAATAGACGTGTGCATCGAATTTCAAAATCCTCGGCTAAAACACGGCTTGAGGTTTACATCCTGTGAGGCAATTTTGCCACCAAAAATTTGCATAAATATCTTTTGGAGGTTGAATTAATATCCACAATGTTCAGTTTGGGGAAAATAGGATTATTTACACTGAAATTTCAACCAAACATAAGACTGAGGCGTCCAACAGCCAAACACCCTGCTAAAAGTCTCTGTGTTGGAAACCAAGCAGGCCAACTTATTATCTCTTAAGTGACTCCATTTCAAGTGGATTAGCTCACAAGGGTCATAGAGCAAACTTTCCAACAGAAAAAAATATGACTCTCTGTTCTTAGAGGGAAGAACTTAGATAATGTCAGCGGATGACCACACAGAATCAATCGTTGAAAACCCAAAATGGAAATACCCTCAATTTCTTTTGCCCTCAAGTCTTTCACAATCAGTTCCCGCCTTGTTCTTCCAGTCTTTCTCTTCTCCAGATAAGATAAATAGTACAGTAACCAAAAACACTGCTGTTGTTAGGAAAGACTCGGTTACTTTGATGTGGGCCTTTTCATGGCTGAGACAAGAGACAGTGTGAGAACAAAAACATTTGTGTTTAAATCCTGGGTTAGAAAGCAGGCAGATGACAGAGTTGTGAGTGTGTGTCTTCCAGAAGGAGTGGCTGCTCGTCGTGCAGCCGATCCGTGACAATCAGGTGTCTGCCAGTTTAAGAGCCATTAACCACTTCTGTGGGCTGAAACTCTAGAATACCACACACCATTATAAATCACCTCGACATGAAACACACATACACAAACACACTGGTTTTGGTTGGCAAGGGAGGTTAAGATCAGCTTATTGGAGTGGAGTAGTTTATGTCACACAGAAAACATAGATGAAGTTTAATTAGCTTAGTGCCATCAGTGGCGCAACTACACATTATTCAGGTGGATGCGAAAACATAAATTGGCGTCTCCGCTGCCCCCCACAAGGAAGGTTGACAGAGCGTGGAAAACATATGCTCGCTAACCCCCCACCCCGAGACAATGATACTTGCCACATTTACCTCGTCACGTGCGCGAGGTGAAGGAGCGTAAGGTGCTGAGATGTATGGGAAAACATAATCAGCGTCGCCCCCTCTGGTGCTGCGCCCCTATGCGTTGCATGTGCTGGATACCCACTTTTTGCGCCACTGAGTGCCATGATAGTCAACCTCACGCAAAACTTTAAAATGCATAAGTACACATTCTTTTGTTTACCAGTTTAGATTTTTGCTCTTTTCTTCTATTCATAAAAAATCCTTCCTGACACTAAAGTAAGACTTTTGACCTGTCGTGAATGCTCTCAGATACAGCGCTCTGCCAACAGCCTTGTTGCTTAGCAACAACTTTCTGTCATCCTCATGACTATGTCCCATTGACCCAGACTGACGAACAGAGGCTGCAGGTGTTTTGAGTTAATTACCTGATTAGAGTGTGACACCACGAGTTCCCAATATTTAACTTTTTCTCAATATTCAAATATATTTTGTTGTCATTATAAGTGACAAATAAATATTGAATTTTTTTCAATATATTTGAAATATTATGGATATTATGACATGTTGATGTCATAATATCTTAATGCAGACTGTGGGAGATATTCAACAAGGTTGCCTCATTAAAATAAGGATATTAGTAATCAATTTTACTTATAAAGCACTCTTCATACTAATTGCAGCTCAAAGTGCTGTACAGATCAATAAAAACAAAACAATAAAAGCTCACACCAGGGCACATGGAGAACCGCCCTAAACGTCTGTACGGTTTCTTTCTTTGAACCTTGTGGGATCGAAGCATTTCTTACCAGTTTAAAATCTTCTATAGCTTCATTTATTTAACTGTAACAGGCGACCTTGTGAGATATAAGGTAGTTTCATTTTTTAAATCTCTCATATTTGCAAGACAAGCATTTTCCTTTCTCCCAGACACACTATAAAAGATTGATAATGCATTCCACCAATATAGATGTTATTTACATCCTAACTTATAGACTCTCTGTTCTTAGAGGGAAGAACAGAGAGTTTACCAAACATTTCACTGTTTTTACTAGTTTTAGGCTGTTTGGTCCTGTTTTCTGTGCCAAAGTAATGCTAATGTTGTCTGCAAATAATTCAACCAAGTCTTAACTATGAAAAGATAGTAATTCTGCTCTACTTAGATAATTAACACTTGTTCTTGTGCTCTTGCTGTTATTTAGTTTTTGTCTGAGGGATCAAAATGGCTGTTTTTAGCCTCAGCAGTTGTACTTTATATTAATGTTGTGTTATTAAAATAAAGTTGCAGCAGGTAATCAGACGACTGCAGGCCAGTCTCCAGTTAGGTTATTTAGGGATCTATGTTTATGTTTCTGTGTATGAAATTTTCTGAATTTGTTTAGTTTTGCCATATTTGACCTAGATATTGCAGAACCAAAACAGTGCTGGCCTGCTTTGGTTGAAGCTGCATAAGCAGTTGAATTTTTCTATTGGCACAACTTTGTCATATCATCCATTCGCCCATTCTCTAAAACCCTTGTCCCTTAGTGGGGTCAGGAGGGTTGCTGGTGCCTCTCCAGCTAACATTCCGGGCGAGAGGTAGGGTCACCCTGAACAGGTCGCCAGTCTGTCACATTGTCACATCATGTTCAGGTATAAAACAATCTCTCTCTCAGACACACACCCCCTGCTGGCGAGTCAGGAGTAGGAATATTGAGGGTGAACAAGGTCAGCGTTGATCAGCTTTGCAGATGTGTGATTTGTCTCTGATGTGGTCATGGAGTGGAGCAGCTCTCCTCGGCTCTATTGGTGACGGAGGGACGCTGCAGAGCGTTGTCACCTTAAAGGTCTCTGATAATGCAGGAAAAAGTCACTAATTTTGTCACTAGTTAGTTTTTTCTTCTCTAAAGTCACTAGGTGTCTGAGAAGTCACTAAATATAGTGATAAAGTGGGTGAGTTGGTAATCCTGATCACACCCTGTTCATCCCTCTTGGCTCCGCCTACTTTGGTGGAATTTGTCAGAATTTCCCAGGGGAGAGTTTATGCTTTAGTTACAGTTACTAGTTACAGTTTGAAGAGCGAAAAGATGAAACATTCACTGTGATAAGAACTGGTAAGAGTACCAAACTTAATGGGTCTTTCAATGGTAGTCTATATAAAACAGTTAGTCTCTGTATCAAAAATAACAACCAATATCACAGCAGGAGGATTATTTCTTCTTCTTTTGTTGCAAAAGTGAAGTTATAAATCCCACACCAGCTCATTCTCAGTACAGAAACAAATATTCATCACAGATGTTTAGGGTAGCTTGGTTCAGGAACCCAGGAGAATCCTGGGATCTCATTGATCATTTTTAATTTTTTTACAACAGACATGGATGCTTCATGGTCCGTGGACATGCATGCAGAATTATGCCAACGTAAACACAATGTACTGTAAGCATGAACTGTAATCAAGTTTAAAACATAGTTTGAATAATTCTTCCTTCACGCTTTGAATGCTCTCTCAAAGAAACGCAAACTGGTGTTCATTCAGTCATTTTCTCAGACACTTCGGGGAACAAACCAGAGAGACGGTGAGACGGCCCCTCAGAGTGTGAAATCAATTTCCCTCGGCTCCAGCGAGGCTCAGGTGCTAAACTCATCTCTCGGCGCCCCCTCATCTTAATTCAATAAGCAGACGCAGGGAGAGCAAGGTCCCTGAGGTAGACCTGGCCGTGATGTCACCCCAAGCGGCGCGGCATACCACGGATAACGGGTGGGGGTCGGGGTGGCGGAGGGGCCGGCTGCCAGAACAGGGCGGGGCGTCTGGTCATGTCCAGACATAATACCTGCCCAGGGAACGAACGGGCACAGAGACCATCAACACACCAACCCAAAGCAAATGTCAACACCAGCAAATTCCACAACACTGTTTGAAGTTTGTGTTTTAAGACAGTTTGGAATTTATTTTCTTCAACTACTGTATATTTATACACAGTCCAGTCACATTAATGTGACCACCACGTACTTTCCACTTCAGAGTTAAATAACCAATCACAGAAGGCAGGTGGCAGCACAGTGCAGTTGAGCGTATATAAAGGGTGTGTGTGGGCTTCGGAAAACATTTCAATCGTTGGCGTAATGCAGAAACGAAGCGATTTATCCGACGTCCAAAAGGGCATGATCATTGGCTTTCGGGCCAAGGGTGGAAGCATTTCCGAAACGGCTGAGTTTGTGAACTGTTCGCGTGCCGCCGTGGTAAAAGTGTACCGTGCATGGCAAAATGGGACTGTCCAAAATCAACGACGTGGCAAATGTGGTGCACCACGGCCATAGATGACAGAGGCGAACGACGGTTGCGGAGATGCGTTCGGGCAGATAGACGGGCTACCGTTGAGCAACTGACCACTAAAATGAACCAAGGGGCTACCACAAGTGTCTCCCAAACCACTATTCAGCGAACATTGCTGCGTCTGGGCCTCCGAAGCGGACGCCTGGTTCGTGCACCTATGCTGACTGGTGTTCATCGACGACGAAGGCTAGAATTTGCACGCCAGTACAGCAGCTGGACGTCCACTGAGTGGCGACAGGTAGCGTTTTCAGATGAATCGCGTTTTATGCTCCATCGGACAGATGGACGTTGGCGTATAAGGCGTGAAACCTCTGAAAGGAACCACCCTGCAACAATTGCAGGAACGGTCCAAGCTGGAGGCGGGAGCATTATGGTCTGGGGAATGTTTTCCTGGCATTCTCTGGGTTCACTGATTATTGTGGAAGGCACGATGGATCAATACAAGTACGCATCTGTCCTTGCGGACCATGTCCACCCCTACATGCGCATTGTTTTTCCTCAGGATGATGGCATCTTCCAGCAGGACAATGCGAGGTGCCATACAGCTGCCAGTGTACGTGCGTGGTTCGAAGAGCACCAGGATGAGTTTACCGTCCTCCCCTGGCCAGCAAACTCACCTGACTTAAACCCAATCGAGCATCTGTGGGACCATCTCGATCGAGTTGTTCGCGCCATGGATCCTCAACCGCGTAATCTAGCGCAGCTGGCCACGGCATTAGAGTCGGCATGGCTCAACATCCCAGAGAAGACCTTCAGGGACCTAAGTGACTCTCTTCCTGCACGTCTTGTAGCAGTTCGCTCTGCGAAAGGTGGTTATTCTGGCTTTTGACAGATGGTCACATTAATGTGACTGGACTGTGTATAAGAGTCAGCCTGAACACACACTCCTGTTCACCAACACTCTGGCTCCAGACATCACAGTGTCATGTGCCTCAAGCAGAACTCTGGTCCTGCAGCACAAAACCCTCCAGACGCAGGAGACCAGACTGGAATGAACACTGATTAAAAGAAACAAAAAGTTAAAAATCACTGGAAATCACTCAATTGCTTAACGTTCATAATTTGTTGTTTATTCCGAAAGGATTTTTGTGAAGAAAATGAATGTGTTTTTTTGGTTTGTGGTGTTGTGCAACAACAGGTTTGACTGTAAATAACTGCTAATAACCAACAAAAGCATTTAGTGAGGTCACCACCTGATTACCAGGAAATAACATAAAACAGTTTTCAGTCTCAGTTATTGATTATAGATTCCTGCCTTATCAAACTTTGATTAGTTTTCATCAAAAGAAAAACATCAAACTATGTCAGGATGAAACATTGAGGGAGCTCATAGAAATATATAGTTTTATAAAAGTTTAACATTAACTAAACCAAATGAAAACTAAATGCAATTCAATATGCCATTGTGTACAGATGTTTTCCTTTGGCGATAACATTTCCAACTTTTCTGCAACACTTCATTTTAGTGGCGGAAAACAAACTCCTGGTTGAGTCTTTATTTATCCGGAGTGTCTGGAGCTTCAGCAGCTTCAAGTCTGTTTGTCTTGTTTTCTCTCATTATTCCAGACTGGAAGTCGACAGAATGTGAAATATGAAATGAAATGAAATATGAACCAGACAGAATAAACCAAACGGACTTTTGTGTTTTCACCATGAATGAAGACTGTGCTGACTGATGTTTCAGTCACACTTCTAAACAAAGAGAAACTACACTTGTCATAGAGTGTGTGTGTGCGTGTGTATGCGTGTGTGTCAGGAGAGAAGTGTGTCTTGGAGGATGTCTCCTATGAAATGAACAGCTGATGATGTTGGTGAGAGGAGCCTGATTGCTCCTGTCATCAATCTCTCATCTTTACTTCGTCTGGACTTTGATGTCTCACTGTTTTCCATCTGATCTCCCCATACACCCCACCACCACACACACACGCTCACACACACACACAGTTCATCTTCACTGTCCTGACTGAAGCATTAAGCTCCGCCCCCACTGGGTTCTGATGTCCTGAAAAGTGGTTCAAATTATCCATGTTTGTGGCTTTTTGTTTTTTCTTAAAGTTCATCATTTCTTGTAGAATCCCTGTGCTTTTAATATTTGCATAAGTAACCAAATGTTGCATATTGAATTGAAATAGAACCTGTGATTGTGGAAAATGTTCCTGAAAGATACTGACTGAACAATTTGGATGTTCAGTCAAAGAAAAGCTATTTAATCTTCAATCCACCTGTTAAATATATAAAAGTAAATCAGTCTCATGTATGTCATCTTTATTAAATCTATTTACTAATCTCCATTTAATTTTTCTTACTTTTCTGTTTCCGGTCAGGGGTTTATATACCAAAACTGAGAAAAATCACTAGAGAATCTGGAAAAATTAAAGAAAGTTCAGAAATCTTAATTGAATGAAATTGAAATGGTGATTCAGATTGTTCTATCATTGTAACTGATTATGTTTCATGTTTCTAAAAGAAGCAGATATCCATTGCATCAGTTTCCAACCTAATGTGTCGGGATTCTGTTCCACCTTCTCCTCAGGGTCGATGGGCACGGCGGGCCGGCTCTGCAGCCGGGCGTCCCGCGGCTCCGACAGCTGTGAGGTGATGTGCTGCGGCCGAGGCTACGACACGGCGCAGGTCAGCCACACCACCAAGTGCGAGTGCAAGTTCCACTGGTGCTGTGCTGTTCGCTGCAGAGACTGCCAGCAGCTGGTGGACGAGTTCACCTGCAAGTCCCAGACATGATGGAGGGACGTGTTTATGTTAACCGGAGCTCTTAATATATTTCACTCACTGTCTGCTACTCCTGCTAAGAAAGTTCTAAGAAATGTCTCATTCCTCGACCCGAAGACCATCAGAACAGACTGATGAAACTAAACCACTAAAGTATTTCAACTTTTTCACGTTTAGCTACTTCACAACCACAATTGTCGGTGTGTTTTATTGGGAGTTTGTGTGACTGGTCAGATTTGAATATTGCATAAAAGTGCAAAAAATTCTCGCCGGTTATCTCAGAAAGTGAAACTCGCATATCATATAAAATCGTCACATAGAGCGGTTTATTCCAAGCTTTTGTATCTTGTCATTTTGACAGTTATGGCTAACAGATGATGAAAACCCCAAAAGTGTCTCAGAAAATTAGAATAATGTTTAAAACATATGTTCTTTACCTATAGCCATAATCATTAAAACTGCAAAAAAAAGTTTAAATATTTTCTTTCTTATGTGTAGTGAATCTCTTTAAAATGACTTTTACTTTCAGAGATGAATGGCACTTTAATGCAATTTTCTTATTTTTTTTAGATGTACTTTAAAAGTGTTATCCGTTTGTGAGTAACTTGGTGGAAGCAGCTGTCCTTCAGCTCAGTCTCATCAGATCCTCTGTTTTATTCCATTTATTTGTTCTACTGCCTGTTGAACAGCTAAGTGCCGGTTTTATCCCTCCAGATGTTTTCCTCCAGTTTCCAGCTGTCCATATTTTGGGCTTCCCCCACACCCCCCTCCAATAATAGTTTTTTTCTCATACTTTTTCCATAAAAGTCAGATTTCTAAAGTGTGCTTACAACAGATATCCTGTCAACACATTCCCCACTTGAGCTGTGCATCTCTGCAGATCCTCCACAGCTACCATGGTCCTACTTTGCTCTCCTTGCAAAGGACTTACAGCTGGAGTTTCAGAAAAAAAGTTTTTCCAAGCAGCATTAAGTCAGAGGGACTGAAGGTTAAAGTATGTTTCAGGTTTTTTTCTGCTTATTTTCGAATTATGCACAACTTTGTGCTTGAAATGACATTGAAGTTTAACTGTTGGAAAGTGATCAAATCTAAACATACTGAATACTGGTGATGAGCTCTGTAGAAGGAAGGTGGTCTGAAGGTGGAAATGTGGGTCTGGGAATCCTAAAAATGACTAACTCTTATAGATCAATTAGTATTTGATTAACTTTTTTGTTGTTTTTTTTTAAATCCCAGTAAAATGAAGACTTGCGTCTCTTGGTATCGTCAACAAGCTGTTCAGAACTCAGATCCATCCACATGACCGGTCTTTATATCTGAGCTCGTACTGCTGTTCGTTCTGATTGATCACATGAACAGCATTAGATTAACGGCTGATTTCCTCATCAATAAAATCGATCATACATCCCTGAAGTATTTCAGCTTGTGAGATGTTCTTAGTTTACAGAACTCTGTACCTGACAGCTTCGCTAACAGAGTATTTAATATTAAATATTTATACAAACACATTTATCCGCAGGTACAAACTGCATTAACCTTCTAAGTGAGTGAAATGAACAGAACTGAAACCCAGACCTTTTTTCACCACAGACCTGACGATGTAGGCCGGTTCAGATGGGCAGTGCAACATGACTTCATCAGTCCCAGCTGCAGACCAGCGATGCCGTCCACTGACCATTCCTGGTTTTGTTGGCCAACGCTTTTCATTTCTGATCCAAGTGTTGTTTCCTAGTGAGGCTGAAAGCGGCGTCAGCAGCCTGAAACTGAACAACGGTTTGTTCTTCCTGTGTTCAGTCAGATAACCCACCAGGTTCAGCGATCCTAAACTAGATCCATTAAGATGTTTTGTATTTTTCCTGGTTTAAAGGGGCGGTATCATGTAAAATCAACTTCTATGAGTTGATTTAAATTGATAAAATCAATGATATTCCATGTATGATGGAATATCATGTTACATTATTCCATCAAAAACATAGCTGCACTATTGCCTTGATAATTTCATGTATGTTTGAGAAATCATTTAATATCCATGGCAACCATTAAGCTGTAAATAAACACCTGGTTGGACATAGACGTGTCTTTGAGCTGCAGTTTCTGAGTTTCTGCCTCACAGAGCAGCCTTCCCTCACTGCGGTCCTCAGACTAGCCAGAAGCAATTAGCAAACATCCGGTGTAACTGAGCATCTGCTGAGCTCATTATAGGAGCTACTTCTTGGAGGTCTGGTGAATAGAAGGACTGGTAGACGAATAATCAGGTGGGAATGAATGAATAGATTAATTGATAAATACATTTACAGAATAAGAATAAAGTCTTTAAAGACGATCACTTTTCTCCAGACCAAATTTCATGCTGTTTCGAACTTTTCCGCTGTGGCCAGGAACCCTGAAGGCGTTTCTGCAACTTCCAGTCTTGCGGTTTGTTCTGTTGGTTTTCCTCGCGTTGAAACGTTCAGACACCTGTGATATTTTACATTATGTCCTTTCTTCACGTTTGGAGCCGAGTCACTTCACTCTGGTTTGCGAGGTTTCAGCTCTTCTTCCTTCCAGGAGGTCAGTGACCCACCGCTGACCTCATGGTGAGAATGTGACAGGTAAAATCTGAAGCTGAGTACTGAATGTGTTCTCATCTGAAATATGAACCGGTTTCTCTTGAAGCGCTGAACCATCTCACAAACCAAGGTCACCGACAAAACACCTTGAAGATACAGACTTGCAGAGATACACAAAAAGTCCTTTATTGACATACTTTCCCTTCTTTTTTTTATTGATGGCATTTAATCATCTCTGTTTTTGTACAACAAAAAGAACAGCTTTAAACAACTGAAATGCCCCCAAAATGCAAAGACGTCAAAGGAAGTCCAAACTGGTGGTGGATATGGCTGTTCTGCCTGTGAGCCTCCTGCTCCGATCGTCTGCTTCCAGTTTGGTTTGAACTCTGCAATGTTGGCACAAAGGTGTGTCAGTCCAGTCCAACTTAGCATTCTGGATTTCTGCTCGCCCGTTTGTCTGCATGGAGGTCTGGTCCGGTCCGGTCCGGTCCGGCCCGCTATCTGGTGCTGGTCCTGGGTGGGATTCCGGTGGAGTCGTATGGGACAGGATGGGGAGGTGGGGGGTCAGATGCGAGTGAGTTGGTGCCAGAGGCTGGACGGCAGGATGCTCTCCACCTTCTCCATGATGAAGTTCAGAGGAGCGAACAGCGTGCTGAGGAACTGCAACAACGCAGAAAAACGCAAAGTTACACAAACCCTGAAACTTCAGGAGTTTCTCCATAGATTATTTTATGTTTCAGTCAGAATCTGCACAAAAAAGGAAATCCATGTTGATTTTATTTTTTGTTGAAATGCTTCTAAGTAAAATATGTAGGAATACCGGTTTATTTCATGGTATATTTGTGAGAAAAAAGGACCAGTGGTTTGAGCTCATCAAAACATGATTAAACCAAATCGTCTCTGCTAGTCTCTCGTTTGGTGCTGCTGATTGGGTAGTTGAAGATGGCAGAAAACAGCCTCTGTAGTTTTTGTTCTGCCTGTCCCTCATAATTGTCACCAGCTTGTTCACCCACTACAGTGGGACGGCATCCTGTTCTTTAACAAGTATTTGTAACAAGTCAGCAAGTCTGGCATGAATAACAACTGCTGTCAGCAGACATGCTAGTTCTGTTCCCCTCCCAGCCTGTGGAGGCGCTGCTCCACAGGCGAAGGAAACAACACAAAAACCTCTGCAGAAGACATGAGCAACTTCCTTCTTCACCAAATGATGAAGGATTTCTCCCATCTGGTAAAAAAACCACAAGCTGTTTCTCCCCCAGCCTGACCCAAACGTTTCTTTGGTTGTATTTACCCTGAATGCCTTATGCTATAGTCCACTTCCTACTTTTGGAGCAGTCTCTGGTCCACTTGGCATGTACATGTGCATTTGAACCGCACCAGAACTGAGACCAAGGTTTTTAGGCAGATCAGCGTTCCCTTCTCTGATCCACATCAGAGTTTGATTACATGTTCAAACCTCACTAAACGAACCGGACCTTCTAAACGCACAAAACTAGAGTTAGATAAAAGCGGACTAAACAAGGCTGGTGTGTGTGGCCTTTGATTCTGCACACACAGCCCAAACTGTCAACGGTTTGACTTGTATGATGTAGATGAGATTCTGATCAGTAATGGGGGATTTCAGGTTGTTTATTGCAGAACTATATTCTAAAGGGGCTTAAGAGGGAATACGACACTGGACCGAACCATGAAGCTCAAATCATCATTATAGACAAGTTTTCTTAGAGGAAAACACAAACAAGCTATTCAGTTACATCCATGTTCAAAATGCAGCGCTACATCAAGCAAACAAAAAGCTTCTGCTCCCACTTTGAGCTGCTTTGGAAGTGAACAGAGGCGATGGCAGCTTCAGAACCGCCTCATGTAGGTCAGTGAGGCTCCATCGTCCTCAGATGGCACATAAGTAAAGAGGAGACTGGAAGCAGACTATCTCCATGATAGTCTGCCTCAACATCTCTCTTCAAAGAGGACTTCAAAGTGAAGCTGTGTCTTCATGTGTGTGTAGAGAGCAACCTGGAAGATCTGACTGGGTCTGAAAAGGACATCACTTCTTTATCAGCAGCATTGTGCCTCATGTTTAGCAGATCTAAACTTTGGCAGCCAGTCTAAAGTTTAGCACAAGTTTAAGTTGATTTAATCTGGACATAGCTCAATAATGGAAATGGAAATTAGATGGAATTAGTACAACATTAGCATATTAGCACTACACAATATTATTATGACATGTTTGGGTCTGGACACAGTGGATAATCTACAGTTCTACACAGACACACCAACCCTGTGTTTATCCACCTTCACTACGTCCATAAGATGGACAAAACTCAGGCTTTACTTTGGCAGAAAGACACACTTAGAGAGATCAAACACTTTTCCATTTGGAAACCAAGGTTACATTTCAAACTTTTGATGACTGCAAGAACCAGGAGCCACTTGCTTGTCACAAAACAAGCTAGAAGCTTTTCACAAATCAAAGCAACTAGATCAGCAATATGTATTAGATTAAAAAAGGTATCCTTTATGAAGGAGAAATATTCAGTGGAGTCGTGACCAGAAGATGTTGCTGCATCACAGGCCTGAGCCTTTTCTGCAGCTTAATGCCTTTTATGACTAGACAGTTTCCTTTATTAGCTCTGCAGATAATTACAACACTGAGTGTGTTTTGATCCCAACATCAAACAACTCCTATAAATATGAAAAGCAAATAAAACAATCAAGGATATGAAGTAAAAACAGTAAATGTTAGAACTCTGAAGCAGTGTGTGTGCAGCAGAACGCTCCCTGCTGCTGCAGGAGTGTCTGCAGCTTCGTCACCACATGTCCAACTATCTGAACAAGTCACAACATTCAAGTCTGAATACTCACGGCCTTAGCAAACACTCCCATGAGTTCAGGGAACTGGTGTGTGAGCAGAGCCAACATGGCGGTGAAGGAGCAGAGGCCCGCCGTGAAGAGGATGAAGAAGGGCAGCTCCTTCTTGGGGTAGACCGACACCTCGTGAAACACTGCTTCCACACGACACACACACACACAGCACAATGTTAGCACAACATGGGAAAGGTGAAACTATCTGCCAATGGAAATAGAACTTTTTCATCAATAGTAAGCTGAAAGGTTCTTGTATGTTAGGTTTGTCAAGTATACTAACAGACTAGAACCAAGATCAAAAATAATTGGTAAGATTTAGCTTTTTTGTAGTGACGATGAAATCTACCTTGTCTGTTCATGTGTGTGTGTGTTAGTGTGTCTCTTACTGGGTAGCAGCTCTCTGTCGGCCGTCTCTGTGCAGATGGGGTAGGGGTAGAAGAGATGACCCTTCTCTAGAGGATATGGAATCATTCTGAATGCTAGAAATCCCAAAAACAAGGAGAGTTTGTGTCAAACTGCTGGATCAGCTGCTCCTCGTTTCAAAAGGCTGGCTTTTTGTATGTGTGTGTGTATGTGCGTGTGTGTGTGTACGTACTGCCCTCCCATGTACAGTGCAGCAGGTTGAGCGCCCCTTCCACCCGTTTCCAATGCTGCAGGTGGAAGAATGCGTAGGCGATGGCTTCGCTGTCGCCTCTCTTCAATATGTGTTCTGGAGGAAGAATCAAACTCTTCATCTCCAGGAGATACTGATGAAAAGGAGGAAGATCAGAGATAAAACCTATTAGTTTACTGAACAGTGAATGCATGGTTTCCTTCCCCCACTTCTCAGTCACACTTAGCCAGGCTCCAACTCACTTTGGGGACGTGAGGGTTGAACTCCACCGCTCTGTGGATGGCTTCTACTGCATTCATCTCTGCTGTGCTCAGGCCCCGCCTGGACGCTGCCTCTGGAGAGAACCTACACACACCCGCACACACACCAGCTACCTCATCAGAACAGATTCCGTTTGTCTATCTTGATGATGTTTAGTTCTAGAGGCTGTTCTATTTTAGATTTGTCCTGAAGTTTGAGCGGTGTTGAGGCAAAGTGATACTCACTTATCTGACACTGCCCTGGCTTTGAGCAAGGCAGCTGTGTAGCATATTGTTGCAGATTTGGGTAAGCTAATATCTGTCAGGGAGACAAAAAGCAGAAAACCAGGAGCTGGTGTTAATATTAGTGACAGGTTGAGGTGACGGGCAGTGTCGGTCGCCCAGTGAGGTGGTGATGGGAAAAATGCTCAGAGGAGATTTCACTCATGTGGAGAAATGTTACATTATTATTTGATTCCTGGTGCATAAATGCAGAGGAATTTTGTAGAAAAATTCAACACATTTATGCTTTCTGAAATTCTACCAGAGGAATCCATCTCATTGGAAGAAAGCTCAGATTGAAAACAGAAGAGATGAGAATCAAATTGCTTAAGTGGCCAGTGGTCAGTTTTGGTCCAAACCTACTGCAGACAGTTGGTCCAAGAGCTTTAAACGTTACATAAGATTAAATACTGTCCAATGGGGAAAAGCGCTGTTCATATCATTGATTGCAGAGCTATAAACAATTATTCAACTGCTGGCTTTTTCCCAGCTTTGATTCTTTTCTTCTTTTTCTTGAACTGAATAAGTGTTATTCTGAGTGAACTTAGGCTACTGTAATAAAAGATTAATTTATTTTAAGGTTTTTGACACATATTTACCAGAGGTATAAATGACTGTGTCACACACATATTAAGGTTACATAAAACTTTACCCATATAGCATCTGCCAAGATATTAAGTCACCAAGTTCTGCACAATAAATGATTAAAACGCTGAATATAAACAATATGTTATTTGTATTTAAGAGACTCCACATAACAGGAGAGAACACTGTGTCTCCAGCTTGGCATTGGGAACCATCAGCAGGGACCAGTCAGGGAATCCCTCTGGTGTAGCCTGGGGTCCATGAAGAGGCACATCAAACCTCTAGAGAGTAAAACACTTTACAGTTTCCATTTTAGCTCAGGCTTTCTACAGCTCCATCCTGAGGCCCACATGGTGCAGTCAGGACATTTCACCCTGGCCTGCATGGAATCCAGTCAGACACAAGGTGCATCAGCTGAACACTTGCAATAACTTTTAATGGCTTAAAACACATTTTCCTGTTAAATTAACTTGATTAAATCTTAAACAGCAGCCGTTTCTGAAACTGAAGCCATCAAGGCAGCATAGCATTAAATGGAAAAGATGAAATGAACCTTTGAGCCTTTGGTTGGTTCAGGAAACTCCAAGAGTTTCCACTTAAAATGCTCCTCAATTTCAAATAAAATTCTGCTATTATTAGGGAAATAACATTTTATAGTTTTTCAGTAATTTACCAAACAAAACAAATTGCAGAGTTCAACTGGAAGAAGAGCTGAGGAACAGCTAGCTGTCATTAATCAGGTCTGGAGGAGCAGGAAGGGTGCTGTATAGACAGGAAGTGTGTTGTGTTTACAGGAAGTCTGTTCTGTAGACAGGAAGTGCGTCGTGGACAGGAAGTGCTTTGTGGACAGGAAGCGTGTCATGGACAGGAAGCATGTCATGGACAGGAAGTGTGTTATGTGGACAGGAAGTGTGTTGAGTAGACAGGAAGCATGTTGTGGACAGCAAGTGTGTCACGGATCTGTGAACTCACCGTCATACTTGGCCAGAACCGCCTGGACGTCGGCGTAGTTCTGGAGCTCCAGTAGTGACTCCAGCAGGTTCTCATGGATGTTGAACATACTGAGGAGAGGGAACTCCTTCATTAACTGGAAAACACACAACTGTTGTTACATGTTATATCAAGCAGGGGGCAGCACAGTGAAAAGGTAAAAACAATGACATGTTGTAATTATATTAAATAGAAACTCAGAAGAATATAAGTGATATTTTTTGTAAAAGCAAATTTACTGCACACTTACATCTCTCATCATCTTGACTGCTTCTCGTGTTCGGCCCAGCTTTCTGGAGCACATGGCCAGCCGCCTCTTTATATACACCAACACGTTGGTGTCTCTTCCTGGGACACACACACCAGAAACCAAATCACCACAAACTCAAGACATTCAGGAAACAAATAACTGAGAATGTTCTAGAAAAGGAATTTCTAACTTTGCATTTTTTCATATTTTTGTGTCATTATTACCACACATACACATTTTATGAGAGACCAACACAGAGGCGCAAATGTACATAAAGTTTTTGAAAAAAATCTAAAAAGTGTGGCATAAATTTAGATTCAGCCCTATTTACCCTAAAATCTCTTAAAAAACACTAACTGCCTTCAGAAATCACCTGACTAATAAACAGAATCCATCTGTGTGGGATTTCATCTGGCTGATCAAAGGTCCTGATCATTTTAGAAGTAAGTATAAGAGTTTACATTTTGGAGACAAAGCATTTTCAAAAGGGAGATTTCTTTTATCGATCAAGAACGATTCTTAGCTTATGCTTGGCTTAACGACAAACACCTTTTGTAAAATCAATGTTCTGTTGAACCACAAACGTTTGGTATATTTTAATTCACACCATAGTTATATATTTTTGGGTTAACAAATATAGTTAAACTGAAAAAAATCAAATCAGAAAAAGTGGAATTTGTGAAAAAACAAAACGTACATCACGTTATACACTACTTTATGTTGCTCAATCTCATATTATCCCGCTAACATACATGGTAACTTTAGAAACTGCGGTGTGAAGCTCTGACTCAGTCGCTGCTACTCACTGTGCTGGGCTTCGTACTGTGTGCCGTGGTGCTGCAGCTGCTGGCTGCGGCGGTAGCAGCCCTCTCCGGCTTTAAGAGCCTGTTTAAATAACCGCTCAGCCTCCATTATGGTGGTGGCTTCCTCCTCTGCCAGGAGGATGTATGCTGTAGCACAGCTATGGGAGGACAGAGAGACAAAAAGCCACCAGAGGATTAAAAACCAACACGGTCTCACGTCAGCCATCATGTTTGCCAAGTCAACACACAGAGTTTCTATGCTGTTCTCAGAGTGCGGCTTTTCCTTCAGGTCCTGGTTCAAAACAACATATTCACATTATGATTATACAGATTGATATATGATTATTACTGAAACCTCCTCACAAACAGAGCCTATAGCTTTATGAATTTGAAGACCTGGTGGTACCAAAAGTGTTTGGAGAATATGGAAGAAATAGTTAATATTCTTCCATATGGACTATTTCTAACACTGGTTTAGATAGTTATCGTCACATTCTCAGTTATTGTCTGAATGCCAAACACTTTATATACTCTAACTAAAGATGGACTGATATGAAAATGTTTTGTCTCAAACCAAACATGTCTGAAGATTCTCAGTTTTTTAGCTTTTTATATTTAAGGAAGTGTTAAAGGAAGTCATTTTGTTTGAATCGTTCATTTAGAAATGCTACTCTCCACTCCGGCATACACCCGGCGTGCTTCCTGCACGCAAAACATAAGAGTTGAAAAAAATTTCAGCTTTTGCTGTCGTTCGTCACTCCCCCCCCTCATCAACAAGATGGAAATGTTCTTGCCCAGTAATGATGTATAAAAAATGGCCAACATTGACCGATACCGATGTAGATGTTTATATATTGTACATCTCTGACTATAAAATATTTACAATAATGATGTCAGTCTGGTTTCATGTTCAAAGCGAAATGTATGTAAAGTACAAAGCCCAGTGTTCCTAGTGCATTTTTTTATAATAATAGTTATAAGAATTTTCCTACACACAACTGTACACTGTGAATTATTGTTGTCAGTACAGAACTCACTCTTCTAGCTCCAGCGCTTCGTGTGCTGCAGAGATGCGAGCCTGTGGGTTTCTTTCTCTCCACGCCTTCTGCATGACTGCAGGAACACACACACGCACACACACAACACAGCCCCTTATATATTAGGTACAAGGTCATGCACATATCATATGTAGGTTTTATGGATTTCCTTACTGGCATCGGCTGGTCGCAGGTGGTCTGAGTCGCATGTGAAGAAGGTCTGATGGTCCTGTGCTGACAGATTCATGTCGTAGTAAGTCAGCGGCTCTCGACCCGTTACCCATGTATAACTGGAATGAGGAAACGTGGCACAACAGGAGAAACCAGGTGTTATTGGCTGAAGCTTCCAAATCAGGATTAAAATCACGTTATGGCAAAAAGAAAGCAGCAGCTGAGCTAAGAGGAATCAGGAGGAACAACAACGACTAAAGGGTTACAAACAAGAAAAACTGAAGATCAGACACGAGAGAATTACAAAAGGTGAGAGCAGCAGAAGAACAACACACACGAGTCTTTTCTCATACTCACCGATTATATTCAGCTCCACGAAATAAATTTAGAGGATTTCTCCACACTTTACATTCTGCAGAGGCAGAGAAAGAACAACACAGACCAGGAGAGTCAAATCAGAGTAATTCAGTCTGCTCTTCACATCGACCCTGTAATTCTTTGTTAGCTTAAAAACACATGTGGACACGGTGTCTTCACTTCTTCCCACCAAAAGGACAAATATGACACTATTGGGCAGCAAAGTCATCATGTCACTGTCATACTAAAGTCACTCTGATTGGTTGTTCAGTTTAGTGTAAAAACAGGGAGAATGACTCCCTGTTTTCCCTGTTCCAGTGTCCATCTAGACACTGGAACAATGTAGGACCATTTTTTTAATCTGTCAATCTTATACTTCACCCATTTATACACCCAAACACACAACACACACACACACACACACACACACACACACACACACCTATACACTACTGTACAATTCAGAAGGAAACTTGGCTTTAGATGTCATTTCAGTCAGCAGGATGAGCTCCCTCTCTCCACAGAGTCACCCATTCTTTAAAAACTTTCTCCAGACTGGATGGGGAGTGTCTGTGAGTGTAAGTTTCCAAGTCCTGCTAAATATCCTTCAATTGGACTTTGACTAGGCCACTGTAACATAAATATGAATTCTGTTACAGATCCGGGAGAGTGTTTAGGGTGACTGTCCTGCTTGAGACTGAACTTCCACCACTAGATGCCAGGGAAGCCAAATTAGTTTAAAATTAATCTGAAAAAACTGATAAATTTTTAAAAGAGTAAACATAAGAAAAATGGTTTATAAAATTAAGAAAAGATAATTAAGTGTATTTGTTCAAGTCCAGTGTGTTTTTATTGATTTAAATCAAATAAATTAAATAAATATGGTATTGAATAGTTGGACTTCCTAAAGTCTTTGGTGTGTATTCTAATTATTATTTTATTATTCATAAGCACTACCGCTTAGAAAAAGTAACCATGAATTCACCTTAATTTAGACAAAAACTTGTTTTTAATAACTTTTTCCAAGAAAAACAAAACAGGCATTGTGCAAATTGTACTGCTATTGGTAATACTATCTTTAACAGACTGAAAACATATGAAGGTTCTGAAGATGCAAAATAATGCAAAGAGCCAAAATAAAACCTCTCAACATTGCCAAACAAAGTAATTATGCAGAACAGGGAGGAGATCAATTATTTTTTTCAGAGATTATCTGTCTCATGTGAAGACAGCGAAAGTTTGAATACGTATGCAAAATGTATTTTTTAGGTTAGATGCTGCAGCTTTAAGCAGAGTGACTTTCAGTATAAAAGTCACTACCAGGTGGAGCAGAAGCGGCTCCGTCTGTCAAATATTACTAAATATTAAATATTACTACCTGTAGCGTAGCAGCGGTTCAACAGCGAGAGCAGAACCAGCGTCTTACATCGCAGCTCTAAGACTTAAATAATTTTCCAGGTTATTTGTTTAGCTTTCTGACCATCATGCTAATCCGGGTGAGTGTTTGTAGCTGTGCGCTGCTTTACCTGCTATCTGATCTTCTTTTTAGCTGCAGTGAGCCTCGATGTAGCCAAACTCCATCAATGGCATTGTTTTTATCCCATATTAGATTTGTCGTGTTGATGCCTTTTGACCTGCTTCACGCCACGTGCTTCAATTTTTCCACCGCAACATGCAAACGTTCCCATTCACTCAGTGCGTTATAGTTACACATCGCTTAGGATTTGTTGCTGCGCGTTTGCGCAGTGTGAAGGAAAGAGGAGACCAGCTGCACAGGCAGGCTGAGAAATGAGAAGCAGGTGATCGGCAACAAGAGACCGTGATCGGCGATCACCAATCATGCACTTTTTCACGTAAATCGGCCAATTATGATCGGTGGCCAATCGATCGGCACATTTCTAGTCAAAACTAAAATGTGACTTAAGATTACTAATAAATGTTGTGATAAAATAAAAGTTATGGCTAGTAAGTTATGGAGTTGAAATTCTGAGTCCCTCAAAAGTACTCGGAGCAATTTAAGTTAGCTACAAAAGGCTCCTGTATTTTGAAATGCTCTGAATTCGAAGCACCAATGTGCCAAGAGGAAGACAATGAAGAAGTAAAGCATGATGGAATTGTGTGGCCAACATCTTTAGTTATCACTTCTCCGCGATATTTGGAAGAGAAGCGCAGCTGCTTCTTACCAGACACACTTTGCCGATTGGAGTCAGCATCTCCGTTGCTTGTGTTAGAGTTGCTGGGAGAACTGCTATCCACTCCACCCAGCAGGGGGCGCAGGTGGCTCACAGACACTTGCTCTATGAAGGAGGTCCCATATTTCCTGAAGTACCACCACTCAAAGATCTGAGAAAGGAAGCAAAGATGATAGAATGTTTAGTTAACTCAGAATTAAACAAACTAATTTCCATCAAATTGAAAAATTTTAAAAATAAAAAAATTGGACTTAAAACTTAAAACTAGCACAAGAGAAACTGAAAGCAGCACAAGTAGTTTCATAGCACTTGCTAAGTAAACAGGAATAAAATCAAGGAGCTAGCTGATAAAACACCTCATCAGCTAAACAACTTTACCAACAATGAGCAAGTCTTTTCTTTACACAACTCTGTTGTTGCAAACTAACAAGCCTCATTAACACGGCGTGACACATGAACCCAAGTGTGTGCTTCTTCAGTTCTTACCAATTATCAACTGCAGCTAAAGCAGCTGCTCATCAGTTTTATAGTCAGCAGTCTGTTGGGTCAGAGGGTCTGAGGACAGTTCAGACATGTTCACAGGGAACCCGACCCAGAAACCTTTGCAGTGCTGAGTTTGAGCTGACCGGTTTTTTCTCTGTCAACTCAAGTCATTTAAACTGGCTTCAAACACAGCAGCCTCCTCATGGTTACAGAGGAGCAAAAAGAAATGGATTCTATAGAGAATCACAATTAGAATGGATTCAAAATACTCAAAAATAAATTTTTGCCTGCTTAACGTTTGTAAAATTATGTAGATTTTTAAAGAAAAAGACAGGCAGCTAAACTAACGTAATGCTGGTAATTAAGGTTTCCAAATTTTTTGTAGATAATATATTTTTATTTAAATATAAAATTATGAAATTTGATACAGAATGGAACCATATATAATTGTTTAAAAAAATATATTTTTGTTTACACCGTTTATTCCTCTAGCCAGTCACATAATTTAACCAGAATCTTCTGATGGTTTGAGTAGAAAAATTGGTTTCAGAATCAAATTCTGTTTCTAAAAATTGGAATCAAATCTGAAGATTTCTGAAGAGTCATCATTACATCTAAAGCGCAGTCTGATTAAGAAATCATTTTTCAAAGCAGTGGTGTGGTTTTAGATCCCTAAATTTAAAAAAGTATATATAAATATGTAAAGAGGAAACAAAGTAAATAAAAAAGTACCAATTTGGACATCGCTTTACCGATACCACAAGTAATTAGTGGTATACATGCAAAGCGATGTCCAGCCTGATACTTTTGTGTTCAATGAGATGTTGGAACATTACTCAAGAAATTTTAGTTTATATTGTTGAGGTAGGAAATTTTTTCAAAATGTAGGTTGTCAACAAAAAAACAAAGTTATAATGAAAACGTTGCATGAGAAAAAAAGTACATCCCATAATTTTATGGGTGTACCTAGCAGCAGTAGCTTGTCATTTTCAGTGACTTTATTCATCTCTCACCGCAATGTGGAGGAATTTTCATAAACAGTTTTTCGTTGATTTTCTTTTTCAGTCCTTTTGTTGTAGATTAGCTGATGTGTTTGGGAAGGCATCATTTAGTTTGTTTTAGTTTTCAGAGAACACACATTTGGCCTCGATACTCCCATAGTGTTTAGATGAGCTTAAACCAAAATTATCATCCCACCTCCAAAAAAAAGTGTTTAGTCTAAGATGTACTTATAAATGTCAGAATTTTGCTGAGATGTTGACAGTAGCTTTGTTTCTAATAAAAATGTGCGCAAATCTTGGTCGATATTCTGTGCATGTCGGGAAAAACACGTTTTCACAATTGTGATATTTCAGTTAAGTAAGAAACACGATGCTGTGGAGCCAGCTGCAGATTGGCAGAAAAGAAATATATATATCATGCTCCTTTCACTTCCTGTTGTCTTCTTCATGGTTTCCATCAGTAGTGACATTTGGCTGTTGATCACTTGACTGGTATGATGCAAAAAAAAATTCCATTGCAGCGTTGAAATACATCTGTTTCGATCTGGCAGAAAAAACTTCATCCTAGCAAAACTTTTTATCAAAAAATAAAGTTTTTTTTTTTCTCCGAAATTGGCGTGTTTCCAGTCTGCTAATTAATTTTTCTAATTTCAATTTGTACAATTTTATGGTGAACAGAAATGCAGCTAATGATGTTCTTGAATGTTTTCCTTTTGTGAATGATCCTCTTTACCTCGGAATGAAAACTCAATGGACAACAACGACAGTAACTGTTGTTCAAGTCTTTCCTCCATTTCCTCTTCATAAAGATTCTCACACCTGCTAAAGATCAGTTAATCAGATGCAGCACCTATTTCTCTCTTCAGGTTTCCACACATCCATTTGACTTCATTTATTAATAAATGACACTCTATGAGAGTTCTTGGTTTCTGTACAGCTAAGATTGGATTTCATTTTTTTTAGAACCTGGTAAATATTGGGGATGTAAAACTTCAAAATGAAATGAGCATATGCTTTATTTTTTACTAAGACTTTTAATTTACAACCATTTACACAATGAAATGACCAAGAGAACCAACACAAACTCCAATTATTACGCCACTGCCTTAACAAAAAACCAAGCCGTTTTCATTTAGTCATCTCAGAGCATGTGCCAAGCTCAAAACCATTTCCAAGCCTCCTACGCAAACTGGCTGAAAGCCTTCAGGGAAGAGAGAGGGAGTTAATTAACAGAAGGATTATTTTAAACTACAGATCAAACACTGCAGCACAGTTTGCCGTCTCTGTAAAAAAAAAAACAGGAAGAGGGAAAAATCTAGAAATCAGTGGTTACATAATGTACAGCAGTAAAGATGTTGAATTGTAGTCGGGCGGTCAGACGTATGCTTCACTGAAGAACAACCAAGAAAAAGACTTCCAGTCAATGAAGCTTATTAGGGTTTTTAAATCACTAAGTGATTCTAACAAATCACCCGTTTGGCTTACAAAATGTACAAAGGAGCCAATAAAACTTATTTCCCTCCAACGAGATGAATGAGAAATCGAGTTAAAAATCGCACAGTCGTCAAACTGAATATAGGACTTTTAATTCTCAGTCGATGTTCTAAGAAATGTATTGCAAAATCTGAAAGCGATAAGTCCCAGACATTTTAGCAGAGAGGCACCAAGAAGTGTTTTGGTGATTGAAACTTGGTGATTTTCACCTTTTATCCATCCTGATAAATGACTGGTCAGAAACTCTAAAATATAAAATCAGCAAAAAAATCCTGATTTGTAAAGTACTCTGGTGTAGGTAGGACTGAAGCGATTCCTCGAATGATTCAAGTACCTCGATTATTAAAATTTCTCAAGCAAAATTTACCTGCCTCGAAGCTTCATTAATTTATTTTTTATTATTTAGCGCACCATGTTCTGGCCGAAACATTATTTGCATTGTGCGGAGCTCTGACTTCCGCCTTTGAGTTGTTGACGAATGCTAAGTGTTGGCGGTGTAACGTCCAATTTTCAAGTTCGGCCCATGGGGATTTTATTGATTAATGATAATATATGCTTTTCCATTTACCATATAATTTGCAAATTTGAAAATAAATTTGCTTGATGGAAACACTGCAGTTTCGAAAACTCATTTTGATAAAACAATTTTGAACTAGGATGAGGTGTTTTTATTTTTTAGGTGTATTAAAATTTCTGTATTTTGCAAAACTGACACGGAAACACTTTTTTCACATCACAAGTAAGTCACATGATCAATAACTGGACACTGCCACTGGCACAAACCCCGAAGAAGACGACAGGAAGTAGTTGGAGAATGATGTTTTTAATGATTTATCATGTGAACAAACTTATTTTTGTGATTTTAATTGTGTTTCTAATTCAGTGGTAACACTGCAGTTGCAAAGTCGTGTTTTTCAACATTAGCAAACTACTGACAAAGTTTTGCACACATGGAAACACAGTTAGTTGCAGTGATTTTTCCAAAGTGTCGATATAGCTAACCTGATCATGCAGATTCAACCTGTTCTGTAACGCATCACGCTGATTTTATATTATTTTATTATTATTTTTAGCATTATTTTTCCGGTTACATGATGCATCAAACCATATCAAATGCGTTGTCTACTTAGAGTTAATGCGCACAGAGATCTGAGAAGCTCGACCAACCAGAATAGTTTCTGTCATAATTATTAAAAACTCAACAGACACGGAATGGAAGAGCTACTAAAGCCACATTAGCAGCAATGAATTAAATCTCCCGTTTGTTGCCCATCTCTGCGAAGTGCAGCAGATTACAGGGCCGGTCCAAAGCTGTATGAGGCCTTGAGCAGAATTTGATTTAGGGGCCCCTCTAGCTGCTAAAATTAACAGCACCTCTAACAGCTTCTGTGTTAGATTTAGTGAAATATGGGAGAATGGAGTAGTTTAATTGGCCAGCCTAAAAAGGTACTTGTAAATTTAAAGATTAAACTCCCAGCATTAGATTGTTGCTATGGTAATAAAACAATCTAACTATAAATATTGTTCTTTTAAGTTTTACAAAGTAAACTTGTCAATTTCTTAAAATCTTTGATCGAAATGTTAAACAATTTAAAATCTTTTCATTTATGTGTGCCTAAACACTTGAATCAAATTTAACAGCATTGATTATCTCAACAAACAAGAGTTACATTTATGTATCTGTGGTCTGTTTTAAAATATTAGTGTTTATGGGGCCCCTGAAGCCCTGATGGAGCTGCTGACTTAATTTGGATTAAACTGAAGTTCAAATTTGTTGTTTTTAGACTAGTTGAGTGTTTAAATAGCATTTCACGAGAGACGTTTTCCCGTAACATATAATTACACAGTAATACGTTTGCATTTCCTGTCAACTTAACATCTTTTAATACAAAAACACGGTGGACCGCCAGTGGACCGCCTCGACGCCCTGACCACAGGGCTTAGCAAGTTTTCTGGGGGAAACCCTGATCAACCATAACAGCTGTATTAGCATTGAATATCAATATTGTCCTATAATTTATTACTGATGCATCCCTACATATCTGAATTGTTAAGTACAAATATGTCATATGAAAGTCATCATCAATGCCTGTTTTAGTGCCGATATGTGAAATCTAAAGACAAGCACAGCTTACCAATATGAGTCCTGATATGAGGGACGAAGTGCCTGTCAAAGCCACGTAGAACTTGGGGGTCAAGGTGTTGAGAAACATGCTTACTACAGAGAAAGCACAAAAAAACAAGAAGGTACAAGGGTTAGTTCTTCCTAGTAAAACAGTCTCTCTTCAAGTCTAGAGACCTGCTTTAGAAAACATGTTTGTAAGATCAAATGCTGCAGAACGTTTGAAAAAGAAGTAGGTTGTGTCTACAGAGAAACATCAAAAAGGCCCAAGTTTCAAGGAAATTTGTAATTCCGGCACAGGACATGTTTCATGCAGAATATTATTTTCATGTTGTGTGTGGCATTTCCCAGAGAGGTGCTCAGATGTGAAATTACATAAGAACCAAGAGAGCAATGTAGAGAGTGAGGAACAAAACGAGAGAGGAAAGGCAACGGAACTGGGCAATGCAGGGGCAAGGTTACTTTGAGTAGAAGTAACCTTGTCCCTGCAAAATATATACATGTTTGCATATATATAAATATATACAAACATGTATATATTTATTTATTTTAACCATCTAAATGTTCATTTTTTGTTATAAATCGCTTTATATATATATATATAAAAATACAGAAATCACTGTCAAACTCCAACTAGGACATTAAGGCATCTTGTAAATTCCCGGAATGTCTTGTATTGTTTGGAATCACTAAGGATGGAAGCAATAATGAGTGAAAAATTGAAGCACTATTTCACCATAACGAGCCACACAAACCTGACCAGGAGGAAGAGAAAACAAGTTGCAGGTGACCCGTCCATATCTCATCATATATTATCCAACTGTATAATGTTCCAATTACAGTTTAAAAAGGGCTTTCAACCAACTTTCTCAAGTCTCTTTATCAACAGTGAATTTTTTTTCTATTATAACTTCTCCCTAGATAAAACATTAAACATTTAACGCAGTGACAAGTTACAAAGTAACAACAGCGAGGCAGTATCACTGAGGCTCAGACATAGAGAAGGCATGAAAAGTCTTAGTTCTCAATTACAATGTAGAAATGTGTAACTTTGAAAGAGCGGGGATAGATAGAAACTTTAATTAATTTGACTAAAACAGTGAATTGAGCTTTAAGCACTGTTTGAGAACTAGGTCTTGTGATTAAATTGAAATGAGATCTGTTGTGAATTGGCGCTATAGAAATATAACTGAATAGGGAACAGCATGTCCTCATAGTGTCTGATAAGGTTTGTTGTGGGAACTCAGTTTGTGGGTGTGTGAACCTTAAACGTGCTCTGTCTCTTTAACAGTGTTAGCTGTGGTAGCGTAGGGGCAAAGCACAACCCATGTATTGAAGTCTTAGTCCTTGTGTCAGTGGTCGCAGGTTTGATTCCCGGCCTGGCGAGATTTGCTGCATGTCTTCCCCCTCTCTCACAACCCTCTTTCCTGTCGAGCCACTTTCAAATAAAGGCGACAAGATCCAACAAAACCTTAAAAAAAAAAAAAAAACAGTGCTAGCTGTCATCAGCTTTCTAACAGCAGCGAAATGCAGAGTGGGGGGGAAAAAGCGCAAATTCTCTAATTAAATTGACCAGATTTTATTGAAGCAAGAATATTATTTTTGAAACTGTTTTTACTTTTTGGCCCTTGTATTTTACTTGTCTTAATAGAAAAGTTTAGGATCTGAAATTTGTGTGTCTGGAGCTTCAATGTAGAAACCCAAAAAAGACTGGAAATGAGTTTTAAATACTATTTAAATTATTAAATAATAATAATTAAAATTAAAAATTTTTAAATTTTAAATTTTTTTTTAATTTTTTGCCTTTTATCAAGGCAAAAAATTTATAATTTAACACTGCGATAAACCAACACTCTCCCACTCATGTTACAGTTTGTTTATTCAAGTTTTTTTCTGATGTACATATACTAAAAATTAATACAACACAAATGGTGAAAAAATATTTCAATGAAGATATCAGTAGCAATATGTGATGATATATCTTTCCTCTCACCTGTGCTTCCATCATTCTGACCTTTAGCATTTTTATGTCCGTGTCTGGTGTGATCTGCTGCTGTGACGCCCAACTAGCTAAATATTACATTAGCATGAAAAATTTTAATTCATAACAATTGGAATACACAATCCCTCCGGATCACCACATTTTTCACACTAATGCATGTGAGTTTAGTGAGTTTATTGCATATTTTCAGGGGACAAAAGGGTGAAAAACATTAGCATTAAGTGACTGCCAACTCCCACTATCAAGTGTCAGTAATTCCAACTTCTACTACATACCTCAACCTTACCTGAAGTCAAATTATAATCTGTAATCGTATCGTATCATATTGTATCCCAAGGTATTGAAAAAGAGTTAATGAGGAAAAAATATTGCAAGATTCCTGGCAAATATTACCAAAAATAATGACTTGGATGCACAAAAAAAAGATATTAAAATGGCAAAATCCTGGAGGGTCTGACTGTATTAGCCAACAATTGTTGCACTCCAAATAATTGTGATGTGAATATTGCACACACTGACACTGCAATGAATATATTGTCTTTAAATGCAGTCAAGGTATTTAAATGTTAGTTTTACCTGATGGACCTTAAACAAGGTAGAAAAAGAAATGCTTACAATTACTTTAATTAGTGAAATAATATTTTTGCCATACTCTCCATTCATAGAACTATAATACTGGTAAATGTAGAGCTATTCATTAGAGTTGGGGATTTAGGGTTATGTTGCCTCTAGAGATGTGCCGATCAGGTTTTTTCCTGCCGATACCGATCATCGATATTTTTTAATGATAAGCACTACCGGTTACATTATGTGGAAAAAGGAACCATGAACTCACCTTAATTTAGACAAAAACTTGTTTTTAATAACTTTTTCCAAGAACAAAAACAAAACGGGCATTGTGCAAATTGTACTGCTATCGGTAATACTATCTTTAACAGATGGAAAACATATGGAGGCTCTGAAGAGGCTAAATAAAACCTCTCAACATTGCCAAAGATATTCAAGTATAAAACTTAACATTCAAAGGCAAATACAAGTTTCATTACAATAAACAATCCTGAGTTACTGAATGAAAACTTCCTGATAGCATGGCGGCTAGCTGATTACTGCTAGCTCTGATTGGCTGTTTCTGACTGAGCGGAGTAATTATGCAGAACAGGGAGGAGATTGATTCTTTTTTTTAGAGATTATTTGTCTCATGTTAGGACAGCGAAAGTTTTAGTACGTGTGTAAAATTAATTTTTTAAGTTAGATGCTGCAGCTTTAAGCAGAGGTTCGGTGGGATAGTCACTACCAGGTGGAGCAGAAGTGGCTCCTTCTGTCAAATATTACTACCTGTAGCGCGTAGCGGCGGTTTAACAGCAAGAGCAGAACCAGTGTCTTACATCGCAGCTCGAAGACTTAAATACTAAGGTTTATTTGCTTAGCTTTCTGACCTTCATGCTAATCCGTGTGTTTGCAGCTGTGTGCTGCTTTACTTGCTATCTGAGCGCTTCATGTCTTTTTTTACTGCAGTGAGCCTCGATGTAGCCAAACTCTGTCAAGTATGGCATCGTCTTAAAACAATAAATAAATTTATGCCATATTAGATTTGTCGTGTTGATGCATTTTGGTGCTTCACCCCACGTGCTGCAATTTTCCGCCGCAACACGCAAACGTCCCCAAACACTCAATGCGATATAGTTCCACATCGCTTAGGATTTGCTGCTGCGCTGTTGCTCAGCGTGAAGGAAAGAGGAGACCAGTTGCACAGACAGGCTGCTAAATAAGATGCAGGTGATCGGTTTGTGTGATTGGCAACAAGAGAACCGTGATCGGCGATCACCGATCATACACTTTTTCATGAAAATTGGCTGGCCGATCGATGGGCACACCTCTAGTTGCCTCCTTATTAAGTATTGCGGACGGGAGCAGACGCCACTCAGATAGCCTGGCCTTATGCACACACAGACAAACGTGCATAAATTAAGTGCAGCTGGATAGCTATTCAGAGAAGTGAAGTGGAGCCTCTCACTGCTACAGAGAAGGCCATTCTGAGTGGCTTGCAGTAAAACCCTCCTCACAGCTGCCTCTGGTCTGAAGTTAGAAGAGGACGCTGCTGTCTGCCTGACGAATGATTTCTAATTAAGTCACCCTATGAACCATAATTAGGCACAACAGTTTATCCACATTACCCAAAGAATAGGGCGCAGAGCAAACTAAACATACGCATATTTCATTTATTAACAGCTTTGACAACATGATACCATTTATGCTCTCCATCTCTTTCAGTGCAACATTTTTCAAGCAAAATCCCAAAGATTTAAAGACTTCAGTAGCACAGATTGATCAGTAAAGTTGGAGAACAAAATGTATTTTTCAACATGTCTTATTTTGAATTGAACGTGTGTTAGTGTATCTACATAAAGTAATAATTCAACCCGGTAAATAAAAACTTGCTCATGTTAAACCTCAACTTTTACATCTTCATTTCTGTTGCCACTGTCTACAGAAGCTACTGCAGATTTCAAAACAAAAATATTTGTATCACATGTGGGCAACACAAATATTTAATTACTTTTCAGATTACATTTATACTTCAAAAAGACCTTTATTCTCCATTTTTGCAGATTTCGCCACAAATTTAGCAAACTAATCTTTCATTTTCTGATTTGTTTTCAGACCTTAGGACAGGTCTCTCACTGAATGGTCTGCTGTACAACATTTTGCAGTTGCTAGTGACAGAAAGGACTATGATTGTAGTGCAGCCTAACATACCCTTAGACATCCATCCAGTGGTTGTTATAGTGATGCTTTCCACTTCTTTTTGCATCTAAACAACTTTGAGTACTTACACATTTTCTTGCCTGTCATTCTTTTGCATTTAAAGTTTCAAGGGGAACAAGATAGCATTTATCTCAAAGAGACTTAATGTGCTGCTTTAATTTCTGGTTTGATGAGATTTTGTTACAGCCAAAGACCTACAGGGTTTCCTCCAACGTAATATCAGCCTGACGAGCCACCAGGCTATGTGTTTATTTTATGTACTTTTTTTTATACACCAGTAACAGTAAAGACAGAATAAGCTAGGTTAATAGCTGATGCATTGAACAGTGCATGAGGGGGTGCACACCAATTGCACTGTCCCTGCACCTGCCCGATGGCTTCACTATACACACACACCGAACCCCATTGAAAACCTCAAAGTTTTCTGAGTTAAAACATTAGTATTGTTGTTTCTAAATGAACATGAAATGTTTTTCTTTGCATTATGTGAGGTCTGAAAGCACTGCATCTTTTTCGTTACTTTGACCATTTCTCATTTTCTGCAAATACTAAATTTTTGCTTGGAATTTCAGAGACATGTTGTCAGTAGCTCATAGAATAAAAGAACAATATCTCAGGGTTTTCCCCAGTATGTTATAGGCCTAGCGGCTTGCCATGCTTTACTAGCGCCACTGAGTTTCACTATCGGAGCAGATTTAATCCTAAAAGATATGTTTATAGTTTTTAAAGCCGGACCAATCACCCAGCTGGCGCCTCGGCGCCTTGCCTCGATTGCCACGCTGATTTTATATTATTTTATTATTGTTACTTGTACTTTGTTTCCGGTTACACAATGCATCAAACCGTATCAAATGCTTTGTCCACTTAGAGTTAATGTGGGCGGAGATCTGAGAAACTCGTCCAGAAACTCGACCAACCAAAATAGTTTCTGTCTGTTAAAAACTCAATTGACACAAAATGAAAGAGCTACTAAAGCCACATTAGCAGCAATGAATTAAATCTCCTGTTTGTTGATCATCTCTGCGCAGTGCAGCGGGCTTAACTCATCATGCAGTGCCAGTCCAAGGCTGTATGAGGCCTGGAGCAGAATATGACTTAGGGGCCCCTTTTGGTGCTAAAAACATCAGGACCTCTAACAGCTTCTGTGTTAGATTGAGTGAAATCTAGGACAGGGGGAGTAGTTTAACTAGCCAGCCTAAAAACTAATAAGTTATAATCGAAGTTTACTCATTTGTATTTGTGAACAAACAGAGTTCAAACACAAACATTAAACTCACAGCATCAGATGGTTGCTGTGGTAACAAACCAATCTGACTATGAATATTGTTCTTTGAACTTTTACAGAGCAAACTTGGCAGCTCATTAAAATCTATAAATGTTAAATTATTTAAAATCTTTTAATTTATAGATGCTGAAACCATTATGTCAAATTTAGCAGCAATGATAACCTCAATAAACAAATGCTACATTTATATATCTATGGTCTGTGTTAAAATATTAGCATTTATGGGGCCTCTGAAGCTCTGGGGGGTCTGATGGAACCGCTGACTTAATTTGGATTTAACAGAAGTGGAAATAACACAAGTGGAAATAATACTTATAATACTTCTGTTGATTTGTTGTTTTTAAGACTACTTGTGGGTTTATATAGCAGTTCACTGTTATATATACATTTGGATTATTTAATTCTCAATGTGATGAAGGAATTTTACTCGTGCAAACATAGATAATGATTACAATTTTATTTTTGTTAAATGAAAGTGCCATCCAATATGTTGATTTATCGATCTACATATATCAAATAAAATAAAATTAGGCATTTCTATCTCAACATCAAAGTTTTATTGAAAAAGTTTCTTCTGGCTGACATCTGCTGTTTTGGGGAATTAAATAACAGAATTTTGTATTTTTAAATCAATTAATTGATATCAATCTACTTTTTCTAATAAGGGGAAGCTATAGGTTGTTTAAGGCTTTTATTTTATCAAGTCACAATAGTTCATATTTGTAATTATTTTCTGTTACCACAGAGAGCAAACGAAAACATCTAATTACACGGCAACAGCAGATAAATACAAGGTTTATTCCTGGCCTGCTCAACAAGCTGCAATGTAAACAGAGATATCTGCAACAGCTGGTATATCCCTCACACACATGGGCACTAAACTCAGTCACATCCACACACACACACGCGCAAGAACACAGTGAATCAGCAGGCCGTCACCTACACACTGAGCAAACCGCTCGCTTCATGAATATCAATGCTCAATGTACAGAAGCACCTGCTGTACAGCATGAAAAGGCCATTTGAAGGGTGAACATCACAAACACAAGCGCCCGGGAATTCCTCACTATACACAGCGTGCCAGCTGCAGACCAAATTCAGCCACATCACTTACCCTCCATTCCACTATGGTGAAACGTCTAGACAGCAGCTAGCCAGGCATTCAGAGGACACGTTTGTTAGCGGGAGCCCCCAGCCTGGTGTACCTTGGCTTCCCCGAGTTGGGCCGCTGCATGTGTGTGTGTGACAGGAGGCCCATTCAAGTGGAAGCTGGTTCTGTCCCGCTCTATCCCCCAGTAACCCCACAAAAACCATACAGTGGGGGGTGGCGTGTAGCTACCCGTCTGGCCAATCAATAACGTGGATTTTAATGAAGCAGGGCAGGGGTGGGGTGCATCTTAGTAGACCCTCCTGTGGGGGTAACCATGACAACCTAGAAACGGCTCTAAAGGGGGACAGAATAATGTGCTTTAGATTTCACGCCTACAGAAGATTCATCTTCCATCCAAAATTTCAATAATTTTTTTTCCTTTAGTCCTCAGACTTGAGACAAATATAATGACCGATTCAGATCTGTCTGGACCACCGATGCAGGGTTACGGAATCAGACCTTTGTCCTCACAGGCACTCATCAGCTTTAACAGATGATCACTGGTTTAGGCAACTCAGAATTAGCTTTAGGAGGTGGGTGAAAGACAGGTTCTGGCATGGAACAGGCGTTAAGTACGCCATATTGCTTACACTTGAATCAAGATCTTTGCATACAAGCACACGGCTCTTTTTTTCTACTGTCTGAGGTAGAAATACAACTTTTGATTAATGAGATAACCTAAAGTTGACTGTTCTTATTGATGGAATAACAATGAATTGATATGCAGCCATTTTCTCAAAAGTCTGAGTTTTGTCTTGTGTCAAGACATGACACATGTCTTGTGTCAACATGACATGAAAGGCTAAATTCTTCATATGCTGAATTAAAAAAATGTTAAATATTAACATTATATTATACTGTATCAGCTCTATTAAACACTTAAACTTAAGACATATTTATAAAATATTACAAAACAGGAACCACTTGCGTTCCTGAGTAGAAAAAAAAATGAAAATATAGGAAAAACTTAATTTCTCATGAACAGAAAGGCTTTTATACAAAAAGGGTTCAAATCCATCTTCCGTATCTAGTCTACAACCAGTGTTGATGTGTTTTTGGGATTGCTATCCAGTAGGAAACCCCAATTAGTGTCAAAGTTTGAACAATTTCACTATAGATTTGAATGCTTCATAGAGCAGAAATAGGCCCACATCATAATACCACCACCACTATCAGTATACAGTTCGTGGCAGGTTTGAGTCAAAGTTTAACAACAACAAAACAGAAAAGATGTACAAGTGCCTGTTCAGTTGACTGGTATTTAAACTGGATGCTGAAGACTTTGAAGCTTGTGTAAATCTACATTTATCTTTCTTAATTAAAATTGTATGTTGCATAATCAACACTCCCAGAAAAAAAGAGCTGTATGTTCAAATGAAAAATGATTAAAGTACTAATAACTAAGCAAATAAAGGGGAAAAAACAGTGTTTGTGATCCAAGAAAGATGTTGAAAATGCATAAAAGACAGGGTTTTACCAAAAACCTCTCATCAACATTTTTTGGCTTACTTAACCTTCAGCCCTACAAGAGCTAAAGGGACAAAAATAGCAGAAGTCAGCAGTTACCACAGAAACCCGATCGCTCTGGCGTTTTGCAGTTCTTACCGGGGTTACCACAGCAACTGAGACAGCTGGTTGCCGTCAGAAAGCTTCGATCAAATGGCCATCTTCAGTAAGCATCTTAGCTTTCCTTTGAGCACCAGCAAAGGAGCAAACAAATGCAGGACTGACTCAGGAGTTCCTTCCATTCAAAGCCCATTAACAGCTTAGCACTGATGTGATGTGATCTTGGCTGGGAACTGAGAAAATATCATCTAGCTCTAAAACAAAAAAAAAAACACTATAAGCACCCAGTTAGGGTGAAAGTCAAAAAGGAAAATTAATAGTCAAGCCTAGGAAGACATAAAAACAAATAAGCAAATACCAAGAAGCTAAGTATGACAGGACAGCTAAATGCTGAAGGAAAGGAAGCTTTTTTAATACACCTGAAACGCCTGTGTGACTCAGCCTCACACAAACAGAGAAGAATAATAAATCTCTGGTCACCTTGAGAAATACCACTGGTGAAAGAAAATGTGGCACTTTGTAGGATTATTGGATATAAATGTCCTAATGATGGACGATGGAAGCAAAGTTGTAGCAAAAGTAAACAATATTGATGCTTACTGAAAAATGGCGAGACTCAATTAAAATGTATAAACAAATATATTTGTTTTTAATTTGATATTTAGGTTAATCAAACCATCAGATTGGTGCACACTTTGCACCAATCTGATGGTTGGTAAAACACTTGAAAACTCAAGTTTGGAACTTCTTCAAAAATGTGTACTGCGGACGCCAACATTGACGTTGGGGACGTCTGTGCTGTTGCAACATGTTTAGAACTGAGATACTATTTTAGGCATGAATGGAATGGACTGAACTTACATAGCGCTTGACTGACTAGAGTCACATTCACCCATTCACACTCACAAAGGCTCACACATTTATACACCGATTGATGGGCAATTTGGGGTTGGGTACCTTGCCCAGGGGCACATCGACATGCAGCAGGAGGCAGCTGGAATCAAGCCTACAACCTTCCGATCACAAAACGACTACTTTATCCACAGAGCCACAGTCACCCCCATCCGCAAAGAGTTTCGCTGATGGGCGAACTCAGTGGTTCTTCACCTGGGTTTGCTCGAACCTCAGGGGTTCGATGATTCGGCCTCAGGGGATCGGCGGAGCCTCTGCCGCGGAGGTAAAGACACATTTATGTTAAGTCGTAATGACGCGCCCTGCTTTGCCATCACTTGCTGCAGAGGATCACGTTACATTGCTTAGCCAATCAGTGCTGCAGAGGAGCACTGATTGAAGGAGCTCCACTCAGCATGGATTTGAACTTGTGTCTGTAATTACATCAGCAAAGCTCACCGTTTTTTACCAAATTCTGTAGCTTTTGGTGTTCTTCTAAATCTGCTCCTTAGTCGCATCTTTTCAGGGTTGGTAATGCCTCTAATGGCGTGGGGGTGGTAACACAACTAATATAATTACATTACTAAATCAGAATACAGCAAAGTCTTTATTATTTATTATTAGTTTTTCTTTCTCTTGAGAATGTAGAGCTAGCTAAGTGATCTAAACAAGAAAAAAAATCATATTTTATTTATCACTACAGAAGGGTTCAGTGAATGCACATATAAAACTGGTGGGTTCGGTACCTCAAAAAAGGTTAAGAACCACTGGGCTAACTGCTTTTAGCACAACTTGAACACAACAATAGCATTTTGTACCATCCCACCAGTTCATTTTGTGAAGCAAAAATGATTAATCATTAACCTCCAGTAGGAAAGAAGCAACTTGGTCGTGCAACGTCATTGTTCGTGGATGTCATTTGGGCGTCAGATTTACAGGTGTGCCTGCAACACACGAATATAAAGTTCTGCCCGGAAATTTTGTATTATATTATATACATCTCAGTTGTGTTAACATTTTTAAATGTGTTCAAAACTATTCTTTATTTATAAATACATTTAAGCAACTTACATTTTCTTGCAAATAAATCCTGACAAATAATTAAATGAACTTAGCATGTAAATAACCGGAAATACATTTCATTATGGTTGATTGTAGGTCATCTACCTGAATTTGTCTTAAAGTCAAAGAAAGGAAGAAAAAGAATAGTCTCATGCTTCCTTCCAGGTTAACTAATTCCTGTTTGAGTTACAGCCTCCAATAAATCTAAAATGATTTATTTTTCAATTATTGATTTCTTTTGTTCGTTTTACTAAGGACGATTTGCTGCTCATAAGTCACATTTAATATATTAAAATGAAAGAGGCTGTAATATAAACTCTACTCTGCTTGTTTATGCATGGATAAGAAATGAAAGTGAAGTTGGAGCAAAGTGAATATTGGTTAGCCCAAAAAAGCAGCATGGTGCAGATTGATACTGCATAGTGTTTTAACAACTGTTGGTTTCATGAAAAAATCAATACATATCAGTATATTTACATTTAAAAAAGTAATATTCAATAATTTAGACATATGTTACACCACAAACTTTATCAGCTTAAAAGTTCATTTTAAAAATAACCTAAAAAGCATCATAATTAACAGAAATAAAGATTTCTGTGTGAAATTAATCTATATAATGTGTTTCACTTGGTGAATTGAATTACTGGAATGAATCATCTATGAAATAATGGTTTAAATTTATTCAATGGGTCTGTAGTTAAATGGATTTATTGGTGCTTTTTAGTTTCACGGTTGCATTTCAGTGTATCCAGTGAACAAGCAAAACTTATTTGCTAATGGGTTTTATTTTAAGAAACCATGTGTGGGGCAATACAAACATGGTTTTGTCCTGATAACTTCAATGTTTAAGTTAACTTGAGTTATTTTCACTATTAAAGTCACTATTAGAACAAAAGGACTAAGCAGCATCTAGAAAGAATAATGTACTTTTTTGCAGAATTTATTAACTATTATGCCTAAAATATTCTACTCAAAAGCAGGAGCTAAAATAATGACCTTATAAAGGGTGTTATAGGATTGAACAGCTGCGCAAAAACAAAACTAGAACTATGTTCAAAGGATAAAAGAATTTTGCCACAAATAAGTTGTGCTCCTTATTTAGCTCATTCTCATGCTTGTGTTCTGTATTTATGTTCTGGTCAAAGTTGTTTTTTTCTCTCCATAGACCTTGAAACTTAAGTTCTGTGTTATAATGAGTTCCTGTTTTCATGTTCCCGTTTGCTAACTTTTGGTTGCTATCTTGAATGTTTCTGTTGCTTGTGTTGCTGGGTTGTTTTCTGTTGCTGGTTTGTAGACTTTCCTGGTTTCTGTGTCTTTGTTTCTCTCTTTCAGAGTGGATTTATCAGTTATTCATTCCCTCAGTACTTTCCTGCTTCAGTAATCAGACACTTGGTTCCTAGCATGCTATCCCTGCTCCCTGGTCTTTTGCAGCCAACCTCAGTCAACTTTCGGGTTTACTCTTGAGGTTTTCATTGAGTTTCCGCTTGAAATGTCTTGATTTATAATTCTTTGCTCTGGACTGGATGCTAGTTTCTGTGTTTGTTCAGTTATTTTTTTTTTTCATGAACAAGTTTTCTTTCAACAGTCATCTTCCATTGGCTGTTATGCGTCATGACGTACATTCACTCAATTCAAAATGTTGATTTCTTAATCAAAGCTTTGTGATTAAGAAATATTTAATCACAAAGCTATATGACACACTATTGGCTGTCAATAGTGGCCAATCAAGAGCTGCCATTTATTTTCCTTGGTGTTAATTGGATGCGCCAACCAAGAGTTCAAGTTTGAAATAGAATCAGTTCCTGTAGACAAAATATTTTCCCAGACACTGATCTGCACTGTTATTGCATAAAAACATGTAATGCTATAAAAATAAAAAAAATATCATATAAGTAATATACTAATAATTGAACAATATATTATAACAGTGCAATATCATATTTAAATTTTAAGAACATAAATTTATTTTATTTTATTTTACTATGGAATCAAAAAAGTATTTTTGAATTTGAATTGAAAAGTTCTTACTCTAACTTATACTAAACCCAAGATAAATTTATCCTTTCCTTCTATGAAATAATTATGTGGCTGTCGGGAGAATTTCGCAGAATGAAATACAGTAAAATAAATATACACCCTTATACATCAAAAGGTTTTACAATGTAGGACAGAAAAATGTCCTTAGAGATCTAAAATATGTCATCATCTTTATCAGATAAATAAATGCACATAACACATCAAACCCACAATATCAGGTAACAGAAATCCTTCGTACCTTTTTAGAAAAGCCAACGGAAAGTTTATCTTCACTAATAGTGAAGATAAAGACAGAAGTTTTACAAAATGTTGGTCTGCTGGGTTTATGTGTGTGTGTTTCCTCTATTAACGCGTAAAGAACTTTTTTTTCAGTGTTGCACTGACAGGTATAATGAGTTGATCAGATGCACCGTTCCACCAGGTGTTTGCTTATTGCTGCTGGCTAGTCCGAAAGAACTGAGTGATCTGTGAGAAGGAAGCTCAGAAACTCTAGCTCCCAGGAGGAGCTGTGCCTCTAAGGCAGTGCTACATCTCCAAAACTCAAAAGAAACATGTTGGTAAATTTAAAGATTGCTTTAAACTAAATTCTGATATGGGGATGAATAGCTTTATATCAGAACGTTCCATTTTGGGTTTAACTTCCCATGTGTCTCGTTGATTTTTTTTTTATACTGTTTTAATGTCTGATGTCTCTGAGAAGCTTCAGCAGCTGTGGTCAGACCATAAACTCTGCCAACATACTAATGTACATTATTACTCTCCTGACCCAGGTGTTTTGCACAGCTGAATGGTTGCTATGGAGATTTGATGATTTCTCAAACAAGCATGAAAAAATCAAGACAATACTCCAGCTATGCTTTTGATGAGTGATTATTATTATTATTATTATTATTATTATTATTATTATTATTTATTATTAACATGATGTAAAGTAAAAAATACTCAAGTATTGTTTTGTCTTTGTTGTACTGCAGCCTTGTCCCCTCTTCTAAGACACATTTCTCCCAAATTGTCTTAACTTGTCTTTAAAATGTCCATTTTACATAACACTACCCCTTAAGGACAATTGTTATGAATTATGTTGGAGAGCTAATGATTTAGATTATTGTGTAACAACAGGATGTGGGGCCTCATGTGCATAGGATGCCCAGATACATAAACCTTCAACTATGGTTTCAGAGCATTTTCTAAGCCCCTGAGTGCCTCTGTTAACAATATTCACAATAATACTTTTTTTCTTACCATACAGTCACATGATCAGGGCTTATTTACAAGTACTGGGATACAAGTATGGCAATACAGGAGAGTGAAGGGAAGACTCTCATAATCCCACTACAATAACTGGAAATTCTATAGTGTGACATTAATACATCTGGGGAAAAGCTTTGTCCTTTAGTCAGACAGCACGGACTCTGCACCTGCTTTGCTTTCTGAGGGGGAATTACCGAGGGGAATCCCAAACACCCAAACAGCTGAAACGCTAAGCGTGGCGGCAGGGCTAGCAAAGCATGGCAGCCGCCATGCTTATAATACACTGGGGGAAACCCTGCAATCAGAAATAAAAATGGCTTGAAAGATAATTTATGTGCTGAATCCAAGACATAAAAAATAAGAACATTCATTACTCTATCAAGCTATTTGTTTATTTGATACACACCAACAAGTAGTCAAAGCCAAAATAACAACAAACTTAAGCAAAACAGCAAAACTACTGAGACAAACACACACAGAGAAGGTTACAAAATGACAAATTTTGCTGAAGGATAAATTGTCCCAGAAATTATAAATGATATCATAATTTTTTTAGATCAGCAAGAAGGGGAGGAGTTACTTGATGATTAATCTATTGCTTATCGCAACAAACCTATACGCACATAGAAACGCAAAAAAAATGAGGAATAAAATTGAGTTGCACAAAAAGCTCAACAAATGTCTAGACCTAAACATGCTGGGAAAGCTTTGTTGGAACTGTAAGGAATATGTGCAAAACTTACAGACTGAAGGAAAGTTAGGACAAATCCTCCAGCATTACATGAAAAAGTGTCCATAATTAACCAGAAAGAACTTTATCCTGGTTTTCAAATGGAAACACGAATGAATTATTCATGTTAAAACACAATATTTTCTGTTTGTTTCTTTGTTTTGTGTTTATTTTCATTAATGTAATATACCTCATCATGTATCTCGTACTCTAATGTGAAATAAATCTCTATATAAAAAAATGGAAACACATCCACAAGGAAAAGGTTTTCCTTACTTTCCTTGTTCACATGCTAATTTCCAAAGCTTTGAAGATTTTCTTTGATTTTATTCCAGAGGTGGCACAGTGGTGAGAGTCCCATCCTCAGTTCCTATGTTGTATGTCTTTTCCCCACTTCCAGTCATATTACCATCAATAAAGTGATGCAATAACTGTTGCATTTATATTTTGAGACTTATTATGTCACATTAAAAGTTTTGTATGAAGAAATAAAGATGGTGAAACATAAAGATACCAGCCCAAGTGTAGTTATATACATGTTCCAAAATAAGTGACTTTTAATGTATATAGCAATCTACACTATAGACTAGTTTTATATATATATATATATATATATTAGTTTATATATATATATATATATATATAAAACTATTTTAGTTATATTAGTTTATATATATTATATAAACTATATTAGTTTATATATATATATATATATATATATATATATATATATATATATATATATATATATATATATAAAACTAGTCTATAGTGTAGATTGCTATATACATTAAAAGTCACTTATTTTGGAACATGTATATAACTACACTTGGGCTGGTATCTTTATGTTTCACCATCTTTATTTCTTCATACAAAACTTTTAATGTGACATAATAAGTCTCAAAATATAAATGCAACAGTTATTGCATCACTTTATTGATGGTAATATGACTGGAAGTGGGGAAAAGACATACAACATAGGAACTGAGGATGGGACTCTCACCACTGTGCCACCTCTGGAATAAAATCAAAGAAAATCTTCAAAGCTTTGGAAATTAGCATGTGAACAAGGAAAGTAAGGAAAACCTTTTCCTTGTGGATGTGTTTCCATTTTTTTATATAGAGATTTATTTCACATTAGAGTACGAGATACATGATGAGGTATATTACATTAATGAAAATAAACACAAAACAAAGAAACAAACAGAAAATATTGTGTTTTAACATGAATAATTCATTCGTGTTTCCATTTGAAAACCAGGATAAAGTTCTTTCTGGTTAATTATGGACACTTTTTCATGTAATGCTGGAGGATTTGTCCTAACTTTCCTTCAGTCTGTAAGTTTTGCACATATTCCTTACAGTTCCAACAAAGCTTTCCCAGCATGTTTAGGTCTAGACATTTGTTGAGCTTTTTGTGCAACTCAATTTTATTCCTCATTATATATATATATATATATATATATATATATATATATATATATATATATATGGATGTGTGTGTCTTATTACTTTGTTGAAAAGAAATAGACTGGGATTAATAAACTACACCTACTGATAGATATTAACATGGAAAAAAATCTATTCCCAACATACACAAAGTATGTTGGTGCCAGAAGTGGGTAGAGTAGTCAAACATTTATATGTTTTATGTTTTAAGTAAGAGTAGCACTACTTCAACAAATTTTACTCAAGTGGAAGTAAAAAGTAACAATCTGAAAAATCATGCAAGTAAGAATAAAAGGCATTTGGTACGAAGGCTAAAGTACTTCAGTAGTATTGTTTAATTTGATTTCATCTATAAACATTTTGTAATCATAGACAAA
The DNA here is from genome assembly GCA_033032245.1 of Poecilia picta. Lineage (NCBI taxonomy): Eukaryota > Metazoa > Chordata > Actinopteri > Cyprinodontiformes > Poeciliidae > Poecilia > Poecilia picta. The sequence continues at coordinate 3,451,649 of CM065358.1, forward strand.
ACATGAAATTATTAACTTTGTGCGTTCTGGTAGTCAGAATAATAAAAACAAAGATAAGTACAAATAAATCAAATCACTAACAAATAGCAAATTCATGCAGAGTAAGCATTTCCACATCTCAGTTTGCCACATGAAACCTTTGAGGTAGGTAACATTATATGTTAGAACAGTGAAAAGTACATCCAAAGAGAATATCTGCAGTTTCCTGTATGTTCACTTAACCTCCAAATGCCACAACAGGATCAGTAGATAAAAAAACAACAGAACAATTAAACTTAATTACAAACCAGACGTCTTCATTCAGTTTCATAACTCCAGGTGAGTGGAGTAGCCAGAAGTTTTACTCAAGAGTATCGACCCTTCATGATATTACTCCAGTAGAAAAAAAAAAGAGTTAAAGAAGTAAATGTAACTAGTTGCTACTCATAGTCCTTTTTAATAACCATACACTAAACCTAAAAGCTGAAAACAAAGCAGTGTGTCTACAGACAAACACTTGATCAATGCAACAAGAAACAGAACAAAAACCTAGATCAAGTTTTTGGTCAATAAAAATCCGTATTTTCTAAATACTAACGGTATCATCCATCACAAAGATTACAGTCCAGAGTTTTGAAATCACTGACAGATTTTTGCTGAACGCTGTTGCCGAGTTACTTGCTGCCTCTGTTCTGACTTCCACATACAAGTTACTTTTGGCTCCGACTATGCCTCCATGACACAATCAGTTACATCAACCCCCGACTTCCTCGAAACACTGAGCAGGTAGTGGGGTGAGCCACTGCGGCATTGATCAGAATACAAGAACTCAACGTGAGCTGGAGCAAAGAAAAGAAGCTTTGTCTGAAGGCATCAGCTCAAAACAAACTTAGCTGATGGAGATCAAGGGAAGTGCCTTCCTAGCTCCCTCCTCAAATAAATACAAAGCAGTAAGGTGCTACGTAACATCCAGAAGCATCTGAAACTGGAAATGTGATGATAACGGAACTGACTGAACTGGAAAGCGTCAGAGGATCCCTCTGCTTCTGGGAATGATGCGATATTAGCACAAGCATCCATCTTCCGATGTGCTCACAGAAAAGTGAGGCACTGGCATTCATTCCAAATGCTCCAGATTTCTAAACATGTTTAATGAGAGGAGATGATTCCGTACACCCACACGAACGAATCAAACATACTTGGGAGTGAGAGAAGACAGGAAAAGCATTAAGCTCAGTAAGATCTGCTAGCTTGCGATGCTGACCCTCTGTGCTAAAATGGTAGATCCCACATTTCTCCCCATGCAGTCTACCACCAGCAACCATGGAGGCAAAAACATCCACAAAAAAAACAACAGAGAGAAGAAAGGAGAGATGGAGGAAATCTGGCAATTTCCTTCTTCCTTCAACCGCCTTAAAGAAGACATGCTCATGCTGTTGAGTAGAAAAACAGAGATATGGGAGGATGATGGTAATACTTACATGATGACTCTGTGCCGAACATGGCTGGGCCAGGAGCTGTGATGGAAAGACAGGAGGAGGTGGAGGAGGAGAAGGAGGAAAGAGGAGAGAGAAGGGGTCAGGATTGGGAGGACGGTGGGGGGGTGAAAGGAAGAGAGAGAGAGAGATGGGGTTGATGAGCAGGCAGCTACACAGCGGGGGTCATCAAAGCAACACAATGCAGCCAGCCGGCTGTCGCTGCCTCCCAGACGGCCAGAAGCCTCGGCACGGCTATCCGTTAAAAAAGCCTCCACTCAGATCACGGACATTCAGCAAGTCCAACCGCCAACTATGAGAGCTTTTCAGGACAACTGTTCCTCAAAGCAGAAAAAAAAATCACTTAAAAATATAAAAAATCAAGAGAAGTCCTTTGCAGTGACAGAAAAGCGTTCCCGTCCAAACCAGGAGTATGGGGAGGTTGTGGCTAGCTACTGCATCTCTCTGCTTTCTGCAGTCTGTATCCTCCTTTTCATCTTCTTCACTCTGTCACCCCCTCACTTCTCATCCCACTGTAGAATCCACTGATGAAGACGGAGAGAGAGGGGAAGGAAAAGGCAAGGGGGGTTGATAAACTAAAAATCTGGAGAGGAACTGCTACTGCTGCAGCTGCTATAAGACAATAGCCATACACGAACGGAGTGACATCAGGATGGGGGGGGAGCTGTAAAAAGACAACTGACGACTGCTACTGGACAGAGAGGGAGGGAGGAGGGGAGAAAATAAAAAAGGGAGGACCTACAAAGAAATGAGGACCTGAGAGGAAAGGTGTGAGAGAAAAACGAGTGATTTAGCGTTCCATCTATCAATGGAAACAAGAGTAACAAAGGAGACTATGGGAAGGTCTGTTGGCATTTTTGGCTTTACTTACTACTATCACAGCACACACAAATATTCAATTTGTGGCTTGATAAGACTTAACTGGTGAAGCTAAAAATCCAGGATTCATCAGAAACTCTTTGGTGGAGGAGTTCAGGCAACATAAAGAAGAAGGAAGGGCCGAGGATGCAAAGGCCCAAACCAAACTGTTGGCCCACCAGGGTTTCCACTGAAGCCCCATGGTAGAGGCACTACTTGAAGTTCACCAGCGGCCCACCAAGTTTCTGTGTTTAAAGAAAATCCTAAAAGCTACAAAAATTTGGAGGTGCATGTACAGGCATCATAATTTGGAAATAATAGCATAATGGCCTCATGGTATTATTTCCAAATTACCATGAGGAGGTGTAGAGAAGGCACAATTGGTGCGCACTCTCGCACTCAGTTCAGTGGGCCAACTATAAACCTACCTTAACCCATCCTCACTGTCACTTTTACATTAAAAAAACCTTATTTAAATCAAACAACACTTAGCCTAATAGGGGGACTGTAAGGTCCAGTAATAACTGTGATAAACGATGTTTTTTTAGATCATTTTCAAGTATTATGTTGATAATGGCATAAGCTTTAATTTAGTAAGAACTCCATTTATTGGAAATAAAAAAACCACACAATCGAGACCATAAGAAAACTATTTGTGATGTCTGTAAACAATATTTCCATTCAAAAAATACTAATGATCAGAATGGAAATAATTGAGCTCATTTTAATTTATTAAAAGATTAGTTACTTTTTGCGACAGGCTCAAGTCAGGTCTATATTTTTTTTTCTTTGAGGAATAATTATTCAGTTTAATCCAAATGTTGTTGGGACAGTTTAGCTTTAAATTTATCCAAAAATAGAAAAAGAAGTTTTTGTTTAATTTTTTAAAATCAGACATCTTTGGATAGAGCATCTCTATGAAGTTCAATGCTCAAACTCTACATCAATGCATCTCAGCTAGTTCAGGTTTTCCCATGCCTTTACAGACCAACTGAATCTTAAATGCTTGTGGTGAAACCACTGAATATAACTGCTGGTTTTTTTGTTGTTTTTTTTTTCCTGTTTGGTTTTTCATCGATGGCTGAATAAAAACTGTATTTTAATTAGCTCTTGCAATATGATGCATCTAGCAGCAGTGGGACAAGCTGATCCGGTGCAGTGGTGAGATGTACAACAGCCTGCTAAATAAATAGACATTCATTGGGAGGGTGTTTTCCAGGCCCCGACTGTGAATGAGTTAAAGCATTTACATTAGCTCAGCTGCTGAAGACAGAAGCATGTGTGGATGGAGGTTTCAGCTCTTTTGTCACTTACTCCTGCTCATTCTCTCTTCATGTCTTTGTCCTTCATGAACAAACCAGAAAACCCTTCTGTATTCTTGCTGCACATCTGATGTTCTGTTTCAGTTTTCAGTATAAAGTAGCCAATTTTTTAATTTTACTTTTATGTCCACTGTGTGTCAAGCATCCCATTGTAACATTTGGAACATGAAGTTGAAAACGGTGATTATCTTGTTCCAATGAAACATAGTTGTGGGTGGGATTTATGGCAGCAATTGAACAATTTGTTCCTGAGGCAGAAATACAAAGCACATTATGTTAGACATTATAGAAGTGGAAATGATACCAGCTAAACATAATGCATGTACCAAACTAAAGAGAATAATTTATAATAAGAATATTAGGATTTTTTTCATCTTTGTATTGGATGTTGAGAATTTTCCATTTTGAGAAAGTCACAGCTGTAAGATACTGTGAAGAAACTGAGATTTGATTTGATAAATAGATAATCTATGATTCTAATCAACCAATCAAAAGTTTATTCACTCATCATCAATGTACAAAAACATTGTTTTGTAACACTTCATATGAGTGAAAGGGAGCAGGAAGAAGAAAAACCTTATAAAAACCTGCCCCTTTTTCTATAATTACAAAATAAATCTTTTTCTTTTCATGGACACATATATAAAATGAAGAATATAATTTACAAACAATATATCATTCTTCCCAATGTTAACTCAAAAGTGTGTGAGACAGTAATTTTTACTTTTGAAATTATACCTCCTTTTGCTTTTTCTGTCACCTGAACATAAGACAAAAATGGGTTTACTTCCTGCATTAAGGCTTATCAGAGTTTTTAAAAGTTAAAACTTGAAAACTCATACACTTCCATCGTTTTGAAGAGCTAAACTCCATCCAATGAGATTCTTGAAATGTGTTGGATGAACAGAGGCTATTGGAAGGAGTGTACTGCAAGAAATACAAAGTCGGATGTTGGAAATATGTACAGTCAGGAAAAGTTAGGCTTTTAACACTGTTCTCTTTTCAAAGGGTTTTAAAAAATATATGGTACTTAAAAAAAAGTAATCATGTCTGCTGGCGACTTCCTATTAAGACATAACCCGGCTAACTTAGCTTGTATTAACTTCTCAGGTCCAAAATATTGCTTTTCAAAAAAATGTACTAATATATTATAAATAATTGGATTATTTGCATTATATCTATAATAACAAGTAGGTCTGTCACAATAATCAATAAATCAATTAATTGTATGATAAATTAAAACAAAGTCAATAATTTTCATTACATTGATTTATTTATCTTTTTTTATTTCTTTCTACCTAAAATTGGGTGATAAAAGTCGTCGGTCTGGTTCTTGGGTCTCAATTAAACCTTTTTTTGTTTTTGCGTACAAATACTTCAAAATTAATTTTATTTGTTGTTTTGTTTATTTTGGATATTTAAAATATCATCCAGTTCCAGTGTTAAATATTAGAATGTAAAGTTTACTGATCTTTTAGAATGTGTTCTTGGATTATTATTTTGCTATTACCATTGTATTACTAAAGAATTGTCTCAAAATCAAATGATCATTTATCACAATAACTTCTGGAACAATTTATCGTCCAGCAAAATTTGTTATCATGACAAGTGATGATCCATTGAGGGGTAGTTTTAATGCTCATCAGTAGAGTCCCAGTCCTGTACTTCATTAACGTCAAGAAAAATTAGTGGCATAGAAAACTCAGAGACATGAAAACTCAACAGCTTTAAATTGTTATATTTGATCAGTGTTATAATTAATTTATTCGCTGATGGCCCTTAGGGTGCTGCAGTCTCTGTTATTGGATGGCAACAAATGTTCTCTTCTTATTGTATTTTTTTGTAGATCAGCTGTAACAAGATGGCCAACACAGGTTAACTATGTTAGGAGGGAAAATAGAATTTTCTCACCGCTCAGCAAATAAATTAGACTTATATTTCATTTGACACATACAGTTACAGTCCTCAACAACGTAAACCCCAAATAATAAGTGGTCTAACCAGCTATTTGAAAATATGCTTACTTTCATTTAGGGAAGCGGATATAATCCAAAAGAAAATTAAATGAATCATAGATACTAATTTGCGTCAAAATTAATAAACTGCAAACACAGCGTTGCTTGGAGGTAATGTCCCAATGAGGCAGAATGACAGGAAAAAAGCATTGGAGGATGAAACATGCTAGCTGCAGTATCGTTAAAAGATAACGCTACGAAACTAGCTGTGTTTCTATTTATATTTCTGGACATTTGTCATCAAATCTTTGATAGAAAGAGGGAGAAAAGAGAAAAACAAAAACCTGTCAATAATTCAAAAGGAAATTATTGAGCTTGCTTTAATTTATTATGTGATTAATCGATTTAATGATATACTGTTTATTGCGACAGGTCTAAAAGCAACCCCTCTTTCTAAAGCAAGGATGTTTCAAAATACACGCAAGCTTTGCTTAGTGATGACCGGGACTTTTTTCATTTCTAACACAATCAGAATGTAAATCTTTAAAAACTGTAAGTGCCGCCATGTGAATAAGGATAAAAAAGAAAAGCCACAATGCTGACCTTAAATGAATGTATTACAGAGAGCAGCTTTCCCCTCCTTTTCCTACGTAGGACAGCATTCAGGAGCATTTCATCCGTGAACAATGTACACCTCACCCTGCCCCCACTTCCATCATAAAGTACCACCCCGAAAAAGCATCCTTCACTGGTTGCTAGGCAACTAGAAATAAGCAGAAGAGGAGCCTGGCCATCGTTCTGCGAGAGGAAATATGAGAAGGTGACGGACAGTCTTATTATTGGAGGCCTGAGCAGGAACCTGCAGGACGGAGCAGAATATTGCCACAACAGCTGATCAGTAAAGAGATCAGAGATCCATGCAGTAGAGGGCTCAATACTGTAAAGTTAGCAACATTCACTCTGTTTTACTTATCAGATTCTTGGTCCTGTTAAGGACCAATTATCATTTACAAAGAGATGCTTGCCTAGAAAAAGCAAGATGTAGGAAGAGAACAGTTGTCCATCATATTCCTGGTGAGTTGTATTTTTGAAGCAATATCAAAATAGTATATATTACTGTATATATATATACATAGAGATGTGCCGACCAAGTTTGTTTCTTCCGATACCGATACCGATCACCCCCTGAGGGACAATCGCCGATACCAATCCCTGATACCGATCCCTGATACCGATCACATCATTATTTATTTTTTATCATAAACACTACTGTTACATTATGTGGAAAAAGGAACCATGAATTCACCTTAATTTAGACAAAAACTTGTTAATAACTTTTTCCAAGAAGAAAACTTAACAAAACAGGCATTGTGCAAATTGAACTGCTATCAATAATACTATCTTTAACAGACTGATAACATATGAAGGATCTGAAGAGGCTAAATAATGCAAAGAGCCAAAATAAAACCTTTCAACATTGCCAAAAAGTTCCAAGCATAAAACTTAACATTCACAGGCAAATACAGGATCCATTACAATAAACAGTCCTGAGTTCCTGAATGAAAACTTCCTGATAGCATGGCGGCTGGCTGATTACTGCTAGTTCTGATTGGCTGTTTCTGACTGAGCGGAGTAATTATGCCGAACAAGGAGGAGATCATTATTTTTTTTAGAGATTATCTGTCTCATGTTAGGACAGCGAAAGTTTTAATACGCATTTAAATGTATTTTTTTAGGTTAGATGCTGCAGCTTTAAACAGGTTCGGTGTGAGAGTCACTACCAGGTGGAGCAGAAGCGGCTCTGTCTGCCAATATTACTAAATATTAAATATTACTACCTGTAGCAGAGCAGCGATTCAACAGCGAGAGCAGAACCAGCGTCTTACATCGCAGCTCGAAGATTTAAATTATTTTACAGGTTATTTGTTTAGCTTTCTGACCGTCATGCTAATCCGGGTGAGTGTTGGTAGCTGTGCGCTGCTTTACCTGCAATCTGATCCTCCATATGTCTTTTTTACTGCAGTGAGCCTCGATGTAGCCAAACTCTGTCATTGTTTTTATGTCGTATTAGCTTCGTTGTGTTGATGCATTTTGACCTGCTTCAATTTTTCGCCTCAACATGCAAATGTCCCCATTCACTCAGTGCGTTATAGTTACACATTGCTTAGGATTTGTTGCTGCGCGTTTGCTCAGTGTGAAGGAAAGACAAGACCAGCTGGACAGACAGGCTGAGAAATGAGATGCAGGAGATCGGTATCGGCAACAGAGCCAATGATTGCCGATCACCGATTATGCACTTTTTCACGAAAATCGGCCCGATTGTGATCGGTGACCGATCGATCGGCACACCTCTCATATATATATATATATGTACACAAAGTCACTAAGTTGGATGCATCAATGGGATGACTATTGTTAACGCACGCATGTAGATGTAACCTGGTTGGTGGTTAGCAACCTTAATGGCAGAGTAAAAGGAAGCTGTAGCTGACCTTTGTCAACTTTGGCCTTTGTCAAAGTTGACCTTTGTGGAGGTACATAATATCTGCTTCACATGCAAATATCTGCTGAACTCCTAATGCACTACATGTGTTAATGCCTAAGTAGTATAGCGCCTATAATTTCAAAAATAACCTGAGAATTATTTTTTAGGCTGCTAATACAATCAATGGTCCTTAATGTTGGAGTACAGTGGCAGGTGCTTGGCCTTATGTGCATTATCACAGTGACAAACATAAATATTATTGATGTCTTTGTGCTTTGGTCTGTTGCCATCAGTCAGCATTGAAGTGCAATGGTGTGATTGCTGGTCAGAGAGATTTGAATTTTTAACAATGCGACCTGATGGATGACTTGATTTTATCTAAAGCAAAGATTTGAAACTGCTAAATAAAAGAAAGAAGAAAAAACTCCACTTACAATAAAACTACGTTAAGTAAATAATGGGTCAAACTAAGTAAAGCAATCCAGTCGTGTTGCAGGAGTACAGTATAAGTGTAGAGTAATTAAAAAGAAACGTATCAGTAAACTATTAATGATATTAAAAAATCTTGGTTGTAATAAATGAATAAAAGAACACGCCTGGAGAGCGTTTAAAACACGCTGCGTCTGTTATCCGACACATACTTGTTCATTTCATGACAGAGTTTGCATTGATTCAAATATGTGCAGGCAGTCAAATACTAACTGCATCTAAATGCAGGCCACTGGAAATACCATCCATTAAACCGTGTTTGTATGCAAAGCAGGGAGAAAGGACGTGGAGGGGAAATAGTCACCTGCCTCTGAACGCAGGTGGCAGCCTCTCATGACAGCCACATCCCAACTGCCGGCTTACAAATTCAGAAAGACTTTTAAATCATAAATGATTAGCTGCCACTAAATATAAATGTTAAATGAAGAATCACTTTAAGTCCATAGAATTATTAAATGTTTCAAACAATGAATGAAAAAACAGCTCTAGTAAGAAGTTAGGTTTTATCCACCAGGATAAAACTAGTCTGAAGACTCCAGTCTTCAGACTGGAGTCTCTCTCCAGTCTGAAGAATGTGGTGTGGAAAAAATTAAGTAATTAATAATTTACTACTTTAATAACCCATGGTAATGGTCTCTTTTGTGTAATTGAAAATTAAAGTGTAATTAATTTGACTGATGCTAAAAATTCTAATATCAGAGACATGAAGATGCATTTGCTTCTTTAAATTTCCAGTCAGTGGGGAAAAACAAAGACTTTATCCTTTAAAACTTGTTTTTAGAGATTATGAGGATGACTTTTTTGTACATTAATTTCTCCATAACTTATGAATGTAATGCACCATTAGTATTTCCATGTAAAATCTAAAAGCTAATCATAGTCATAAGTTTTCCCTATTTGAAATAAAACTGGTCAGATTAAGTGAGATGAATTTTGAATCATTATTTTAGTTCACCCTCAGATGGTTCTTCATGTAACCCTTAGCAACCTCAAGTGTTTGCTAGCTTCACAAGCTTTCAGAAACGCCGTGGGTCACAGCCAGCTGTGACAGCGTCAGTGTTAGCTTTGAACAATCCTTCAAAAAAATCTGCAAAAAAATGGAAGAAATGATCAGAGCTCAGGTATGTGGCCATCCTCAGTAGATATGAATGGAGACGGTAAGAGACTTGTGCCTGGGCCAAGCTGGGCAGGTACAGTAGAGCAAGCATTTCTCCCTGAGATCACATTACTAGCACGCTGCTGCTCAGCTTCTAAATAAAGACTTGTGACCAGTCTGCTCTGGATTTGCGGTGAACCAGGGCTGTGGCTGGGTGTGTTGCGTCACCAAGCTCACTCGGAAAATCCTTGATGGTTGCTGAGAAAGAAAATGTAAAAAATCAGCTAATCCAGGAGATTTACTAGTTAGTAAGTGAGAAAATTGTATTTATACAGCAGTCACAAAGTGCTTGTTACTGGAATTTTAGACAATAGCTTCTGATTCTTGATAACCCAAAAAAAGGTGTTTACTTTATGTCTTCACATTCATGTGAGTGTCATTGTGTTTTCACCCAGGTGGACGTAAAGGAGGAACCACAGAAGGTAACGATGAGTCTCCTCTATGTTTAAGGTTGGGTCTGCAAAATGAAGCGTTACAATGCTGAGTCAGAAACCAGGGTTCCCAGGCTCCTGCTGAGGAACTTTGTGATTATTACGAAGTGACTCTCTGTCTAGTTACAGCAAACCAGACTTATCACACTCATCTTGTCTCTTGCAAGAAAAAATAAAGAAGCTGCTTTGAGTGAAAATCCCTGAACTCTACTTGGTAACCAATTGTGATGGTTCATTAGGGGAAACTACTTTGTTTTCATTTTCAGTGTTCTGCAGGAACAATATTTAAATATAAATATATATATTTATAATTATAAAAAGTACTAAAAATATTTAACTACTCACATTTTAAACACAATCACTTTCCATCATGGCTGAATACTGCTTTCTTTTTTTTCTTGAAATTAATTCAAATTGAAAAAATAAAACAGTTCTAATCACTTCAAAGTACATAAATATGGCATGGAAGCAGAGCTACTGCTCCATGGCAGGAATATTATTCCTTAAGGGATTAAACATTTTCCCTATCCAACAATATCCGCCTGCTGAAGACACGGTTCTGCTGCTGCTGCAAAGTTTGCACGTGTGAATGAGAACAGAACACACACAAGGCTATCAGAAAATGCCAAAACTCCCCAGCAGACAAAAAATATCCCAGTTTAAATGAAACATTTGCGGGATTAGATAAAGTTCTAAACATTGTCAAGGGAAATCCCACAAAGTTCCACTTCTGATAAACAAGCAAAAGGGAAGAAATGACCAGAAACAATGTCGCAGAGGAAGGGGAAGTGAAAGAAGGCTATCATTGGATTCTTCTGATTGGCTCAATTTAAGGTGTCTATCAGAGTCTGCCATTCACATAACACAAAGGTGAATACTACAGCCATGTTTCGGCAGATTTAATTGTGATTTTAATTCACCTTCACTGTGTTAAACAGATGAAGTTTAAATCTTTGCTAAGAGCTAAATGCTTGTTTTCTATGAGTTTCAGTGACATCCAATATAGACCTAAAAACAATCACATCAACTATTAGTCCAATCAGAACAGGCAAAAACACAAAAAACTTAATTAAAAGACAAAAATCAATTCAAAACTCCATTATGGACCCATGAGATAAATAAGCACACATAATTTTAACAGGTTTTTTAAAATCTTCTTAAGCTTCTCATAATTTTTTTAATGATCTGAAAATCATGAATCCCTAAAAAGTCCACTTATGTTTTGACACACTAGAGTCGTACAGGCTTCTTTGAGTTACTTTATATGAATTGTTTTTTTCGAGGATAGAACAAACAAACCTCTGAGAATTCCTGAATCGAGAGTTGTGTAAATAAGGTATAATTCAAATAACATATTTGAATGCTATTAATACACCGATGGCAGATTTCTGGATATCAGGTTATCTATGCACCCCTAGCATAATCCTCCAATATTTTAGTTGAATGTCTTTCAGTAAGTCACCCTATGCTTTTTTTTAGCCTTTTAACAATTTCTGATGAAAACCTTCTCATAAAATTTAGATTTAAATAAATTATTTTCGTTAAACCAACACTTTTTTTAGTAGTGAAACAGATACTTCTCAAAAACAGTAAAACTACGTAAACGAGGTATCAGGTTTGAGGAAAGACAATAATATCTGTGTTTAATTAACATTTACTAGATGATGTCATGTTGTAAATCATTTCTACCCTTTCTAAATAATTTTTGGGCTCTTCCATGGATCTGTTTCAGAAAACAGCAGAAGAAACACCATTATCCCTTCAGGAAGTGACAAGGTAAGTGCAGACAGCGAGCGCCACATTTTACCTCTTACAAAAACCGAAATTGTTCATGATTTTAAGTCAACAATTCCATCACTAACACAAAGAGAATTCAACACCGCGGGAAGTCAATTTGTGCTTGCGGGCTCTCCTGCTCCAGCCAGCTGGCTTCCTAAAAGGAACACATTCTTCCATGCTCGGCACACGGTCACAGGAGAGCCATCCCCGGCTGCTGTGACAGCAAGGCGACCCGTCATGCCAACGCTGAAACCAACACTTTCAGATAAAACCAGATCAGTCCACAGGGGACTAGAGGTGGAAAAGCTGGAATCTTTATGCGCGTTACATTTAAGCTACCTGAACGTGAGTTCATTCCTTTTCAAAAGAGGAAACAGACAGGTGGACAAAATAAGTCAACTTTTGACAGTGAACACAGAGAGTTGCCCTGAAACATGACGGGGACCATTTAAAACAATGCACAGCTCTGCTGCCTGGAGCTTGCTAACAGCACCGGGCAAGAAAGAGAGTTTATACTGGAAACTTCCCCCGTATGCAATCCACCTTTTTGCGCTCGTGAGAAAATATAACTTCTACCTGGCCAATAAGACGCCCCTCACCTTACCCGGCTAGCTAACAGCTAATATCAATTCACTCCTCTTTTGAAAGCGTAAAAATTTACACTAAAGCGAGGAAAAACGAAGGGAATGGCTCTGATAGGACAGACATTAGAATAGCAGCGTGTGAGAGCTAACCTTAATCCGTGAGAGTGGAAAAGCCGGTGAAATCCTTATTCGGACTTAGCATTTCTCCCAGCGTAACTCCAACATGTGTCTAAACTGTGTGTATACGTGTCTGCAAAGTGAGCTACACTGCTAACGTCAGCTAACAGTTACCAGACAGCCGCGGGGCTCTCACATTGATCCAATAGCGCCCACTGCCTCAAGATGTCGCCATTTTACAGTTGTTGTTATTATTATTATTATTGTTATTATTATTATTATTATTATTATTAATTATTATTATTATATAGTTTTATATATTTTTTAAATTTCTTTAAAAGGTCACTTTGGACTTGCATTTTGAATTTTATAATTCTGACATTATTCCTGCATTTTCTTTCCTTTAAAAATTCCAGATCTAAATATTTAAAAAATATATTTTGTCACCTTAAAATAATGACCTATGCCATTTTTTTGCCAAATATGCTAAGATTCTTTTGCCAAACTTACCACCTCCTTCTTGCCAACAGATGATTTAGGCCAGAACAAAATCACTTTGATTTATTATTTTAGGAAGGTGACAGTTTAAAAACAGAACATTGCAGATAAATGACACATTTATATTCATTTAGGATTACTTGTTTTTTATATATATATCTTTCTTTTTGCATATCATTATAGGTTTTTTCCAGTCATGTACAGCTTTACGTTACTTACTAAAAATTATACGCTTTTCACCAGGTTCTAAATAATAAAAACTACAACATATTCAAAACTATTATTTATCCACCTTTTCTACAAAGTAAAGGGGAAAAAACAGCTACTGTCTACATTGGGTTTAAGAGCAAAAGTAGCAGCCAAGAGCTGATAATCTGCAGGTGTGAATATGTCTATTAAACATTCAATGATATTAGAGGGACACATTTACTGCCCTTCAACCTGGAAGTCATCACAGAGGCTATTTCCAAACTAAAGCCTGTCCAATGAAAAGACAGTTCTGAAATGAAAAAGAAAGATTGTTGCCAATTTTCTCAGTGATGGATTACCCAACCAGTTCACCAGTGTCGTCTTATGTAATGATCAAGAAAACTCCAAGACTCCTGATCAAATTCATTCCTCACAAGACTTAATTTACCAGATAGAAGTTAAAGTTAATAGACAATTAGACTGTAAGAATATCTTATTCCCAAGCCTCTTCTCTGCTAACTTTAGGTTTTCTCAGATTTCTGAGATAATGCTGCCACCGACTACTCATTCTCCCTCTTCTTTTAAGTTCTTTCATGAACATCAAAAATAATCCAACATCAGTTCATCAGTTTCTTCTTGTACGTTTTGCTCCGTCTTTTCAACCCCCAGTCAGTCATGGTAGATGGTCTGGTTCTGCTGGAGGTTTCTTCCTGTAAGAAGTTTTTCCTCTCCACTGTCACTGGACGTATACTTGGTATGAGGTATTGCTGTAAAGTCAATGACAACGCAAGCAATTGTTGCTACATGCTGGTCCAGGAGTGAATGCTACCAGTTAATCACTCAATAAAATCTGCTGGGTTTGCTTTGACAGAAGCTTTTGAATCTAATCTGTATAATTAACTGCTTAACTGGAATGTATGGGTGACTGAATTAAAATGATTTGCTTTTGGTAAAGTGCTTTGAGACATTTGTTGCAAATCGACGGTATAGAAATAAACTGAATTGAATTAGAAACTTTAATGAACTGAAGTAATATTGTACAGTTTATGAAGCGGTTCTACAAGCTCTGGCATCTGTTAGATTCTCTTCATGACAGTAACTGGGTGACATTTAACAATCACGCTGTGCTGCAGAGTAATGAAATTTTTTTTGCTGTAACACAGTAAATATTTTCAGAAATTAGGAGTGAGTCAGTAAATAGAAAATTTGTCATTTAATGCAACATAATTGTGACTGAATTACAGTTAATCTCATGGAAATAAATCACCAAACTGACAGACGGCTGTTTCATACAGGAATATATTACAGTGTGCCTCGTTTATATAATACAGTCAGGTTCTGCTTTTTTTAATAAAAAATAAGCACTGGAGGAGAAAAAGTGATGCTTTTTTTATTTTATTGTAAATTGGACATTAAGCACATTATTGAGTGACTCATGTCTTGTTAATTACGTTTGTTGAAGTGGCCCAAACTCTCTGCACTGAGTGAGTTCAGACAATGTCAAGTCAAAAAGGCTAGGAGCACTGCGAAGTTGAGATCTCATATAGGACAGACGGTGAGGAAAAGTACCAAATGAGGGGACAAGAATATTGAGTGTCTGTCAATGTTGGCTGATTGTGCCAAAGATGAACACAAAACCATTTATTTTGTTTTGCTTTATGCATGGAACATTAACAGTGAAGTGAAAGGACTCGTTTATTTCAGCCGTAATATCTGGGTTCTTTCGTAAAGAAACAAAAAATAAAAGAAAAAAGTCTCCCAAAAAATGATTTGTTTTTAACCACATCTGCAAATTCAATCCGTTTCTCATCAGGTCAAAATAAAAGGTGTGGCCTCACTCAGATATTGCACGTGTGGTAATGAAACGTCATACGGTTTGTTCTTGCATCCAAGTTTTTGCTCTTTTTTTTCCTATGTCTTCCAATGTTTCCTCTAGATTTTGGTTTTCATTTTTCCCCAAATACACTAAACCTTTATCATGGATCCAATAATACAGTGCATGTAAAGAAAGGTAGCCATGTATGGGACAACTTCTGGCTGTGAGACCAAACCCTTCTTTGCCCCCGTTTTCTCTAATTTTGTACAAAGACGATACAACTATCCAGACATGCAACATTGTTTGGGAGAGGGTGAGGGGTTAAGGGGATCTGTCTGTTTTCTTCTGTCTTCTTTTTAAGCATTTTGCATCTCCTTGCCAATCTTGTAGCTCAGGATCTTGTTCCAATCGATCTTGGTGCGTGTCACAGGAAGCTGGCGGCGTAAGGCTTTGAAGGTAGTGTCCGACATGGTCTGGTAATTCTCGTTAATGGCCGTCTGAAAGAGGACAGGAAGAGGAAGTGAATATAAAATGATTATGCAGGAATAAGAGTCAATGTGCCAAATTTAGATAAAATAATTTGTTTTCCCAGCCTAAAAAATGAATTATCAACAAATGTGAATCAGTATTTTCTAGGAGTGTGGCGATACAGATTTATAAACATAAAATTAAATCAATGTTGCTCCCCCCCCTCCCCTCAGCCTAAAAACATATTCCTGACAAAGTTTTTTCTGATGAGATCGAGAAGAGAGTACCGCATTTCAAAGCACTGAGCCGTACCAACTGGGTTTAACATCTAGGAAGCAGACAAACTATGATCGCTGATGTTGTAAAGTTCAGATCTACTATCATCGATTTTTGGCTGATTTAAATTTTCCTCCAAGATCTGAAAATTACTAAAAAATATTTCAAAAAGTTAACCACTCAAAGAGAAAGATACGTAGTAATAACAAGCCAATATTCGGAAAAACAACTAAAAGTTAGTTAAAGTAGTGAAGATTTCAGCAAAAAGAACCACCGTATTTTATGTCTTGTCCTGCACTATATTGTCTAATCAGTCATTTATTAGAACTGTGACCCTTCTTTAAGGAGCCTTTCTGTGATCAATAATTTTATATTAAGAGTCCAGAAGTTTAAGGAGGTATAAATGATGGGGTGACGTCACACTGTGTGTGAGAGTTTTGTTACACAGAATTTGAGTATTAAAAAATGAAAACATAACAGAACCTAAATCTAAAGCTTTTGCTCTGCATAACACTTGTGCTTAGTGTAATAAACAATGTGAACAGATAACACACAGTAACCTTGTCTCTAAAGCTTAAAAGGTTTCTGCCATTGTACAGAAATACAATGGCAGAATACAAATAGTTTCCTTTCTATAAGCTTTATTCTGCATTGTCCTGCTGCAGTGACAATGCCACACTGAAGAGTGTTTTTCTTATGTTGGATTCACTGATCAATAAAGTGTTTATTTTTCTGGACAGCTCACTCCAGTCACCTGTTCTGAATATGAATACCACAGAGGGGTGAAAGGTCAGTTTCACACCACTAACATACCTGATAGTCATTCTCTGCAGCTTCCATGATCTTAACAAACTCCTTAGCAGTTGAAGCCTCGTTCTAAAAGAACAAAAACACGTTCATCATCTGTTCTTGAACAAGTTTAGGTTTTAAAGAACACTGGCTATCACTGTGCAGTGAAAAAAGAATCCCCATGGAAACATTTTCATATTAGAAAACCCATCACTGTAAGAATCTGGACTTATTCACTGACAGCTCCCCACACCATTAAAGTTTAGAGTAAGACAGGTTTTCAGTCATACTTACAGAAACAGACATGGACTCCTGAACCTCTTTGTGGCTCACCAGCTGAACGTTTCCATCCTCATAGTAATGAACCTGAACAGATGTAAGAACAGAATATTCACTGTGTGACTAACCTGATGGTATAGCTCTGCTACTATGGGATAATGGATTAACATGTAATAAGTGTCTTCTTCGCTGATCAAACAACTGCTAGGAATAATTTGTTACATCAGAAAACATAAAAAAAAAGTTGGCATGTAGAAAAACAATCTGGTACAAAACCATACAATATGAAGATTTTTAGTTATGGACAATTACTACCAAACGCAGCATAATCCTGTCAAAGCATAATCTTTTGACACAGCAAAGCAAAATCCTTTGCTGTGTCACTATCACAGGTCCACCCTCCTTAAACTCCCCTCTATAAACAAACGGCAACCAGCTGGACATAAATATCATAAGTTAATATTAGTCCAGTTTTATTTATCAGACTGATCCAAATGTGCTAAAAATATCTCAAGTCGGTGACGATATATTATGCTTTGCTACGTTAAATCTTATTTACTTTTTCATTAACAGTAATACTAATTTCAATCCATTTTTCTGGAATTCACCTGAAAAAAATTCTTAAGATAATAAAAACAAACAAAAAACAGAAATAAAGTGAAAAGATGGCAAGATGAAGATGGTGTCTCATAACTTATGAGACACCAACTCATAAGTTATTGATTTATTCACTAGTTGAAAATGGGTTTCTAAAGTATCATCAGTATGGACCGATGTATATTCAGTAGGGGGAAAGAGGGACTGATTTTATCCATTTAATAGTTCTGCTTTTGAAAGCTAAGCAATGAAACAGTTTAGCTCTTCCATTCTTCTTTGGCTACAGTTCTTAAAGCTAATGCATGATCTTGTGGGACATTCAATTGAAAGAACTCTTTCAGAGACATGACACCAATATTTACTAAATTTGGGATGTGATCAGCGTATGACTGTAGTTAGCTGTACAATTTCCACACCTTCTCCAGTATGAACTGGGAGCAGTCAGGCTTGTTTTGGACACCATGTGGCCATCTGAAGAATCTGATGATCATATTCCATTTAAATTCTCTCCAGATGAGTGAGCTTGTTGCTAGGCGCGCATCAGAGCAACCCTCCCTCCCAGTGATTGTCAATAGGTGATTCATAGGCAGCATCTGATATGGAAATAGGAGCCTAGACAGAATACAAATACCTTCAATGTGACCTGTACAGGAGAGAGGGAGAGTAGGCCACCGTTCTAAACCATTATGGATGATGGAATGAGTTTACCTTAATAGAATTCATAAATATTCAACAGATATGGAGATATAAACAAGGTATTCCATATAAGGCTACTGTGTCTGTTATGTCCAGTGCTTCAGTTTTTCCTACTTTTATCACTCATCTTGAAAAATGACCAAAAACAAAAAACAGAGAGAAGAGAGAGTAATCTTTAATTTTGAGAATTTTTAACATGTTTGAAACACATTTCCCAAAGAAAGAAAAGCAGCCGAAAGACCCGATGGCTGTTGTTTCTGGTCGACACTCAACTTGCTGTCAGGAACATGCAGAAAAAGTCAGATTCACCAACTAGAAAGAGCAAATCAAGTACCTGGATTTTCATGATTCCAGCCACCTGAGTGGTGGAGGGAGAGATGGTGAACTTCCACTCTGACCTCCAGCGTCCATTCCTGGAAAAATAATAGTATAATTAATTACCATCACAATTAGCGTAATATCATAAAAAAGTAAATTTATTTCAGGAACTTCATTGCTACATTCAATGTATTATATAGACCAATTACTCACAGATGGATATTTGAGAGCTTTTATTTCTGTTAAATTATGATGATTTTTTGCTTACATGTAATGAAAACCTTTAAAATTAGAATACTAAATTCAAAAATACTTTATTGATCCCAAAGGGAAATTAGATATTGCAACTAATTAGAACTTCTTCATAGAGTTATTGTGGTAATGGCTTTGGGCAGCCATCACCAGCGGTCTGTATTACAGCAAATTTGAAAAAGCTTCTGACTAAAGACGGTTTTCTAAGACATTATGAAGAGGATGGACAGACCAATAAAAAAAATTACACACAAATGTGGACCTAAATGAAATGCATGTTTAATGCCAGTATATTTAATTAATTTTTGTTTGATTTGTGTGTAAATACTGTGATATTTTGACTCATTGGAATTCTCATTCCAACTCAGGAAAGTTGGAACAAGACTTTCCTGAGTTGGAATGAGAGCATTAAACATGACACAATTCTAATTTAAAGAATGTTAGGACTTTCCAACAGCTCCCCTTTCTCCTGAGGGAACAGTCAGTGGTAGCAGTCACAAGACTTGTGGGATCATTACTTCAAACGACACCTAAGCTCAGTAAAACACAGCAGCAAATAGGATTGGGCCAGCTCTTATCCAATTAGATTAACACGATGAGAAACAGCTCAGCACTGCTTCTGAGTGTCCAAAGTCCTCTGATAATTATTGTATTAGCCTTAAAAGGTTTACACACATTATGCAGAGCATGAGGTTGTCTTGAAAATCAGCATGTGCTGGAAAAAAAAAACATCAGTGTAATGCTCAGTGGGCCTAACGCATCATAATCAGAGGGGAAATTAAATGGGGACTTGTGTGTTTTGTGCTTTTCCAGGAACACTGTGCCATTTTACAACAATTCGGTACACATGTGAAGTTCAATTGTTTTTTATATATATATATATAGTTTTGACTAATTAAAGCTTTGAAATTGGACTTCTGTCTCTTTCTGAAACTCTGCCTTCAGGACGTCATCACAACATGACTCCTCTATTAACCCTTTAACAATGTTTCTGCCAGCGTTGTTGAGAAGTAGCTCCTATAATGAGCTCAGCAGGTGAACAGTTCCACCAGGTGTTTGCTAATTGCTGCTCGCTAGTTTGAAGGAGCAGAGTGGGGAAGTCACAGGTGGAGTGTTGCTCATGTGGAAGCTTGGAAACTGGAGCTAGGGTTCACCCACGCATTTTGCACAGCTGTATGGCTGTCACAGGAGATTTAAGGAGTTTCCAAACATGCATGACATAAGACAACATTCTAGGTATGTTTTGGTGAGGAAATTTTACATAACACCACCCCCTATAACTTTTAAACCATTTGAGATGTACCAGAAATTTTTGGGTTGAAACTGATGGCACTCAATGCACACAATGATGGTTTGATGCCCGTCAATGGTTTTTCCATAAATCTGAAGGGAAAACAGAGACAGGTTAAGGTGTCGTTCATTAAAGAACATGCAGTAAGAATGTCTGCAGTAAAACTAAACATCTGCTGCTGGCTCCAGGAAGCGGGCTGAAACGCACAGTGCACACTCCGTTGGGGTAGTGCTCCTTGACGTAGGCCCTGACGGCGGAGTCCACAGCGCTCCTCCAGCCTTCCATGGAGCCGTCAACATCATGCGGGCGTGGGTCGCTGGCCTCCTTCCTCAGGTGGTCAAACTTGAAGGAGATCTTATTCTTTGGGTCCAGGACCCGGCCGTTCCCGAGGTCACCATGCTCTGTAATTAAGACCTGGGCCGTGGAGTGGGGGCAAAAAAAAGAGGGGAGAAATAAGAAAACAAAAATAATCTGTTTTACCGAGGCACAGAAAAATATATCCCATTAAAAAAAAAAAAATAAAATAACCCAAGGACATAGACGTCAGCCTAAACTTTCCATGTGCCTTGCAGCTCAACTCTTAGCTCAGGCTGCTGGGTGTCTGACAGGGGAATTTCATACGGTGATAAGGGAACACAGGGACATGATGACATCTTTACATAATACTCTGCAATCATTACAGAACACACACCCACATTCATTTGTCACATCACAGAAACTAAGTGACAACAAGTGGCTGAAATGGTTTAAAAAAAATAACATGATCTTATTTGATAGTTTATGATAGTCAGGTTCTTAAATAGAATTCTGGCTAACATAAGAAAAGTGCTCAAAATACAAGTTACTCTAAATGTAATATCTTGCTTCTGATATATAGTGAGATTCAGCAACTGTATTTGTTTCAGGTTTCCTTAACTACAGTTAAGCTCAAAATGATTCAAACATCTGGCAGTTTTAGGTATGAGGTAATCTTCTGATTTGAACTAATAACATTTTAGCCCTGGCAGACTCCAGACAGAGTCTATTGGGGGAGATAAAGATTAGGGTGATGGTAAGAACAGGGTTTCTGGAGGTTTCACCAACTTTTTAATGCTATTTAAAGATCATTATGAAGGGAATTTAAGACCCACATCTCAAAAGAAATGCAAAAATTGTCTTCTAGGAAACTGGCAATAAAATATTTATGCAATGATACATGCAAACCAGCTAGCAAGCTATATTAGAATATTAGCAATTAGCTACTAGTAGCCTCAATCACCTCAAGTCACAGAACACAAAGATGATGTCAGATTGTGGCTCAACCTTTTGCCTGACAGAAAAGTCCCATAAGAAAAATTATTTACCCCCCCACCCCCCAGAATATATAAGATTCAATAGACCGGCCAAAATCTATCACCTATAAATACGGTACATGCCAACATAGTTTTCAAAATGAGTTTAGATATTTTAAGGCTTTAATTTTATATAGATGAATTTAAGAATGATGGGCAGACTCCCTGAGGAAGGCCCTCCAATCTCAAAGACTGTCCAAAAATAAACAAATGGTGAAAATGGTGGTGGTAGCAATCACCAATGTTAAACCTTGATGTAGACAATGTTAAAAAGGCAGAAAATAATTCACCACACTGAAACTGAAGTCTTGTTCTTTCACTTTTCTCATGCATGAGGGAAGCAGGAGCTCACCTGTTCTTCGTAGCCCTCAACTTTCACCGGAGTAAACTGGTCCAAGTTGTACTGTGCAAAAGCACTAGAAGAGGAAAAAAAAGTTATTACAATTTACACCCTATTTTGATTCATTCTCTGAGTATAAAGTCATAATTTAGTTGCTGATCAAAACAATGTACAAGCATTAGGAAGAAAAAAGCGACTCATGGCTAAAAGGATCACTGTTAATCATCTGTTAACGGATTTTCTTTTAAAAATAATCAGAGCAATGCTTTATAAAGTTTCTGAACACTGACAGATTACACCTCTGTCAGTGTAATCCTTATGCCCTCCCTCTGCTGAGCAGTAATTGACCATGAGCCAGCAACAGGATATTTACTGGATCAAGTCTGTTCTGTGGCAGCCAGAAGGTTCTCTGCGGGTCGGAGCCACTTTGGCAGCGTAAAAAAAAAGACCATTCAGCAATTGTGGTCAAATTGTGTCGGCTAATCGGTTTTTGTTGACAACGTCTGGGCGACATGGAAACAGGCTACAGATATTCAGAGGCAAAAAATGGCAATGACAAAACAGACTTACTGTGCTGCACCCTCCCTGAGAAGATTGTCATTGTTGAGCAGCAATCGCACATCTGGGGAGAAAAATGGAGGGATTACAAGTGAGAAAGTGGAAAAAGGTGAAGGCAGAGGCTGCAGCTCAATGTCACAAACACAAATTTCCCTCCTGTCACTCTTTATAGGGTTTATGCCAGAGGAAAGGAAGCAGACACACTAAATTAGCTCAGTGGAAAAGGGTACAAAATTACTAAGAGATCAAAGTGAGCAAAGTGCTGGGGAATGGGGGGGGTCTATTCTTGTGGGTGTCTGTCAGACTGTGATAAGCTGCAGACAGACCCCCTCTCCCCTCATTCTCCAGTGTTCCTCCGAGGTGGAGACAGATCATGGTAGGATTTTACGATGCCAAAACACACACACTTAGAAACCCTAGAGGGCACAAGCACAAGCTCGTGTTGTGGAGACTGAGCTGCAATTGGCCAAAGCATCTCATTCTCTGTTGTATCGGTGGGAGCAGTGAGACAAAAAGAGGGGAAACATTGACATATTGTCATTTTTTACAGTAAAAGGTAAAATGAAAGGTTGAGGTTGTTAAAGAGGGAAAGGTTGTACGAGACAACATACAGCTCCGTTTCACAGTTTCTGATGTAAATTCAACTTTTAGACTTGTTAAAAAGTTAATGTAGCATCCCTGACTGAAAACAGGTTATGTACAGCACCATTTGTAAACTTTGGTACCTTTATTTTGTTTGTACACAATTCAAAGAATAGCAGTTTTACAGTATTTATTAGAGGTGTGCCGATCGATCGGTCACCGATCATAATCGGCCGATTTCCGTGAAACCGGTGATGATCGGGATCGGTCGATCATTGGCGCTTGAACCGATACCGATCACCTGCATCTCATTTCCCAGCCTGTCTGTCCAGCTGGTCTCGTCTTTCCTTCACTGCGCAAACGCGCAGCAACAAATCCTAAGCGATGTGTAACTATAACGCACTGAGTGAATGAGGACGTTTGCGTTTTGCGGCGGAAAATAGAAGCAAGTCAAAATGTATCAACACAACGAAGCTAATATGACATAAAAACAATGACGGAGTTTGACTACATTGAGGCTCACTGCAGTAAAAAGACATGGAGGATCAGACAGCAGGTAAAGCAGCGCACAGCTACAAACACTCACCAGGATTAGCATGACGGTCAGAAAGCTAAACCATTAACCTGCTAAATGATTTAAGTCTTGGAGCTGCGATGTAAGACGCTGGTTCTGCTGTTGAACCGCTGCTCCGCTACAGGTAGTAATATTTAATATTTAGTAATATTTGACACGGAGCCGCTTCTGCTCCACCTGGTAGAGACTCACACCAAACCCGTTTAAAGCTGCAGCATCTAACCTAAAAAATACATTTTACATACGTATTAAAACATTTTCTGTCCAAACATGAGATAGATAATCTCTAAAAAAAATAATCGATCTCCTCCCTGTTACTCCGCTCAGTCAGAAACAGCCAATCAGAACTAGCAGTAACCAGCTAGCCGCTATGCTAACAGGAAGTTTTCATTCAGTAACTCAGGATTGTTTATTGTAATGGATCCTGTTTTTGCCTTTGAATGTTAAGTTTTATACTGTACTTGAATTTTTTGGCAATGTTGAGAGGTTTTATTTTGGCTCTTTGCATTATTTAGCTTCTTCAGAGCCTCATATGTTATCAGTCTGTTAAAGATAGTATTATTGATAGCAGTTCAATTTGCACAATGGCTGTTTAGTTTTCTTCTTGGAAAAGTTATTAAAAACAAGTTTTTCTCTAAATTAAGGTGAATTCATGGTTCCTTTTTCTACATAATGTAACAGTAGTGTTTATGATATAAAAAAAAATTAATAATTATGTGATCGGTATCGGGGATCGGAATCGGCGATCGGCTCTCAGGGGTGATCGGTATCGGTAGAAAAAAACCTGATCGGCACATCCCTAGTATTTATTTTTTGCTTTTTAAAAAAGTTTATTCTTGCATTATTACAACTTTATTTTGCTGATATTATGCCAATCAACTTTATTTATACCAGTAGGTAGATTTGGTTACACTGAAGTGAGTAAGCTTTCGTACCATAACTACAACCATGTCATACAAATCTTTCCTCGCATTAGGAATTTATTTCCAAAATGAAAAAAAAAAAAAAAAAAAAAAAAAAAAAAAAATCATTAACCTGGCCCTAATGACCTTACCAAGCTCCGCCCATAAACGCCCCGACAGTCCCACGGACTACATGTCTCACAAGCAAAGCCTTCCGAGCTTAGTTAACATGGTGTCGACTGACTCTACAGAGTATTTCTGAATCGATTAGTGTTGCATTTCTGCCGGATTTTCAAAAAATATCAGCCACGACAATGAAGAAGGGAACCAACAAGTTCATGTCATTATTTTTGGACGACATCAAGGTGTTTGAGCCACGCGATGCCTCCAACATTGTGGCGCGTCACCGCTAAATGCTACCGGTCGATGAGGAAAACAGCAGATCCTCAGCATTAATATAGCTGTGGACAAGATCACTGACGCCTATTGTTCTTGCAAGGCTGGGTAAGTCGGACATTCATGGTTTTGAGGGTGATTTTGAAATGAGTTATTTTTGTTGTTTGCAAATGTTCAATGTGCCTCTCTGCTCTGATAGAACAGTGCAGAGCAGCACGTTAGCACTCGGTACTCTGTGGCTAACATGATTAGTGTGGCTAACACGATTACAGTTTAGTAAAAAGCCTTTTCAGATGAAATAAAATCTTTAATATATGTCAGATACGTTACACATTGCATATTAATCTGTTCAGCTAACGTAAGGCTGTAATAGACAGGCTTCAGGATGTAGAAGTTGTATCGGTACTGCCATTATGCTGTACTTGGCTAAAAGGTTTTCATAATGGATGTGTTTATTATTTACTATTTTTTTCATTCACTAAACACAAAGAAAGCAAAGCAATAATACTTACGCCAGCAAACAATCCTTTGTTCTTATTGATCCTACGATGATTGAGCTGCATACGCGATCGTAAAAAAGTTTAATCCAAGCAAGGCTTTCCGTTTCAGATTTTGGAAATCTGTGAATTTTAGTTCCGCAAACACGATCAGGATACCTGACATCGCCTGTACAGATACCCCACTGACGGAGAACTATTCATTTTGAGTCCTGTCGCAAAAACTTTCTGTCTATCTGGTAGTCCACAATGTACATTAGCATGAGTTTGTGAGACGGTGACCCACTGACAGCTGCGCTGTGACGTAAAATGGGCATTAGCCAATGAAAAGGTCCGGCCGGGGTAAGGTCCATACTCCATTGTAAAAGTGATTGCTGCAAGTTGTAAGCCATGCCCCCTTGGTTCTGCAATCTCAACTACATTATCTGAAAGCAGCTCAGTGCCTGAGATCTTGATGGATCTAGTGCATGATGCACAAAATGAGATCAAACTCGGGGTTTGGTTGTGCGTTTACTGCAAATATACAAAGAAATCTACAATTCTAATCTAGCAAGTGTTTACAGTACATTGTGAGTGTGTACATGCCATTCTCACTAGAAGCAACATGTCTGTGGCGTTGTCATTGCCGTCTGTCAACAGAAGAGTCAGATAGGAACAAAGGACTTCTGCAGCCCACAGCTTTTAAACGGCCTCAGACTGAAACGTTAGGATCGGAAAAAGAAATGAGGTACTGGGAAATGTATATAGTCCAGTGCCATTGAGCAGGACATGGGACTCTGGAAATGCAGCATGAAGCTGTTTTCTTCTGTAACATGGTAATATTTAACTTATGTGATAATGAATTGTTAAACAGAGCAGTACATGTTCTCTAGGCAAATAATGGCATTTTATAGCAGAACAAGTAGCTAAGTTGCCTTCAGTTGTTATAAAAATTCTGTATATGTCACAACATTGTTCCACTATTAACCCTTTAACAACAATTTTACCAGAGTTGCACTTGGAAGTAGCTCCTATAATGAGCTCAGTAGAGTCGCAGTTCCAACAGGTATTTGCCAATTGCTGCTGGCTAGTCTATGGGGAAGTCCTGGGTGAAGAGTTCTGAGACGGAAGCTCGGAAACTGCAGCTCTAAGGAGCTCGAAGGTGGAGCTATGTTCGCCCACATTGAAGGATTAAGGATTTCTCAATCATGCATGAAAGAATCAAAGCAATACTATTTTGATGAGGAAATAACATTGTAATTTGATGTAAAGCTCAAAAAAGTTGTTTACTGACTATTTAAAAAGTTGTGTAAACTTAACATAAATCAGGCAAATCAAAATAACTTTGAAAGTTAAATTGTGGAGATCAATTCAATTGTTACTGTTAAATGAAAAAGAATCAGAGCACTCACCATTGAATACTTCGTTGAACTCTCCTGGCGGGGCATGGATGACAAAGTTAGCTGCTATGCGTACCTGCAAGCAAACCAGCAAAACATGAGTACAGATCAAAAATCACTGACAGAACTCCCTGACAACAATCAGCAGAGATTGTTGTCAGGAATTATTTATTTATTAGGATTCCTTCATCAAACAAACAAACAATAAATCAGGAAAGTGTTTCTGATCAAGTATGTACATATGACACCCTGTAAAAGTGCAAATACGCCGTGACCCTTTGCACATCGAGTTACATTACAACTATTCATTTCCAAAGTGTTTGTTGAATTTAAATACCAACCAAAACCAAAGGTTAAAGAAAACTGATATCTAGTTCTGAGATTATAACATAAATAGCTTGGATCTAATTACAAATCCAATGACTTCTAAAGGTAATTAGTTGTAATGGAATTAATTTAGGAGTAACAGCGTAAAGTGGGGTATCGATCATGTGTTACTTTTCAGTGGTCCAACACATCAAATTCCATTAAAGTATGAAGATATAAAGTGACAAACATGACATTTATTCACAAGCTAAGTACTTTGGTACGGCTATCAGAAAAGTCTGTAACACTTTATTTGAAGGGGGGTGAATAAGACTGACATGACACTGTTATAAAAATGACACAACACCGGTCATGAACATGTTTAAGCCTTCATGAATATTTATGACTGTTGTCATAAAGCGTCATTCGGTAAATTACGACACTTTTGATACAAAGTTGACATTATGACAAATACATTGTCATAACAATGTATTTGTTATGACAACTTGACATTAACCAATAAATCATGCTGAAACTTCTGTTTCTGAAGCTGCAAGTTCTGCATTCACCAAAAAAAAAAAAAAAGCAAAAAAAAAGCTGTGAATTTTCTCTGTCTACACACTGCGGCCAACAGAGGGTGTGAGGTGTCTGTGTAACAGGTTTGGAGGGAGGGGTAATACCCCGTCCTGTCAGTCGGCCTGCAGCTACACCAGCAGCCCTAATTACTTTACTTCTCTTCTGCTGCGCAGCACAGCACTTCCTGTTTCCAGGTCACATGTCCAACTGACAGTGAGACAGCAACCCCTCCCTCCCCTGCTTGGTTTACAACCATATAAGGAAATGAAAATGCGCTGAGGCTGGTAGTGCACACAGTTTGTTAGCCTACCTCTGTATCTCTGCCACTATCATTGGCAGGGTACAGTGGAACCAGTCGGGGTGCTTCTGGTGTCACCGGTTACTTTGTTAGAAAAGGTGTTTATATGAGTGTGTGTGTGTTTGAGACTATGTGCTTTAGAGTGAGTAAGTGTGTTTGTCCCGGGGGCCTTTATTAGCAGCATATGTACAAGTGCTGTAGTACCCTCTCAGAACTACAGATTGATTCTTGCTAATGAGTGATGCTAAGAGAAATGAAGGCACTAAGGAAGGTACACATCTCGTGTGTGTGTGTGTGTGTGTCAGGATCAAATTCAAACGTAGCTTCCATTAGAGCAATCCTTTGTAAAATGGTCAGGGTCAAATCAATGAACAACTCAACTTTACAATAAGAGGCGTGTCTGATCTGGAGAAAGATGGTGGGAAACTGAATGTGAAAGTTTGGGATGATGATCCTACAGGAAGAGTCCATCATTTTAACTGGATGGAAGTATAAAGTATAATTCCTTTTCTCTGACAGACACTGGTTTCCATCTAACTGATCATAATACAACTATAGAAGCACCTTGGTCTCTTTTGAACTGAAGTCACAACATCAGGCTAAGCCAGTTACATTGTCACAATGATGAATAGTAATGCACCAAGTAAGTGGTAATTAAATTTGTTTTAAACCAGCAATTCCGTTTCATTTGTATGTCCTTTGCTTTGTGGCCTTTCTAAGGCTACGTTCACACACTGGGCCTTGATGCTCAATTCCGGTTTACTATGCAACTGCATTTAATAATGGATGCTGCTATTTATGGATCAATTTTCACGGTTATTCAGAAATAGAAGTATTGTCACAAGATCACAGCAACATTAAAAAAAGCTCAACTATTAGAAGTGGTCTTTAGAAATGTCTGGACGTGTAGTCAAAACCAGGAGTGGTGGGATTATTATGCGATTCAGTGAAACAAACTTTTTCATAATGATAATTTTCGACCATTGTTTTGGATAAACAATTCTTTTATGCATCACGCCATCTGTTTATAAATATAATCTTGTGGCTTTATAGAGAAACTCTGCAAAGCAGTTTCTCTATAATTTTGTGTAAAATTGGAACTAGATTAAACTATTTTAATCTAGATTTTGATACGTTAAAATTAACACTTTTTTAAACATGCAAAGACTCTGGATGGAATCTTTGTATTCACACGTTCCTAGTATGCCCATAAATCTGATATACAAGCAATATCCAGAAACAGCAGAGGCTTTTCTTTCTGCTTTAAAAAACAAACTAATGGGATGCCTGAAAAGACTTTTGTGTTCAAGTTGTGCTAAAAGGAGTTAGCCTATTAGTGAAGATATTCATAGCATCTCAAAGCTAAACACGTAGCAGCAGCACAGGTGCACAAAACGCTAACGTTAGCACCCACACCCCACATTTCTAAGATTCATGAATGATCAGGTATTCCTGAAACACCTGAAAGCTGAATAGAAGGTACTAGAAGGTAATAGCACTTTGCACCAAAGTGATGGGTGAAGAATCTGAATAACAGATTAAAAACAAATATCTTTGTTGTTGAGAAAATATGT
The DNA here is from genome assembly GCA_033032245.1 of Poecilia picta. Lineage (NCBI taxonomy): Eukaryota > Metazoa > Chordata > Actinopteri > Cyprinodontiformes > Poeciliidae > Poecilia > Poecilia picta. The sequence continues at coordinate 3,481,082 of CM065358.1, forward strand.
TGATTTATTCAATAATTCAGCAGCAAAAAGTGTTATTGAATTGAAAATGTTGCTTGTTTTATCAATATGCAAGCTGTACTTTGGTTAAAATGCACTAATTTACAAGCAATCAAAAATGTGACGACTCCCAACAGTACATTATAGTACTAAACTCTTCTCTAATAACACTCTGTGTGTGTGTGTTGAATATGCAATGCTTGAATTTACAGTATGACTGATGTGTTTAAGAAGCCATCTGAACTAAAACGCTTTCTGATATTTTTGAGACATGTCTGGTATTTAAAGCAAAGAAAGAGCAAGACTTTCAGTGAGTAATGCAAAGGTAGACTGGAGTGTAGAAGTTGCCCAGTTTAATATTTCTGATCTGTTATGTAGTATGTTGGCATACTTTTGGATTCCTTAGAGTTAAGATAAGGGTTAGAATTGCATTTTCTAGGGAATACACCCAGAGAGCGATGAAATTGTAATATTAAGTATGCCAATTGTTGATATATGGTGCTAAAGACAGTTTTAAATATTCACGTCAATATTTTTTGTCTTTTAAAATAGTAAAATTATTTTACAGCGTGTGTTCCCTTTCTCTCTGCTGTTGGCAGAAAGAGCCCCTGGGTTACGCTGAAAATCACTCAGCATCATCACTGAAAGCGTTTAGACGACATCTTTGAAACGCTATTGATAGGCGCTCTGCAGTTTCATCACTGTGCTACTCTTCACTGGCTCATCTCATGCCATTAAAGTTCTTCAACAGGCTTCGAGTGTTTCAGATTTGTCCTCAACTCCGTAAAGTCCTCAAAAACGTAGCGTTACTGAGTTTCACATCTTCGTATGGACGAAAACAATACAAACGATATTAGGTGACAGCAACTCTGAGTTCCACGCTGTGAGGATTGGCTAATCACCATTTGTTCAACTTAAACAGGAGCGACTGCCTTTGAGTTGCTGTGTGAAGCAGAATTTCATCTGAAAAACATGCAAGTCTGCTTCAGACTCCATCTGCTTCTAATGGGGAGAATTTAATAGGAATTCAAATTTTAGAATGTGGAGAAATGTGAAAGAGTTTTGAGCTGTATAGAGATGCTGTGCAGAAGCTCTGATACTGAAGGAGAGCTGAAAGGAAAGAGGCAATTTTATCAGCCAGGATAGGTCTTTATGCAGTGAAAAGTAGAGTTTCACAGACTGAAACTGTTTCATGTGTAAGCATGACTGGAGAGGCCTGCAGAGACACTGCAACCAGATTCAACAATGTGTCAGCAGGGACGGAAGTTAAACCTTTTCTGATAGCTTTTCCAGCAGAACACCACAGAGCCTGGCCCCAAAAGATAAGAAATGTACAAATTTAATTTAGCTCCTGTAACAAAAAAAAATAAAATCTGTACTAATAAGACATTATCAGGGTAGCAGGATGTTCTTTCATCTCTAAACTCACCCGTAAGCTAACAGAGGACCACCTATAAATCAGCCCCAGTTTCCTCAGTTTAGGCGATCCGTCAACACTTGCATCTGAAACCAATCGTATCCACTGCGAATGTCTGAAAAATCAGCCACTGTAGCCATCTTAGCATTTTGTTGCTACCTCTAGGCAAAATCTACAGAGATAATTCCAGGTGGATCCTGAAATTATCTCCAAGATAATTCCATGGTTTCCGAGGCTGTATCCATGCAGATTTGGAGTCTTAGGAAAACCAGAAGAGATTGTTTTTGAAATTGGGTTCCAGAATGGATACAGTTCAGAAAGGTTTCAAATAAACATGGCGTCGTTCAGCAGGGATTTTGGTTGTCCTTCATTATTTTGGGACTGTAATAGGACTTGACTTAGAACGCAGCCAGACGTGTCATGTATTTATTTTGTGGTGCCATGTCACTTTAAATCTTCAAGTCAGGTGGACCCACATTTGTTCTTAATAGTTTACAAAGATATACTGTGCTTGTTTCTGTGTGCACAGGGGCTTAGCTATTTGACAGACATAAAAATTATTCTAATTTTTTAAATCGGCATTAGCCAAAATTAGAATCAGCCAAGTCAGGCTTTTTAAAGATTGGTGAAGGGTCAGAAAACTGAAATTGCTGCACCGCTAGAATCTGTCCTACACAGTTATCTGATGCAAAAAATGGAAACAGTCAAAGTTCCAACCCTGATCATCACCTCAAGTTGAGTCCCAGCTGTCTGATCATTGGTTGTCATGCTTTAGAATCTCTGGTCATGAATTTGAGGTCATTTACCGTGACCTCCAATTTTTCTCTCCCCAGACCACAGATGACCTAAAAAACATCAAGCCGTTTGATGTTTTGGGGGAAATCTCGGGGAGTTTGGCTGCTGCTTCAACAATAGTTCAGACACACACACACAAAAACACACACAATGTGGGAAATAAGGAACCCCGCAGCGTGGGATTCTTGTGTCTTTGAGCTCTCTGAGCCTAGACACCAGCTGGTCTCTGTTCTCCATGTGTTCACTGTATATTCCTGCTCACATTACCCAACGACTGCTCCCTGTAGAAGCCCCAACGTTCCTGTAGGGAGGAACTTTGCTTAATCCCAACTGAAGCTGAAACCACAATCAAGCAATAATAACAAAAAAATACAAATACAAAGGATTTTTAAAAAACAGGAACAAATACCCTTTGATAACAGCTGTACATTAATTTAAAAGGAGGCCTGTTGCTATTCTCTGAGACAAAGAAAAAAAGTACCAAATTTTACTTGGAAGGCTTTTTCTACCAATAATTTAAACATTCTTTTAGTGATATAGTGTTGGCGTGATCATTTATCCAGACCAACACCTTGATATTACAACCAGCTATGTTGAATGGTTGTGCACCACGAGAAGCATTTGGTTTAAGAATTAAATACTGGTACTGGTTCCAACAGATGAGCTTGACTGACTACTTTCAGGTGTTCAACCTTCGTTTCATTCAGACTTTCTAAGGACTAGAAAACTCTTGAGTTGACTTTGTTCTAATTTAACAATTAAATGCAACAAACACCACCCTCATAAGAGTAAAAAAAATATGGGTTACTTGATAAAGGTAGCTTTAAATCCACAATCTTGTAATCTCTTCCCTATCTTTATAAGTCAGAAGCATTTTTTAAAAACAAAAAAAAAGCGACAAGGATTTTTGATTTTAAAAGGAAGGTAAAACTCTGTTGGAAAATATGCGACAGCAGAGTAGTTCGGCTGCAGGCAGGTACAGACAGCTCTCCTCTGTTTCTGCATTCTTCAGTTTCAGGCGGAAGTCACCAGATATGGAATACAGCTGCAAGAACCTCATGCTGTTGTGTGCATTTAGAATGAGAACAGATTGATCTCAGTCATCTTTTTTATGCTCAAACTCTCAAAGACGTTAACCATGTTGCTCTTTAAACTTTAAATTGAGCATCATCACTCAGGGACATCTCCGGCCTGGTTCTGAAAGGCTGCTCAGGAACCAATAAAGGTGACCAATGGTTCCTTTTATTGAAACTTTAGTGCATCATAAATTGGACGGCATGCATCACTGTGCTAAATGAGCCGGTGTACAGGCCGGCAGCGCTGCAAAGATTGTATCAATTTACAAAGGAAATGCGAGCAACGCTGACAACTAAAGCTGCTGCTCTGTGATGCTGCATTTATTTTAGATGCTTAAGGAGTTTTGTATTAAAGATACAGAATAAAATAGTTTTTTTCCCTGGGATGCATGCAACACTACTGGCAGTAAATATTTTATTCTGCTTATCCATACAAAGCCAGTTCAAGATGTTTCTTATCTTAAGGTGCTTTGACACATTGGTTCAATTAATATCTAATTATATTGAAACAAAAATCCGGGTTTCCCCCAGTGTATTATAAGCATGGCGCCAGCCATGCTTTACTAGCCCTGCTGCCTGGCACCGTTTCAGCTGTTTGAGATTCCCCTCAGTAATTTCCCCTCAGAAAGCAGGTGGAGAATCCAGGCTTTCTGATTGGCTGGCGTTAAGTATATATAAGGTGGCCCCCAATTGTTTTTTCCTGCTTCAATAAACTTTGGCAATTACAAGAGTGTACAAACCAGTTGTTTCTCAATTACCAATATGGTTTTTATCAATCCCTCATTTGTGAAACCATAAAAGGTATATTTAACTCCCTCATTTAATCATTAGTAGCATCTCACTGAAAGCAACTCATTTGGCTTCCTCATTCACCTCTGAGGATCTACGTAGGTTGGGCTTGATCTGGAGGCTCACTGGGGATCTCCTCTGTCAGGTTTGAAAAAAAACCTAAAGTCTTCCAGCATGAATGAGTCTCTACAAAACTAAATAAAAGCTCAAATATAACCTACGGCAATTCTTCTCAAATTTAAACTTTTATGAAGGTCTGATTCTATGCAAATCTATATCCTGTTTAATTTCAAGATCTGTAAAGTTTGTCATAAATCTGATAAAGTCTCTCCAAGAATAATCATTTATCAGGTAAACTATAATAATTGTATTATTTCGGACACCTGCCTTAAATAAGCAGTGGAGGGAACAGGAACAAAGCAGATTGAGTAACAGCAGCTTCCTGTATCACGGTGTGGTTTCTTTACTGCAGTCAGGAAGCCGATGGGGCCGCTACTCAAATGACTCAAAGCTTTTTAGAATCTTTCATGAGAATTAGCAGCAGAGATGTTCCCATGTTTTGAACAGACTTTCGGGTTGTTCTTTCAGAGTTTAAATGGGAACAATAAAAAGCAGATATTCCTCAGCCTTGTCTACAATAGCCCAGAGAAAACCTTCAAAATAAAACAAAAGAAAAGTTGTCATCAAATAAATCAGGATTAACCTCTAAAAGACACATTAAAGTAAAACCAAATCTAAGTCACTGAATTCCCACTGAAACAAGATTTTCCTTTTTGTTTTCAGGAAACGGTGACATCAGCAATTACTGGATGTCAGTGGTAGATTCCAGGTGAAACCGTGTAAACCTCACAGATCCAATCAGTGAACGCTGGACGATGCAAACTGCAGGCAGCAGATTGCCATATAAAACTGGACACACTAAGGTAATTTAGAGGAAATAAACTGCCACAAAAACTACATCATGTTAGCTAGTAAAAGTTCTACACTAAGGATTCTAAACCCTAACAAAACGATTGTTGGTAGTACACTCCTAAATAGATTGTAGGTGAGATGTAATACATTTGTAAAAACCCCACCATTAACTATTTCCTGAGAGACAAGGATGAAGCAGTGAAACTCAAACAAGATGCTTTGCTCAACAAAATGTTAAACGAATATAAAAGAAGACTGAATAAAACTAAACTTGTATTAAAGTTGCAAAGTGGATCAGAGTAATTCAGCTAGTAACTTTAGGTTCAATTTTAGGTTAATTCTGCAATTATTCTGCTAAACTACATATGTAATGTGCAAATTAATCTACTAACATCTTCAGTAACTGTGTTACCATTAACTATATAATTGTACAATTTGACATTTCAAAAGTAAATTGCTAAATGGAAACATGACAATCTCAAAAAACCTCGTTTTTGATAAGTTTTGGTGCTATAATGAGGTGGGGGGTTTTTGGTTGATTTTGCAAAACTGCAATGCAAACACTTTTTTTCACATAAAACAAGTCACATGATCAACAACCAGATGTTACCACTGGTGCAAACCACAAAGAAGACAACAAGAAGTAGTTGGAGGACATGTCACATGTTTTTTAATGACTTACCATGTCAATTATGTGTGGCTTTAATTTGTGTCTTATTTAACAGAAACACTGCAATTGTAAAATTGTGGGGGTGGGGTTTACAATAGCAAAATATTGACAAAGTTATGCACACATCTGTAATGGAAACGCAGCTAGTGTTTCAACTGGCAAGTCTGGTGCTGCAAGTGTAAAACAACAGAGGTTCTGTACAGACAGCCAAGTGAAGACAAAACCAGAGACAGCAAAAAAGATAACACAGCAACCAATTCATCTAGTAGGCGCTTAAGGCAAACAGTCCACTATTCTCTAGTTAGAAAGATTGTTTGTACCAGGCATAAAATGGTTGCTGATAACCAAAAATTACAGATGCATCTAAACACTTTTCAAGATGTCTTGGATGATGGCTTTGGGACTGATGAGACGTGTTGCATCATCATGCACTGCAAAAATGTTTGACAAAAACCACAGAGACTACAGAAGGTCCAACTTCTTGCACCAACTTTTAACCACTGTTGTGAGAAATTAAACAGCATGCAGCAAAGTTAAATGTGAGGGTTTCTGGGAGAGAGTTAAAGCAAGTCAATAGAAGTGAGAAAAAAAACACCTCTCATTGGTACTTGGACTATCTTAAGGGATATTTACAGCAAATACAATGACAAAATACAGTAAAGCTAAAAAGCCCAAATGCACCAAAATAATCCAGAAGTTTTAGCATGTTGAGTTTTACTTCCTACTCAAGAATGAAGTGCAGCGGAGAATATTTCAGCAAAAACTGATCTGAGAACCAGAGCTGAGCTAAAAACCAGAGCTAAAATGTTCTGGTTTTCAACTGTGGTTGCACTTTAACAGAACTAAAACAAATTCAGTTGTTGTAAATTGGAAATTAAGATTTGCCAATGACTGTAGTCAGTGACCAAACTTAATTATTATTGCCAACACAAACTCAGAGCAAGGCATGTCTCTTCATTACATGCAGTGACACAAAAGTCCCATAAATTAGAGAACAATTCAAGGCAGTTTCAAGAAACCTCCATATGTTCAGCGAAAGAACTGGTGTCGTAGAAATGAATCCTGAGAGTGAATTATTTGCGTGTGTACAAGATTTTGTGAGGCATGAATTGACAAATTATTATTATTGTTGTATTGTAAAAAACATGGCAGCCATACTTGACTTATTTTAAGTCAGGGTTTGTAGGAAACATTTGGCTTTTGCCTTTTCTTGCCTCTGGTAATTTTTCTGTTTAGTTTCCCCACTTGAAGCTTCAAGATTCTCCCTTTGATAGTGAAAAATCTTTTTCAGAAACAAATTGTAGCAAACAGAGAAAGTCCAACTCCTGTTTAAGTGCAATTTTAAAATATATTGACAGTGCAGTATTAGATAGAAAACCAAGTATTTGGTTCCTGTATTCTTGAACCACTCAACTAGACAGTTTCCTGAAAGAAACTGAATAAAAAAATGTCCACAAATGTGAATGAAGTGGAGCAAGAATAGCCACCAAAATCCTACTACCTGACACAGGAAAAATGTTTTATACCCCTTTAAAGAAATTATTTTTAAGACATTGAAATATAAATAAACATATATCAAATGTCAATTTGGAGAATTAAAAACCTTTGTCTTTACCAGATTTTGTTACTTTGGCTGTGTTGATGCAAAAAAATTTAGTCAAGTTTTAATTTCTGATGTAAATTTTAGTTGGAATAAAGAGAGCTAGCTGAATCCCTTAGATCTATCTTCTTGCCACTGACTATTATTTAAAATGCATTTTTGTTTTCTTTCTATGGTGTTGAAATATATTCAAAATTCCCTGACTCATTGTTTCTCACAAGGTGAAGATATATATATATATATATATATATATATATATATAGCTAATTAAAATTTAAAATGACTGCACAAGTTTTTAAAAATGAAAATCAATGTTGCTTGCTGGCTGTTGACATGGAACATGCACAATGTTTTGGGCTGTGTGGATGTTCAATATGATATTCACAATAATATGCGACATTACCAGCTGCAATAAAATCTAATGTTAACTTTAAAAAAAACTGAACTATTCTTTCTATAGATAAATAAATAATTAAACATTGCTTTTTCTTAAAAGAAATAAAAAAGAAACAATAATGAAGTGCAACATAAAACACATCCAAAGGTTAACAAGAAAGTATTCAATTCTAAAGAATATTCTGTGAATCTTGACTGGATCAGTTTAAGAAACGGTAATCTGTCGATTTACATATTATGATTAGCATCAACTTGCTCGCTACTTCTTGACCCGTAAATACAATCGAAAGCTAACTAAAAAAATAATTAAAAATGACTAAACCGTGACATCTATAAAATTACACGCAGCAGTAATTTGATTTTTTTATGTTTAACGGTTTTCTCATATTTTAACTAAATATTTTTAACAGGATTTCAAATGTTTGAAATAATGTTTGTTGTTAATGCCTTAACAACAAAGTTTTCAGTAGAGACTCTTTCATGTTGATCAGAAACATCCTGAATGAGCTTCTTAAAGATATGAATATATTACTGTGTTTCGAGTGGTTCGGTTCTACTTTCTTTTCTTTTCTTTTTTTTTTAAACGGAGCTCCTTTCTGGAGTTTCAAATTATTTCTATACGCCACATCTAACGGCCTTCCTATAATTCTAGAAACATTTTGCTATAAACTAGACAAGCGGACAGTGCATCACTTTGGCTTTATTCATAAAACAACCCGGCGTCAAACAGCGCAGGGCGTGTTACTGTTAGGAAGTCTGGCTCTGTGTTAGCAGGGCTCAGCTAGGCTAAATGACCGAACCAAGCTAGCAATATTTGGCGTTTGAAAACTTCCACAACACCAGTAACCAGAGAGCCCGGGGGCTAACGACGAGCCCACCGAGTGAAAACCGAGTGGGGGGTTTGCTCAGGTGAATTTCTAATATGTTGACGGGTCCTATTTTGAGTCAGGACCGTACAAGGAGCCCCCCGTTAGAGATTCGCAAACGAGCGGAAGTTGAGCTAAAAATAATAAAGCAGAAGCAGCAGCGGCTCTGTTGCGGGCCCGGGTTTTTTCTTCAAATTCCATCACGCCGACCGACGCCACAGTTCGCACAAAAAGTTGCCAAGAAACGCAAGTTCAAACCTGTAACCCAAGCATTTTCTCTGCGAGCATTAACCTGCTTTTAATCAGAATATTACCTTTTCCTCGTCGGATAGCTGCTCCTCATGATCCGCCATCTTTTCTTCCGGCACCACCAGCTTGTCAGAGCCCCGTGACGTCAGCGCATGGGTGGCTTCCCAGCTGAGCCTCAGCGCTCATCAGATCCACCTCACAAGTTTAACATCAAATACAAACATTTCAGCCCTCAATGCCTTTCAATGCTCTGAAAAATCAAACCATCAACATTTTATTTAAATAATGTTATCTTATGAATATACACCACCACATCATATTTATATGTTATACGTAGTGGGTTTTTTTTTTTTTTTTTTTTTTTTTTTTTTTTTTATATATAAAATAGGTCTAGTCATTGCCCAGAGACAGACTGGCGACCTGTCCAGGGTGACCCCGCCTCTCGCCCGGAACGTTACCTGGAGATAGACACCAGCAACCCTCCTGACCCCACTATGGGACAAGGGTGTAGAGAAAATGAATGGATGAAAAGTCTAGTCCTTATTGTTTTAACTGCTCTCCTGCCTTTTTTTTTATACAATACTCTTCTGGTTTCTGCATACATAAAGAGATAATGATAAGAGATAATGACTCTGCTTTGGTAAATTCCAAACAGAACTGGGATCTGAAAACATCAAAAACTTTAACATCAAAACTTTATTTATTTATTTCAAACACATACAATGAAACCTAAAAAGTAAAATCAGAATAGACAAAAATAATAAAGAGACAAATAGTCGTACACAAACTGTTCGAAAAGGAGCAGGTGAGATGATAAACCATTATATGATTCCCTGCCCTTCTCGTACATTAAACATTTAAGTCTCCCCTCTTAGATAAACCCTTAAAGTACTCTCACATTAAATTAAATCTATAAGCTATTTATTTCCTCAAAGTATAAAAAAGTCGATGTGACTGTCTTTTATGTCATCAATTTTAAGTAAAAGAGCCCGTATATACAGATCCTGGCTCATTGTGTGTGCTACACTGTTCACCGCTAGGTGGCAAACTAACACTATTTTAAAATATGTCTTTTTCAAGCTTCTCGGTAAGAGTTTTACTCTTGCTGAAACTTTACCAAGGCTGGGATTGGTCCTTTATGGCCAGGAGCAACTTTTGAAACATGCGACAATAATGACATTTTTATGACTTGTGTTTTTTGCAGCTGAACTAAAGATGAAAATTCAGATTAATTGTAAATTCCATTGTGGTTTTTGAAACAGTGAAGTTACAACTTTATGACAAAGTTGCAGCAAGTTGATTTGCTACTGTTGTTTAATTAGATTGAGCTTCAGCAATATGATGCTAAAACTATGAGCTGTCCCTAAAATCTGATTTAAGGAGATCCGATGGCAACTGGTTAATTAGCACAAAACATTTCCAAATGACAGTATTTTCAAAGTGAGTGCTTAAGCTCACTCCACATAGCTGTTTCAAATCACCTCTCTACCTCAGCCTCCAAGGCAGAAACTTATCTGTCAACTGGAAGGAAATGAATGAAGCAAACATTCCAGGTTGTGTCCATTTGGTTGGGTCCCTTCAGTTGGAAGCTATTGTTGCCTCTTCATAACCACACTATTACAAGGAAGAAATAGTTTTGATCACAAAGATTGTCCCTGGTTGGTTTGAAACTACCTCCTTCTAGCACTGAGTCAGTTTTGCATTATTATCAAAAGTAGGCCATGCAGTCCTGCTGCATTTCCAAGACAATGACCCATGTGAGATCAAATGGAGGGATTAAATAATAACCCTTTAATCTGCCCAGTGGCATCCACCTGCAGTGGAGCCTTTCATGGGATATTGGAGCTACTCATCCCCTCTGGCAACCAAAGGGAGCGTTGGGAATACATCTTCTCTACTCTGTGACTCACTTTGGCACCAGTTAGTTACCCTGGATACTCATTACAGAGTTTGCTCTTAAACGATACCTGCCCAGCAGCCTGAAAAGACACAAAAGCAACAGAGCATTATGGGTGCAGAATGATGAAAGTTTTAGAGATTAAGAGAGACCCGACTTTGTATCATCCTGACCATGGCACGTTGAGTGATTGTGTCGTTTTCTCTGTTCTTTCAGCTCTGCAAGAGAGAGAAAAAATATGCCGTCTTGGCAGTGGATTAAAGCCCAGACTGTATTTCCACACACCCTGACACACACTGAATATCTTGTGTGGTATAATAGCCTTGGTGTTGAAAGCTGAAATGAATGCATGCAACAAGACGCACAATAGTATATTACAGCTTAGTAAGACAAACTGTGATATACATTGTCTGCAGAAGTATTAAAGGGGCAGTATAGCACATAATGCCGTTTGTTATCACAATCAAGTAACTATGTTTCTTTTAGTTGCTATAAAATACTATATAGACCAAATCTGACTTAAATAAAATGTGACATTGTGCTCTCTTTCTGAAACTCCGCCTTCAGGAAATCATCACAAAAAGGCTCCCATTTAACAAAGTTTTTACCAGCATTGAATTGAGAAGCAGCTCCAGCAGATGGGCTGTTCCTACAAGTGTTTGCTAATTGCTCTTGGCTAGTCTGAAGGAGCTGAATGGGGCAGGTTAGGAGGAGGGCTGCTCTGTGAGGTGGACTCTTGGAAACTACAGTTCAGAGGAGGAGCTGTGTCTCAAAGAGGGAGCAAGGTTCACCTAGGCTTTTGCACAGTTGTCATGGAGATTAAACATGCATGAAAGAATCAAAGAAACACTCCAAGTATGTTTTTGATAAGAGAATAACATTACAACCTAATATAAAGTGAAAAAAAGTTGATTTCAAGTAATACTGCCCCTTTAATATCCAGAAGTCTCTTCGCTTGAGGTGGCAGCATGTTAGAGTTGCTCTGCTACATTTCGATTGGTTGTTTGTTTGGTTGAAGAATTACCTTTGTTGAAAGAAAAAACCTTTGCTCTTACATTTTTACCTTCGGGCAGTTGTTATAATAACTAGTTATCACAGTTGTTGCGATAACTATGATAACTCCAAAGAGTGGAGAGAGAAGGAAGACATTCACACCTTACTTTGATCATAATGTGCAACCATCATATCCCCAGCTCCAACATCTCTCTGCCCAGCTTTACAGCCAAACGATTGACAGAAATTCATGGAGGTGGGCTAAAGCAAATTAGAAGTATTAGCGATGCTTGCAAACTACTAATGGTGTTGTAGAATATTGTCTCTGCAGCTCAGATATTGAGCTGCTAGCATGGCAAACATTGAGAGTATCTGCAGAATCAAGACTGACTTCTACTGGAGATCCTTCCTGTCTACAGCGTCAGAGCAGAATGACTCTTTGAAGACACTTACATGATTTCAGTTATGCTTGTTTAAAGACTCCAGTGTTTTTTTTTTTTTTTTTTTTTTTTTTACGGTGTGACTTTACAAGCTGATTTTTCTTTTATCCAGATTGAATGAAAACATGAGTGAAGGTCAATTTTCACATCTTGCCTCAGATTTTCCATTGGGTTTAGGCTTGGCCTTTGACTGGGCCATTTCATCCCTAAATCGAACTTGATCTGTTGGTGTTCCTAGAAAACATTTTGAATGTCGACCAAAGAGTTCAGTTTTGCTTTTGCTGCAACTATATGTGACTTTTATGACTAAAGGTCTATTCCAATAGTTTCTCTCTTTCTTTTTTTCTTTCCTAATTTCTTTCCTTTGTCTGGTTTTCGTCATTGTCAAATCAACAGGTTTCCAGCTGTGTTTCCCCGATACAAGATAATATGGATCATAAAAGAAGAACAACAGTTAAAGGCACTGACTACCAAATTAAATCCCTTGAAAATATTATTCAAATAAAACAAATTATGCTTAGCATTTAATATAATTGTTCTCCACAATTATTTAAGTTGTGAATGTTTAAGACTCTTGAGTTTCTGAATGCATTACACAAACCTCCTTTTGAAGTTTATGTGCAACACTCTGTTACAGCAACTCTTTATGTGTTTTTCACAGTTCTTTAGGTGTAAGAGACATTTTAAGTTGCCACAGCTCCCCACCCTCTGCATCTCTTTCTCTGTGTGAGAGTTTTCTATTTCGTTCTTTCATGACCGAGGTTGCAATCTCTCTCACTGGATCCAAAATGTTTGCTTAGATCTGAAGCAAACAATCCTGCCCCCCACAACCATGGCTCCCAGTCTGCACTGTCTGGACCACCAAATGTGTTCCAAACAAGGAGAACCAGTGAACCAGGGATACCTGATGCTCTTGGGAAACGGCTCATATTTACATTTCATGCAATGCAGTAGCTCCTGTAGGTCAGATTGTGGAAAGCAGTTTACTGTGGTGCAGATAAAAGCAGAGGGTGTGTTCATAGGGATTGGAGGAATTAGTCTAAAGCCACTCATAGCGGTTTGTGTTCAATTTTGATCTTGTCTGACAAGAACTCCTCTCTTCCACATGATTTAACATGTCATCTACAGAGTGTGTGGTTTCTTTATTTGTCTGCTGGTTTAGGTCAGTGGTGTTCAAAGTGCTGCCTGGGGGCCATTTGTAGCCATTGGAATGATTTTGTGTGTCTCCCCACCTTAGATAAAGAAGTGAGGAACCAGTTGGAAAAAATGCAATTCTTCTTAAATGGAAAGTGTTGGTCACAAAGTATTTTTGATTTTATTAGCCTTGCTTTCTTTTGCTTTAATAATTTATGGTAAATATGGCCATAAATTCTGTCTGTTTACTCAAAAGCAGATGAAGGCCCGCCCGTTCATTAAAGATGGCTAAATGAAGCAAGTTTTTAATTTATTTTTAATTTTTTTGTTTTGAAGAAGAAAGTTCACATTTTTGTTGTTTGGAAAGAACTAAAAAATTCCTATCCAACAAAAACAGAAAAGTGTCAGTCAGAACCTTAGAAAACTAGGCATCTTTCTTTTATGGATGCAAAAAAAAAATCTTTCAAAAACGAGTTGTTTTGTGTTTTAAGTTAGAAACAAATATGGCCTCAGAAGTAGTTTGAGCTTGAGATTTTAACCCACATTGCAAAAAGTTTGGACACCCCGGTTCAGGTGGACAACCCAGGTTCAGGTGGACACCCCAGTCTTGGTAGGTTTGCAGCTCTGATTTTAAATTTGAATTTTATTCATGGGTGTTAGAGTTAATGGAGTTCAACATATACATATACACAGATTTTTATATATATATAAATATATATATAAAAAACAAGTATCCCTCCATTTTGCGTCGATGCACTACTTTGTTTTTCTCTGATGCGTAAAATCCTGATAAACCCCATTGTTATTAGTGGTTGAAATTGAAACATGTTGAAGCAGTGTAAATACTTTGACAATGCATCTTTAAAATCTAACTTTCCTTGTTTGCCAATGTAAGGAGGTCAGGGTTCAAGAATGTTTTGAAGAACAGGAGTTAACTTACTAGCAAATTCCCTCTTAAATATATTTAAATATATGTCAATTGTAGGAAAAGCTTCAGACTTCAGATCGATACATCTAGCCTCAGATAAGTTCAATAGCAACATTGTGTCACAGCCCTGCTGCATCTCCAGACATTAGCAGGTTCATCACTGCTGCAAATCGTTAAAACAATTCAAAACTCAGACTTTTGTTATATTTTACAGGCTGTAAAACGCTGCAGGTTGTATGTTGATGCTGCAGCTGGACTCATGACAAATACTTCAAAGTTAGCATCACCTTCTTTCATGTGGTCCTCTGATTCCACTGGTCTACAGCCAAAAACCTAAATGTGGTTTTCAACTGTTCTAGGGTCATTTTGATGTGCTGAATCCAGAAATCACATTGGTTTTGCTCAATCAGGTCAACTTTCTGAAGGAGCAACATGAGAATCACATGCTTGACTTGTTCTCACATCTGGATCGGTTTCTTGAGAATCTGATTGAGTGATGAGGAGAGATTCCATGAGGACAGAAAAGAGATGGAGAAATTTACACAGTGAAGATGTTATGATCAATTCACATGTACTTACCCTTATCAGTGTTTATTATTCAATTTACAGAAATACAACTTTGTAACATTTCATTAATACACTCTGTTAGAAAACCTTTTTTTCTCCTAAAACGGTTTTTGGATGAGAAATACTTACGGAAATAAACTGAAAATGTCATAAGAATGTTGTCAATTTAGCCAGAAGATCAGATTTTTTGAAATTGAGAACAATGGATGTCACCTTTGGATGCAGCGGTGCAAAATAATCCTAATTCAGTTATAAAATATAGACAACTTCCAAAATATATTTTTTGTAACCCAGTGCTATTTTATGTAGTTCATTCAAAAAATCCTGCAGCGTCAACAGGGGGCGCTGATAGCTCATAAAACAACCTGTACTTGTTTCAACACAGACATAAAAGTCTACAGAATCTTATCTGAGGTCACCGCCTGATGGAAAGGGTCAGTAGTTGTTTTGTGTGTGTGTGTGTGCGTGTCAGTTGGTGTATGCCACCACCTGGCGCCATTACCTCCCTTAAGTTAAGAAAGGCAGAACTCATTAACCATTTAATGACCGTGACCTGACTCAGTTAGTCACAGTGGCACTGCCATGTCTGGAGCTCACCGAGTAACCCAGAACCCTTTTAAAGAATCCAGCACTCACCCACTTCAGACTGGTGAGGAAGTGTTCAGGTTTGTTTCTGTTGGTGTCGATCAACAGATTCTGAGCGGCTGTGTGTACATGTGGGCTGAGAACTGCAAAAACAGTAAGCTCTCCACTCTCCTGATCTGTGACCCCTCTGCCTCACATACCAATGTTGCTGACTCACCTGATGACTCTTGGAAAAAAAATCAAACTGTTTTCCTCTCATGGGTCGCATTTCTTACTTCTTATAACATATAATTCCAGCATGCATCACTTACAGCAGTAGACGGGCACAAAATGCTTAAATTCACCAAGCACACAGTCAGATGAGACAGAATTAAAGCCTCAACATGTTGACTTTAATGGGTATTAGCATGAAGGAGTGCAGGTGTGGTTTCTGTTAATACACAGATTACAATAGACAAGATTATTTTCATTGGAGATTGATAAAGAAAACACTTAATCTTTATTAGCCGTGCTACATTTGTAACATGGGATTCCACTGCTGACGTCCCCTGATCCACCTCTCATTGTGTCTGAGTCAGAGTGGACTGGCAGCACTGAAGGGGGCAGAGTGAAAGATTGAAAGCATGGAGGGATGAAAGACGAAACAAACCTGGTTTGGCAGCAGGGAGTTGGACGATTAGGTTGAAAAGCAAAGTCAGACGTGCCCCATGTGTGTGTTAGCCGGGGCTTAACATGGTTTTTTGCAGAGACAGTTTAATCCTTGGGACAAAGATAATGCACGCTGGTGGAGAGCTCTGTGTTCGCTCCAACATTCCTCTCTTCTAATCTTCTGCCCTCT
Source organism: Poecilia picta (assembly GCA_033032245.1). NCBI lineage: Eukaryota > Metazoa > Chordata > Actinopteri > Cyprinodontiformes > Poeciliidae > Poecilia > Poecilia picta. The sequence continues at coordinate 3,497,231 of CM065358.1, forward strand.
TAAAAACAATACATCTTTTTATAATTTTTTAAAAAGTCTTAGATAATGTGACTGGTAACTGTAAGTTCAAACAAAATTTCTAAAGAATTACTTTCTAATACCTGAGGTAAATAACTTTCTCAGTCAATGTTTTAAATCATGTCATTTCAATCTCATATGCTGATAACCTGAGTAAATATGAATAAGCTTATTTTATTAAGAGAAAAATATCTCCCAAAACCAACCTGAATCTACATACGACATCATAACAGAACAGTGCTTCAAGCTGTGTTAAATTTCACATCAACTTACCTCTGTAGATGCCAATTAAAGAAGCATTTACTTAAGTGTGTTTTGAATTGGAGCAACATTGTAATTCTTGCAGTAGAAACAAGAAATAACTTAAACAGAACCTGCCTGACAACACAAAGTGAACAAAAAAGATATCAAAAAGAAAAACTTCATGCCTTGATATGAAGAGTTGGACTAACCAACATCAGTCCAAGACTCTTTCAGGCCTGCAAAGAGCTATCCAGGCACTTGCCCCAATTAAGGTCAGTGTTTTTGATTCTAGAATAAGAAAGAGGAAAACTACGGGAGAAATCCAAGGTCAAAACAAAAAGGACATAAATACCCATTTCACTTTTGCCCTAGTGTGCTAGTGCTAGTGCCTGTCTCACCCAGGGGTCAACGGGCGAGATGTGGGGTCACCATAGGTCACCAGTCCATCTCAGAGTTATAGTTCAAAAAGTCATTTTTGTACATTTTGAGTCAAAAAGTAAAAAAATTGGACATTTTGTACATTTTAACACAGCCTCATTCCTTGATACAGGTTTGTGCACACATCCACTAACACACATGTATATCTTCCAAAATATTTTATCATAAATATTATTTTCATTTTAGACTGGTGTCCATCTCCAGCGAGAGGCAGGGGACACTTTGTACAGGTCACTAGTTCATCACAGGATCAACAACCATAACACACTCAAACCTAGGGACAACAGGGTAATTATTAACCAATTAGCTTCACAGAGCAAGTTTCTGGACTGCAATAGGAAGTGAAGTAATCAGAGGAACATAAAAATAAATGTGCTATGATAAAGAATAAGATAAAGAATAAGATAAAAATAAAATCAACACCAATAAATAACATACTGGATAAACCTACTTTGTGTGAAATAAAATCCAATGAGAAACACAGATTTTTGTAGATGTGACTCAACAAAATATAAGATTGTTGATGCATGGATAGGTTAGCTAGATTTTCTTCTTTAAGCTTCTACTAATGACATGCTGATACTTCTTACAGTTGAAAATGACCCTGACCTTGAAGACTGTAACAACAAACTGGAATCATGGTAAATAGAACCCAATGAAGGTTGGATGTCTAATTAATTACAGTCCATATCAATAGGCCATTATTTGCCATGACCTAAGGAGGAGGATATGGAGCTCTGTCTGTCACGAGTTTGCATTTATTAAATAATCCAACCTCTATACAGGATTAACTCTTGGCCTTCACTGTTAATGCGCAATCATGGCTCAATCAAGACCAGGAAGTATGAGCAGAGTCAGGGAAGGTCAATGCTGGACTGTTAGAGGAAGGCAGGAGTGATGTTGCCTTTGGGTTTAGAGAGAAAAGGTTAAATCGTAAACGGACAAGTTAAGATTGGAATTTGTTCATTTGAAACAGAAATCGATGCTAGTGAATAAATAAAAAGAAAAACATAATTTAAATCTTAGCTTTATTACCCTTACAAGATTTATTATACATCATGTAGGAACATGTACCTTCAATACTTCTTAGAGACAAAACAAAATGATATGCACACATACTGTACAACAATCAGTGTTAAACGCGGTAGAGACCGTGATGGAGGAAACATCAGTCCTTCTGTAACGGGGGGGAAGGTCTTGTCCTTTTTCTCCTCCATCGTTCTGTTCTTTTACTGTGATCTGGTAAGAACAGCCAGAGGCCAAACAACCATCCACGCTCTGTATTGCTTTATTATCTTTATCTACAAAATGGCAGTGATTTGTTAAAAATTGAAAAAAAAAAAGGTTGTTCATCTGGTTTATAATGGTCTTTCCATTGGAACGTGTTTCATTAAAGAGGCTCATCAGTCATATACAAAAATATAGTACAGCAATTTTTTTTCTCATCAGAGCAAACATTCATACCTGTCCATGTCCATGGCCGAACACACTGGCAGTCAGACCCAAGAAACTGCTACATGAAGCAATCGTTAACATAACATTGATCATTAGAGTGGTTTACAAGCTTATGCCCATTTGTGATCAGTTTAGTGAAACTACAGCAATCCCCTCTGAAAAGTATTCACACCCTCTGGACTTTTCCCACATTTTGTCTCATTACAATTGGAAAGATCGGTGTAGTTTACAGGGATTTTATGTTGAAGACCAGCATAAGGTAGTATACGTTTCTGAAGTGAATGAAAGTAATACATGCTTTTTACAGCTACAGAAGGGAGTTCTGAGAAAACCGGGGAAAATTTTAACAAGCCCACCTTGCTGGCTCCTCCCCCACAGTGGAGCCAGCTAGGAATTAGGAGTAAATTCCTGTAACATTATATTCTTTCTCCACCATTAGCACAGCCACAGCAGCACACTGGCAATCGTGAGCTTGAACAACGTTGAGTGTAACTGATACTGCTAAGGACCCTCCTCCTGGTTCTCATTGGTTGTTTCTGACTGGGAGTGCTGTATTTCTGCAAATGGCGGTAGGACCACAAGGAGGAAATGGAGGAGCTTGATTTTTTTCACATATTACCCGTCTCATATTCTACTGTCAGAACATAGTGACAGTTATAACAAACGTTAAAAAATATATATCAACCTAAAAAAAAGAGTTACCACAATGTTGCCCAAATAAAATCTGACATGTATTTCTATTCAGCCCACTTGTCTCCTATGAAAGTCATTTTTGTGACTGTAAATTAGATATGTCTTTAAAATAGCACAAACAAAGTGATTCTTCTACTCTTGAAGGGAAGGAAGCAAACATATGGTCAGATGAGACCAAAATTGAGCTTCTAGATGACTTGGGACACTAACACTACATGTCACCCAGAACACACCACTCTCTGGTGAAACATGGTCATGGCATGTCATTCTATAGGGATGTTTTTCCTTCAGGAAAAAGAGGGAAACTGGTCATATTTGATGGGAATCAATCAGTGGACATAAATACAGTACAGTCAGGTGATTCAGGTCAACATTCACCTTCCACATACAGCCAGAGCATAGTGGGATAGTCCAGTGGAGTTGTAATGTGATAAAATGTGAAAGAATCCAATGGGTCTGTGTACTTTTGCAAGGTTCACCTTATTAAAAACAATACATCCTGAGGACAGTCACTCCTTCCTTGAAGAAAATAATAAAGAATGTTTTGAAGAACACAAGTTTGAAGTATTAACCACCTGCAGACTGTCAAGATTTCATTCATCTAGTGTTTTAAATGGTAACTTATATCTTTGTCTTCCTTATTTCTTAGAGGGCATCCACGTTCGTTCAAGTGACAACTGTAGTTGTTTCTCTGATATATGATTAACTAACCCAGGAACCATCTGGGTGTTTCACACAGGCAACCTTTTGGTTTTTTGCACCCCCCTAACTTCCAGGCATGTGAAAGCTCTTTGACCAAGGGTAAGTATACAAATAAAGCATCCAGTGAAATGCACACAGCATGGTCTTTACACAGACTGCTTGTTCCTCCTCCATGGTTCATCGCAGCAGGCTGCAGTGTCTTGAAAGTGAGGCTTATACAACACAAATACATGTCCATTTCCTGCGTATTCACATTACAGAGTGCGGCAGTGAAAAAGAAGAAGATTGTTTTGCTGAAGCAAAGCAATGGAGGAGACGTTTGTGTAGTGGACACAGAGATGTGCTTCTTCACCAGGATGGCTTTAGTCAGCTGGAACTCCTTGAGACAGGATTCCTCTGTCCTGTGAAAGTCTGGGACTGTGCTCGTTGAGAGTTTGTGGTAGGATCCCAGCAGGTTCGTTCTGCATCACGTTAAGGTTTCCGAAAGGATCCCAATTAGTCTGAGCTCCAAAGAGGTCCCTGGTGCCGTCAGTATGCAGGGTCCAGTGTTTGGCAAGTTATAGACAGTAGCTCCCTGCTTTCTGAGTCCATCTCTCAGTTGTTCCTCCCTTCCTGTTTCAGGTGCAACATTCGCGGTCCATGCGGCAGAGGAGCGGGGAGTGGGACGGCAGGGATGAGGAGGTGCAGGGCTCGGATGAGGAGTCCGAGGAAGATGACGTGGAGGTGAGCAGGGAGGGGTAGGGGCTCATCTTCTCGATGTTGACATATGTCGTGTTGAGGAGGACATAGTGCTCCCCGCTGAAGCTGGAGAAGATGGCGGCAATGCGGGACACCAGCTCAGAGAAGGAAGGTCGGCGCTCCGGCTTGGGATGCCAGCACTCGATCATCACCGTGTAGCTGAGGAAGGAGACGAGAGACAACGTTCAGCATTTGTTTCTATTTCACTAATACTGTATCATATGTCATGAGGAAATAATTTGTGGTCTTTTGCTCAATCCCTCTTAAATATGCAGTTGCTGCCATCAAAACCTCAACTACATGTTTGGATATTTGGATCTTCTTATTCTTAATTGTTAGTCTTTGTCTCATTGGAACTTTCGTAACTCTCAGGAAACTCTCTCCCTTTCACATCACGAAACCTTGTTGACTCTACTTTATTGAGCCGTTATTGAATCAGTTTTATCTTTCTGCTTTAACTGTCTGAACCAAATAGTTAAAATACTTCAGTGAGTTGACAGGTGAGATGCAGATAAGCCCAGAATCCTTGTACTTCAGACAGGTGCAGAGGTTATCAACATCCATCTTAATAGATGTGTCTCATCCTCTGCACTGAGCATTCAATTCAACAAACAATTTTGTTCCTGTTTCCATAAGCTTCTGAAATTAGAAGAATGAGAGTTAAAAGTTGCAGGAAACTGTATGTGCAGCTCTACAATATGGAGTCTGTGCAACGTTTGCCTTCATTGAAATTTCACTTTCTGCCTTTCATCTGACATTACGACATGTTTGTAAATTGTCAAAATCACATGACTGAAACCTGCTTTAGCATTAGATTCCCTTAAATATCATTACCATTGTGCTTTATGGTGCGTTCGCAACCAAACGCGTTACGCGTGTCAAAAATGTGTCATGCTTCAAGTTCGACAGGTGTACACCTTGAATGTAGACGCTTGACATTTTGTTCTCCACCTAGCGTTTCATGCGTCAAGCGTGTCTGGTTTACATTCAAAGTCTTTCTGGAGGCACGTCTGAATCACTCTAGCAATTGTTTTCTGTTGCCAGCCTATTCGTTGGGCATGTCCAGGGGTGAAAGTAGGGGTAGGGTCAGGTACTGCGTACCCCTAAAAGATTTAGCAGGGGTAGGTAGTACCTGCAAGAGAAAGGAGCGGCTGTCTGCTGTAAAGAATCAATGGATTCAACTGTGCAGCTGTGAGAGCACCTACTAATCAGTCGTGAGTGATTAGTTTTTCAAGAACAATCTAAAACAAGACTTAATCAGTTAATAAATACCTTTTTTCCCATTTCATATGTTTCTAAACTGTTCGTAATCGCGGAATGTTTTGAATCAATCTCGGCATTAGATGACAAACTGAAAGTACTCTGAGGCCAGCACGTCCTCCTCTGACTGGCTTATTTTTGTTGGATCATTAATTTGAACACGTTTTTAATTTGAACAAAACGTGTTCAAATTAATTATCCAACAAAAATAATAATCTCAGTAATTATTGTTTCAACAAAGTGTTGGGCAATTCTGTGAATTTCGGTTCCATTATTAAAATAACTAGCAGAGCAAGAGTTTAAAATTAACTAATCAACTACCGCTGTGTTCAGGGAAACTTATTGATAATTGCAAAATAAATATCAAGCCTGCAAACCTGATATCGTAACAGAATGAATGTTATGTTTTTAATGTAATCTCAGGTCGGCTTGTGGAGTGCAGGAGGTTACCATGGCAATGGGTGTGCTTAAATGATAGAGAGAGAAAAAGAGTAAAAAGGTGCAAGTGGTTTAGAGTTGATCACCTGTATAGGTTGTTTTACCTTTATTTTCATTTGTTTTGGCTCATCACAGCCGCTGTAATTTCTGAACATTCAGAAAACGACAAAGTTGAACTAATTACCTCGTTGTTTGTGAGTATACGTAATCAAACATGGTATTTTCATTAAGTATTTAACAATCAAATGGCTTCTCCCGTGATAATTATCTGAAATTAAATTAATTGTCTAATATAAAAAAATAGTTTGGTGCTGTCGGCTCAGAGTCTGAGAACCTTTTCCTTTATCAAAATATTTTTGTTTTTTGCCTCTTCGTGGTGTTATTGATGTTGATGAGACTTTCTCCAAAATAATAACCTTTTTCAATCTTTATAGCTCCACTGTTGAAAATGAGGCACTAACATTCACAAATGACATTGAAATAAAATCCAGTCCAACATCTGGTTTGAGGTGATTCCTCTGGAACCTGTTGGAGAAAAAACATCCCAACTTCAGAAGATGAGCTTTAACTTAACAGAGCTCTGTGGTTCCTCCTGTCAGTATGAGAGTCAGGATGAGGAGGAACCATGTTAGGAAGAGAAGTGGAAGCTGGAGGATCTTCAGAACAAACAGGTCATGATGCTGGGCTACTGATTATCCCTCTGTCTGGATCAATAGAACAGTTTAAAAGATAAAATGAATGGTTATATGCCAGACATGGAAAACTGGGATGCACTCCATGCCCTGATGTTCAGGATTTAGGTCTCATGGCATCTCAAGGTGTCAACATTGCAGCCAGTGAACTGAAGTAAATACAGCTTTATTTTGTAGCAATTCAAGAGCTACCAGCTTTTATCGCTTCACAAAAAATTCATCAGCACAGAAACTCCAAAGCACACAAAGAAGCAATATATATATATATATATATATATATATATATATATATATATATATATATATATATATATATTATATATATAAACCACACACACACATATATATATATAATTTAAAACTACTTTCACCCTTGGGCGTGTCGCATGCGTTGGACGCTCTTGACGCATCAAACGGTTCAAATCGCGCCTCACTAGATGCGTGAAAAGCGCCTTGATGGGCTCTCGATGTGCCTCTATGTAGACTTTGAAAACCAGACTGACGCTCAAAACACATTTGGTGTGAACACATCATTACAGTTAGTGGAACTAATGTTTGTGATTAGTTCTTTAGGGTTAGCGCAGCTAGCTTTTTAATTAGTGGCACCCACCACTGCACTTACATGAGCAGATAGACCGGAGTTCAGTTACTTCATTCCACAGCAAAACTCAACAGTCTGCCACAAATTAAAATCTGTTCATATTTCGCCTTTGATCTTCCAGAATATAGTGTAACAAAAAAGAACTATGAACCTCATTAACACATTTGTTCAAGTTACAAGCTGGTTCCTGCTGCTACTGAGGCCCTCTGAGAACCATCAGCAGGGAAAAATTGTAAGAATGTCTGCAGACACACATCATCCTGTGATGTGCACTTTTGGGCCTCTGCTTTACTCCCACATGAACACTCCCATCTTCTACCCAGTTTCACTACACACACACACACACGCACACACACTCACATACTGACAGCACGGCTCATAATGTTACCAACTGTCAGATTATTGTTGCTGTTGGTTTTATAATACCAGGTTGTAATGGGTGCTCTTATTTTTACTTTTCCCAGGGTATAAGTTGCTCTTGTGATATTAAACATCACATGATATTTGAATCTGTCTCATAAAGTGCTGTACTGTATGTCTGCTGAAGTAAAATTATATTTATGCACCATGTTTAAGATGCTTAACCACTGGTTAACTGCACCTGGCTAACTAGTTAGCTGCTAGTTGACCACAAATAGCCAACTGCTAGCTGCAGTGTCCTATTGGTGCTAAATTAAAGGGGTATTTCACAGGTTTTTATGAGTCAACATGAACTAGACTTTTTATTGCATCTACTTCAGAAGTGGTAGTGAATATGCAGAAAACAGTAGATGTCGCCAGTGGAAGAACTTTTCTCATTCAACATGTATGTTGCCTGCTGTATGTATTGGTTTCAAAATCTTTACGTAGATTTTGAAACCAATTTAATTTGGTTTTATTTAATTTGAAATATAGTGAATCTGATATTCTGTACTGATATGTATTTGTATACTTACTTGCCCATAACTCTACATATTTTTGAATTTCTAATTACATAACTTTTCACAAATTAAATTAGATGTGATGACAAAACACTTAACTCAGTACTGGGGTAGATTTTGTTTTGCCAAATATCTATTTTTACTCTTGCTTAAATACTTTTTCAGTTGCCTAGTTTTTACTTCAAAGGTAATAAAATATACTGAAGTAGTGCCAGTTTGACTTGAGGACAAATTTTGACTACTCTACCCCCCACTGGTCTAGTTCAGAGTCTAAAAAGTCACAGAAGTTAGATTGAGACAAGCACAAAATCTGAAATATTATTCTCCACTTTCTATAAGACCAATTACAAATTATTTAAAATCGGGAAACTGTTTACTGTATCTATGAGAACAATTAAAAGAAGAGTCTTAAGATTCTCAAAAATAAGATTCAATCTTATTTTCTGCTGTCAATCCAACATTGCATCTGGTGTCGTAAGAAGGCGCTCGTATTTGCATACAGCAATTTTCCTTGTCATCTTCTGAGTAAATTTAGCCTGAAACATTCTTACTGAACATGTCTAAATAAGCTGGAGCAGCATGAGCTGGAAGCAGTGCCAGTGGCTGATCTGTGGGAACAACCACAGAAAATGAGGATCTATCAAAAACCACAAGGCAAGCAGAAAATAAATGCCATACTTTGATGTGATTTCTATTTAAACGTAAAAATAAAAAAAAAGGTTTTCCATGTGACAAACAGCTGATGTGACGTAACCCGCATTTGAGTCTCCAGTTGACAATGATGGATGACCTGAGTGTGATTTATGACTGCAGTCGTTTATACAGTTAATCCACTGTAGCTGATTCTCCCTTCAAATCGCAGCAACCTCTCATGATGTACCGAAAGCACAGCTTTACTGTATATTACTTATGCCAGCCGAGCTGTGTGAATGACGTGAACAGAACTTGTGAACCTGTGTGCACTCACAGAGCATCAGGGCAGAACTCGGGCTGCAGCAGCCGCCTGCCCTGCAGGAGGAACACGGTGATATCAAAGGAGTTCACGTCGGAATACGGCGGGGCGCCACGGGTCATCAGCTCCCACAGCAGAACTCCAAATGACCACTGGAAGAAAAGCGGAAATATTAGCTTCCATTAGCACATCTTTGTTGCAGTTAAAAAAAAAATCACAATCACAAACAGGCCTGTCGATTGATTTTGCTGGATAATAAATTTATTTATTTAGATAAAATGATAATATTGTTGCTTTGAGACCATTTTTACATAGAAAAAAGAACAGATAATGGCATAAGACTGCCCTCATGCTATTAATGCTAGTTATGTTATCTTAGATATTTATGAGTCTACGAGAGTTTGCCTGGTCAAAAACCAGTAAACTTTAATTTTGTAGAGCACTTAACTGGAAGATATTTTCAATATCCAAAGGAAATTATTCAGCAGATTTTAATTCTTCATGCGATTAACTGATTAATCAAAAGGCTTAATCAAAAGAAAAATTTGTGATAAAAAAGACAATATCTGGTCAATACTTTAATAATAACTTTACTTAGGCTAATAATAACATTGCCTCAGCCCAGCATAGAAACAAGTTGATGGCTGACACAGTGGCTTGCAAATTGCCTTGATTGTATCATTGCAAATAAGCAACAGAACATCATCCCTCCACCACCGTGTTTGAACCCAACATGTTGATTGTGTCAGTATTCCATCTATCCGGTTAAAAAACAAGACTTGCAGATGCAGCAGGGTTTCCCCCAGTGTATTATAAGCCTGGCGGGTCATCAGGCTTTACTTGTGCCCCCACCAGGCTAAGCATTGCTTATTTTCTTTTTAAAATGTTTGCATTTTTTGAGATTTTATAGTTGGTGTTCAGGTACTAATCTTCCAATCTTTCTGTAAGACATGGCTATCAAGTGATATTTTCAAATTTCCTGCCAACTTTAAACATTTATTAACTCACAAACATGATGGGTTGTTTTATGAATGACTGCCAAGTGACCAACCCCAGGGGCTTAGCAAGTGTTCTGGGGGAAACCCTTGTGCAACTTCGCAGGCCTCAGCTGTTTCTTTCAGATACTACACAAATTAACCACAACGTTAAGCATCCTTTTACAATATTATATGCAAAACCTCTCAACATAAAGGGAGAGTTCTTCTTTAAAGTTAAGCGTGTGACACCTTTACATTTTAAAGAGATTAGAGTATTGATGGCATTCTCACCACGTCTGACTTGGTAGTGAACTTGTGTGTCTGGAGACTCTCCAGGGCCATCCATTTGACGGGCAGCTTGACGCCGCTCTTATTGTGGACACTGTAGTATTCTTTGTCGTAAACGTCTCTAGCGAGGCCGAAATCTGCCACCTTTACTGTGTAGCTCTCATCCAACCTGGAAGGGAAAACAGCCCGTTACCTTTTGTGGTGGGATGCTCAGTTACCTTTGGCTCACTGCCTTGAGCTTTATGTTCCTTCTCTTCCACACATACAAGAACCAATAGGACACATCATAGATATATTGAGGAACAAAAAGGCAATTTTCTGAAATGTTGAATTAAAACGTGCTTTCATGTACAAAAACTGTTATTTTTAATCTACAAAACTGGAAAATCTGTGGTTTGACAGGCTACTGCCTGCACATGACACATGCAAAGAAGAGTTTGCATATCATTTGTGCTGCTAAGCTAATAGTGTCTCTTTGCAGTGACAGAGTTAGCACATATTTTAACATAGAACGACCTAAAATAAGGTTAAAATATGTAACTACAGTGAAAAATGTACCCGTGTTTGGAACATTTATGAAATTTATCAAATTGTCAGATTTTTAATATTTTGTTAAGAGCAGTACCATTTGTGACGTGAAACATTTACTGTCTCCTGAAAGCTGGTTATAACTGTGTTGTAGTAACTGGTTCTACAAAAGGAGGAACAGAATTATAAGAGTAATAATAATACTCTATCCTCTGTTTTGGTAGACATGTCTGACAAGCCACACTATTTCTTTATGAAGTTACATATAATGAACCCCCCCCACCCCCCAAAAAAAACAGTGTTCCTTCTTGTAACTGAAAATCTGGCAATATTTTGCCAGATGAAGTTGCACGGATAAATGAATTTAGATATTTCTGAATTATTCTGCATACAAAATAAAACATTTTACAAATTTTGCAAGTTTTTGTGAACTTTAAATTTCTGTTATTGTGTGGGAATAAAAAATGATGAATGTCATGACCATTCTACTGTCTTAATTACATTGTAATGAATAACACTGCAGGCAAAACAAAAGAAAATAAAAGTTTTTCAGAAGTCAGGAGAGTTTGAATACACAAAAAAATGTGAGGATAGTTTTACGCTGTTATCCAAGAAAAATGTGTTTTGTTACAGTGCTTTCAACATTTCTGTAGATTTTTTTAGTGTTTATTTTATCATGTGTAGTTATTGGATAAAATGCTTGACTGGTGTAAAATAATCCCAACGAGCTCACATGCAGTTTCTGGCAGCCAGGTCACGGTGGACAAACTTCTTGCTGGCGAGGTACTCCATCCCCCTGGCAACCTGCAGTCCAAAGCCCATCAGGTCCTTCACTGTGGGATTCTGTGAGACAATCACATTTGCTGATTTATCCATCATCAAACCAATGCGACGCCTAAACAGATGGCGTAAGAGTACAGGGCTTTTTCTGCACCCTCTTACATGCACTTCGTCACGGATGAAATTGCGCAGGTCACCATGCTTCATGTATGGCAGGACCACCAACGGTGAACCCTCAGGTGGAAGGCAGATGCCCAGCAGAGAGAGAACATTGGTGTGGCTGAAGTCCTTCATAATGATACCCTCCTTCAGAAACTGGGAAACCTCTTCCAAGTCTGTAATTCCTGTAGATAAAAAATAATACTGATCAAATAATACTGAAAAATTCTTGATTAGATTTAATAGAAAGTGGAAAATACGTAGAATAGCTGTCATTCTTCCCAGAAGTAGACATTCCAGTAAGTTTGCCAAAAGATAAGACTCTGTAATGCACAGAGAAACACAAATAACCTACAAACTCAGGGTATTGTAAATTGATTTTGTAAATTATGATAATTTAATGCAAAGTTGGCATTTTTAATGGACTTTCAATGCAACTTTTAGAGCAACTTTGCATTAAAAGTGTCACTATTTACCGAATGACACTTCATGACAACTGTCATAAACATTCATAAAGACTTTATGTTCATGAGAGATGTTATGTCATGCTTATGAAAGTGTCATGTCAGTCTTATGCACACCCCTTCAAATAAAGTGTTACCGAGGCTTTTAAGGCAGATGATTAGCTTCACCCAACGATCAGACTTCAAAGACAGATAGAGATGAGCTGGCAAAGCTGCGTAAAAAACATATTTACTAAATTGGTCCTCTTTCTACTGAGTTCAATCATTACAAAGCACTAGCTTACGATCACAGCATCCTCTTGAGGATTTAAAAGAAACAAAAGCCAAAAATAACATTGACTGGTGGCAAAATGAACGAAAAAAGGTTTAAATCCCCACAGACCAGACCATGGCAGTCTGAGCTGAGGAGTCCCCCAGTAGCATGAGGCTTCCTCTGAGTGGATGGGTGATTCCTCCAGTTGTTTCAGCATCAATCTGCCCGCTCCAGCTGACAAGTTACAAGATTAGCCGGGACCCTAATGTGGTCCTCACCACTGGATGCTCATTCATCACCATTAGGCCGAGCTGAAAGGGACTGTGGGCTGTGATGGGAAGAGAGCTGTAATCTCACTGTGATATCATACTGTAAGGATGTAGTACAGTGTAGACAGACGAACCATGCGTGTTTAGACAAGAGCACGGAGTTGTTTCTGTTGTAACCAAGGATGCATCAGTCATCAGAAGCAATTAATTATTACAACTAAACCCAGCACTGTACAAAAAGACAAATGATCTTCTTTTCCAATTCTATCAGGCTAAATGCTATCTGTTTTACATCCAAATTAATGTTTGTAACTTTAGCTCTCAAAAACCATTTCCATTTATAACCTGACTGTAATCATGTAAAATCTATTGTGAAATGTGGTAAACATGAAAACTTTTGGTAATCCCATCTGACCAGAACTGACTAAAAAAGGTTAACTTGGATGTTTTTGAAGCAAGTTTATATGACATAATTTTTGCTAATACTTCCCTTTTCCTCTAGGTGAAAGAATTATATCTGAGACATTGTAAGAAAAGTCATTACATTCTCAAAGTTGGTGGATCGATCGATGGAGCAATTATTTTCTTCAAACAACTATAGAACCTAGAAAGCAGAAACATGTCATATCTGATGTTGCTGCAGATCTCACAACAAAATCCAAACATCCATGTCCGTCTTGGCAGAGCTCTAGAGAAATGCAGCTGTTCTGGTGGATTGCTGCAGACGGCAGAGTCAATCAAAGAAGCTTCACATAGTTTTGTTCAAACTAAATTGGATACAGTTAATACAGACTAGTATCACATTGTTTCTCCCTGACACAAACATTTTCAGACTTGAAATGCCTGAACTAGCTAAAGTCAAGTAAAACAGGAAGTGCACACCTGACTACCTGTCAGACATCCATAACTTTAAGGATTAAAAAAAAAACTTATTTTAATTTCAGATATTTAAAAATGTGTTGTTTTAATTAAGTGTTAAAAAATTAGAGATGCACTGATCCAATATTAATATCTGTGTCTGTTCCTTTATTGGAAAAAAAATTCCAGATCGGATATCGTGACAATGTCCCCAATTCATAAGGGCAGATCTATACAGTCTAATTCTATGCTGTGTGCTCCTTTATTATTTATTTTACATTATATCTAGAATTCCTAACTGCACTTTCTGAACCATTTGAAAACAAGTTTGTTGCGATTGATTTTTTATGAGTTTGACCAACGTAGTCAACCTGCTGTTTTTGAGAATGTATTTATTATTTATTTTACATCGACTGTTCTACTCCTAACTGCACTGACTGAACAAATAATAGTTGTTTCTCTGCATTGGATCGATATTGACCACTACTAAGCCTCAGATATCCGTATCGGTACCTGATACAAATATCTTTTTGAACTGGTGTATTCTAAAATATTGTTGTTATATACATTCACCAACATGGTTGCTGTGGGCTCAGGTACTAAGAGCGGCAAAACCAAGCCCACATCATTAGTCAATAATTGAAGTGTTGGTTGGTTTTGCATTTCAAATGTTCATATCAGAGATCAGAGATTTCTCAGGATATACATTGATATGTACATATCTACAAACAGGATAAGATTTATGCATATCACAAGATGGATTTATCTACAAAAAAAAATGCTAAAAATAAAAACCTAATCCTCCCCGCCTTCCCTGACCTTCCAGAAATTCCTAACACCTTTACCTCTGCTCTGCACAACTTGTTCCATTATCCCCCTTTCCTGATAAAGAAACAAATGCTAACAAAGCTTTTACTCACGATTTAGCGACTTGATAGCACAATGCTGTTTCTGCCCGTCTGGCTCCAGCAGTGTTCCATGGAAAACACAGCCAAAGTGTCCTGCAGGTTACAACATGACGTACATTAGTCAGAATCAGTCAGCATCAATAGTTTAAAACGCTCCTGTTCAAACCTGTGAATGCTAACATGTTTTTAGCCTAGACAAGGTTCACATGGTGATACCACAGTTATTTAAATACAAGGACCTTCGTGAATGAAGTAATGTGAAGGAGGCATTATTGTGATTGAAACACCAATAGAATACCTGGAAAAGATGAGCTCACACATCCACTTAGTGTGTAAAACTAAAATTTGCTGCTTATCTTTGAGGATCTATTTTGTGGTTGAGAATTAGTTTTCATTAATACATGAAAATATATATTTTCATGCATTATAGTTAGAATTTAAATGTTTGTGTCAGCAGTAGTTATTTCAATCACAAGTGTCCGAAAACTTTCTCAATATTCCACTGATGTCGAGAATTTTGCAACTGTAAAAGAAGAAATGCAACTAACATCACACGGGAACAATTTTAAGTTGTTAAAAAACATCCTCCAACTACTTCTTGTCATCTTCTTCTTTGCAGTTTGCGGGAGCGGTAACATCCAGTTGTCGATCGTGTGACTTTTTAAATGTAAATAAAAGTGTTTTCATTGGCCAAATAAATCAATTCCAATACGGTTTAGAAATCCCCACCTCATCTTAGCAGCAAAACTTTTGATCAAAAAACAGCTTTTTTTTTTATCAATAAATGTGTTTCTTTTAAGCTAATTTCTTTTCAAAATTTCAAATAGTGCCTTCTTATGGCACTATTTGTCACACAAACACAAGACAACTTGTGTTTGTGTGACAAGGATCTTTAATTTTAATTTATTTTGTCTTTTAATAACGGTCCACCCAAAGACTGGGTTTGCAAATTAGTGGCTGGAAGACCTATGTACAAAACATCCAATATTGGTTTATATGTTGATCTCGATGAAATAGTTTAACTTAATTGCAGCCCTCCCCCTCCTCCACTTTCCATATTGTGTAAAAATCATCTCACTGATCCATAGGGGAAAAAAGTGTTTAATCCTAAACAGCAAACTTTCTTGAGTTGCCTCCACACTAAATCAGTCCATTCCAAGTAACCCAATCTGAGGCTTTATTCATTAATATCCCACACAGCCTAGTAACCAGCGTCAAACCCCCCTGAATTATTGTGTGTTTTATTGAATTATATCTCCTAGTTAAGACGGGGGGTCTTGGTCCAGTCTGAGAAGGTTGCAGGAGCGAAATGAGCGCGGCGCTATGCTATCACGTCCCTGCAGATGGCTGGCAGTGTTGGGTTACGGCTCTCCACAATGAACCCTGGGAACATTAGCTGAGAACAAATCATCCTACACCACTTTGAAGCACTCGAGCAGCCACCAAATCCAGGCTTCAGGGGATAAATTCATATGAGGGGGGTGAACATGGCGCTTTTCTGGAACATTACGGTGTTAAGGGTCTTTCTCAGTTTGATGCTAAATTCGATCTGTCGGGCTAAACCGCCGACCTACATGTGGTAAAACGGGCTGATCTGGTATTTGCATGTCACATTTAAAGTTTTATAAAGCAAGCACTTTTACTTAACGTAAATCTGATGCAGTAAAAGCACACAAACATGAAGGGTGGATTGAAGTTATGGAATCAGGTTGGATTTACTGCAGAAGGTACAGATGATAAACGGATTATCAAGTCATGGGAAACAGCTATCTAAACACGGAAATCACCATGTTTACATTGAGTGAATTTGTTTTAGTATTTCAATTTGTGTAATTTTATTTTCAATGGAAATGCAAGCAGAGACGTGTTTAAACAAGTAAAGTTTTTACTTAAAAATAAACAAAGGCACTGAGGTTTAGGAGGCTGCTCAACAGGAAGATGCCTTCCTGTTAGCATCACTGTTCTGAAAGAATCACCAGCAGAAATCCTCTTGCATATAAATATAGTATCACAGCACAAGACTTCCAGAACAATATTATTTGAAAAGATGAGATCAAAGTAAGGTGTTGGGTCATGATGCACATCCATGTTGAAACACTGCATGCTGGCAGAGATGCATGATGGTAGATGGGGGAGGTGATGAGGGCTTGTTGTGAAATCAAAGGACCTGTGGACTTTGTAACATAGGGGCAACTGGTATATGTTTGACTCTAGATATCATTTGACAACCTGATTTAGATGAGATCATTTTCATATAAACCTTCGATCAAAACCCGACATCCCAGCAGCTGATCACTGACCTCTGCCAATGACCTGGTTGACGTGAAGCAGCAGTTGCTCCCTTGCGATCACCACATGCTGCACCTCAGTCAGCAGGTCTGGGTGGAGACAGGACGGGTCGATGTGGACTGGAGCCATCAACAGGGGGGACACCAGGTCACCTTCCATACCCAGGCCTAGCCCCCCTCCAAGGGTTCCCAGTCTGGGAGACAGCAGCTCCCCATTGGCTCTGTACATAGGAGGAGCTGCCCGACATGTCTCAGGCCTGTCGACACCCTGATCTGGAGGGGCAGAAACAAAAAAAAGAGAAGCAGGGGGTAAGAGGTAGGCCGCTAAGTCACAACACCTTGACCTCCGCATGTCAAAGTGTGTTACGTGATCAGAGATGAAGAGCTACACAGACACAGAGCTGGAAGGAAAAAGCTTGAAGTTTTCTACTTTGTTAGAAGGCTAATAAATGCAGAAGTTCCTCCAGAAAAGTCAGAACAAGAACCACAGCTGAAACAGAGAGCGAAGTCAAATGTCCTGAATGCTAACTGTCCCTGAAGGCAAACATTAGCTCATTAGTAAACCCAGCCTCTCCAGACTCAAGGCCAGCACAGAAATCACTTCAGCTATGATCCAGGGGATCATAATACCAGGAGCCTCTCAGTGGCCCTCAGGGCCAGAACAAAACCCACAAGAGGCGCCACAGACCACATCAAAGATTACTGACGCATGCTAGATGAGAAGATGTGCATCATGCTTTATTAGACTTTATATCTATAGTTTGTAGTTTCCGAATACCTAATCTGTAGTTTCTCAGGATTTATAGTTGGGATAATCTTTTCTGTCTCTTTACTTCCTGTTCTACTGACTCTGCGTTTATTTGTCATTCTCATGTTGAGTTGTGTTGAGTTTTGTGATTGGTCTGGTCTGTTTGTGTTCTGTTTTCTAGTTTTTGGTATAACAGCAGTTCGTTGGTTGGTCAAGTTCAGCAATGAGATTCTGTGACACACCCCATATCATCATCATCATGCTTGACAATGAAGTCAACCAGGGTGGTGTGTATTACTGCCAAACAACCCTGCTTTGGGCTACTTTGTCAAGACACCGTTTCATCCATTCATCCACCGACTATGCACACTTAACTGGGCAGGATGGTAGAGGGGCGGGGCTTATCTTCCAACAGTCATTACCAAAAATCAACTATGTTAACGTCAGCAATTTTTGCTTACAATTTCAGAGACATGTTGTCAGTAGTTCATATTCATAGAATAAAAGAACAGTGTTAATTTTACTCAAACTAATTTTATTTTTAAGTGGCCTCTTAATTTTTTTCCAGAACCGTATATGTATAAGACACCTAATTTAACACCTTAAAATGTAAAACTCCTGCTCTTTCTGAAACTCTACCTTCAGGAAGTCATCACAACAAGGCTCTTTCATTAACCCTTCAAAACATGAGCTCACCAGATTTGCAGCTCCACCAGGTGTTTGCTAATTACTCCTGGCTAATCTGAAGGAGCAGAGCAGGGGAGATGAGGGGGAATGACATTATAACATGATGTAAAACTCAAAAAGTCGATTTTACATATTACTGCCCCTTTAATACTGAACAAAACATCTTACGTGATCATTCTTTTTTAATCCAAGTTAGAAATGCATCAATTTTACCTTAAATTGATCCAATGATTCGGGTTGCTGTTAGTGTGAAAGGTGCACAATAAGGCATGCGAAGCTAACCGCTGAGGCCAACAGGTAAGTGAGCAGGCACATAGGAGGGAGGTGAAGTGAGAGAACAGGGAGTCATGAAGAAGGAGAAAGGGGGAGGGGCTTACCATCCAGCAGGGTGGTTCTGTAGTCGACTGATTCGTGGGAGACCATTTCGTTAGTGGGGCTGACGCTCCTTGCATTAGCCAGCCTGTCCAGATGCTGGATGTGACCCCGGCCATCATACCACACCTCAGACAGATCTGGAAACAAATGTTGCAGAGGCAGAAAGAAAGATGAGAAAGGAGATGGAAGAGAAGAAGGACGTAGAAAGAGGAGGTAACATAGGAAGAGAAAGAGATAGAGAGAGGGAGAGAGAGAGAGAGAGAAAGCGATAGAAGAAGAGAAGGGAGAGAGAGAGAGAGAGAAAGAGAGAGAGAAAAATCATTGAGAACAAGCAAGTGATTTCACCAGAGCATCCACGAGACATTCCACTAACCCCACCAGGCAAAACAAACCCAGCAGACACACATGCACACAGATTAGAAAAAAAACACTGAACTTCATGTCAGAGAAAATGCAATAGACAGAAATTAAAGCAAAAAACCCCCAAAAACCATACATTTCCTTTATGGAACTAACTTCATTTTGTTTAGAAAACTAAGTAGTGCCAGTGACGGAATAAAAATTTATAAGGGAAATGCCAAAAAAAAAAAGAAAAGAAAAGAAACTATAAACACCAGGAAACTTATCAACCAGCAGATAAAGTTTTGATAGGTGAGGGAACCAGTAGCTCGTCTTTCCAACCCAAAGAAAACTACTTTGTTCCAAATATCATCTGAGAATTTATAATCTGTCAAAAAAACTTGCATTCTGCTGGTTTACATTCACAAACAGATATATCTATATTTTTAGGCATTTTATTGGTTCATTTTAGCTAGTGTTTTTATCCAGCAGAGTAAGCGTAATACAATATACAGCTATACAGGGTTATATTAACTAGAGATTTTTTTTCTAATCCACATAGAGAGACACACTTAAATACTATATGTCCAGTTCCTTAAGCAGGTGCAGAGAAACCACACAGTTTAATGATATAATTTTGTCGGGATATTTGATCACTTTTCATAAGCTAGAGTTAAGACATTTAGGCCTCATCCAAATGTAGCCGGCTATCTGAGGAAACAAGTGTATTTTTATGCGTTTGGGCCATTCATGCACAAGAAAACTCAGTTTAATAACGATTATTTAAAAAAAAAAAATCTGACCAAAGTGGAGATTTGATAAAGCTTTGTATTTGCGTTTGCGTGTGTACCTGGGAAAACTGGTACGCTGGTGGTTTTGAAGCAATCTCATTGGCTGACGTAGGTTCTAGCTTTGCGTTACACTGCCCCCTGTAGGTTGTGAATGTTTAGCAACGCTCAGGGGTGGATTTATACGGGTTCTTGGTGGATGAAAACTTTTCTGAAACCGATCCCATGTAAACGATACTATTCTTTTAAACAATGTGGCGGTGATAGCCATTTTTATAAAGACCCGGCCACGTATTTCAAGGGCTCGAAGACTATTAAAGGAAAAGATGTGTCCAGTTTCCTGTTATCAATGAAAGATGGTAAAATAGCTATATGTAATGGTAGGACTCTGAGTCTCCTGCTCTTACCATCAATGTGCTTGTTCCTCCTCCACATCAGCAGCGATCCCAGAAAGAGCAGCAACAGGCTGACACACACACAGCCCACGATGAGGCCTGTGTAGTCCTGCTCCTGCGCCAGCGTCACCTTGCCCAGATGCCTGATGGAGTCTGCTTGGCGCCACTTAACAATGGGAAGGGATTTGGAGTGTCAGGAGTGAAGGAAGTGAATGCTAAAATACTGTAACTAATACAATCAGGTTTTTTCCCCAGAGGGCTCAAGTTTTATGCTGTCAATGGAGGTTGCTTTGATTTTATTCATTTATTTATTTTTTACAAGCAAACAGGAATGAAATTAATATAACTAGTTTGCTTGCAACAATGACATCAGGTGTTCACAACCCGTAAGCCATCTTTGCTCAGTTGACAGAGGTGTGAAGTAATAGTGTTTCATATTATTATTACCAACTAGCTCTGTCAAACAGCATGACTCGAGATCCCTCCACAGTTTGTCAGAACATGATATAAAATCAGACAGATAACTTGATTAAATACAGTTTCCAAATAATTCCTTTCACCAGATCTTCACTCTGCTGCCTCACTGGAAACTGGAATTACAAGAGCCAATTCAGGCAGTTTTGAAATAAGGGAACATTTCTCCAATTGAAACGATCAAAGACCTACAAAGTTCTCTGAACAAGGAGTTTTCTGATCCTGGAAGCGTTCTCACTCGGAGGAAATCCAGGTGCACCACTGAATGAGAGTTGGAGCAGGGAGCCCCAACAACATATCATGTTTTATAACTAGACCTAGTAATACACAAAACAAATAAAACAGACTCATAATTTCACATTTTATTTAGCAAAAGCTTGAATTCCAAAGTGTTGGCATAATAAAGCCACTGCCATAAAAATGTATTATTTTGCATAATATGCAGAACTTTTCACAAAATAAGATTTTGCTCTCTAAATGTGTGACTTACTGACGGAAATACATTATTTCATGCCTCCTCTTATCAATTTGCTGCATAATGAATTTATGTTTAAAGATATAAAGAACAAAACCCAAAATATTTCTAATTAATAAGAAGGACAAGTTGTGACTCATGACCCCCTTGTTTTGGTGTTCAGGTATGAGATGATCAGACACTCTCCTAGAAATCTGTTCCTGATACATATATATATATATATATATATATATATATATATATATATATATATATATATATATATATATATATATATATATATATATATATAGGTCAGGAATCGAAACTGTGACTACTGGCACGAGGACCAAGGCCTCAATACATGGGTGTGCTTTGCCCCTGCACCACCACAGCACCCAGTTCCTGATATATTTAATACTTAGTACTAGTCTAGTACTTAGTACTAGTCTGCAACTAGTGGTCAGGTGTGTCAATTTTAATTTGCCAAAGCGATGGATGACCTTCAGATTTGTCCATTAATGTTTAAGCCCCCCAAAAAACAAACAAACAAACAAAAAAAACAGTCCTAGATGGAAAAATATTCGGTTAGCGCCAGCCCTGCTGGGAAGAGTGTTTATTTGTGTTGAATCTGTGGTTTCTCCACTTAGAACTGAGACAAACATGACCAACTCCTAATTGTTGATTTCAGATTACGTCAGTTATTTCTCCGGTGACAGTTTACATAAGAATATCTATGTCCTCATTGGTACACTGAAATGCTGCAGTGTTTGCTTTCAGACAGGATGTGATACAGTCATACCTATGAGCAAACACACACATACAAACTTCTCTTTACCTTCACAGGCCATCAAAAAAACACCTACCATTTTTAAGACATGATAGAGTTTTATTAAAAAAAATTGAAGAACTCATGTTTTACTATTACTTCAAATTATTGGAAATGCAAACATTTGTTATTCAAATAATAACATAAGTTTATTACTTTTCTTGGGACTGTCACCTAAAAAAAAAGAAAAAGAAAACTTCTATAGCCAACTAAAGAATCAGCATATATTTTTTGTTTACAGGTGTTACAGTATTAGTTTACTTTTTAGAAAAAAAAAAGTCATTCATTGGAAATGATTTCAATGTGTTCATCAGAGTCTGTGGAGAGATTAAATCAGTAATATTGCTCCTGCTTTCACTAGGCTTTGTGGAAATAAAGTTCGTGCTGCAGATGCAGTGATGTGTGTGTGTGTGTGTGTGTGTGTAAATGAAGCCTCTCTGGACAAGCCTTGATGTCGGTTTGTGCAGCAGCGGGATATTGGCTGACCCTGGCCTGAGATAAGAAGTTTTGTCTGAAGGCTGGTTCACGAGTCAACAACGATGGGCCTGATAACGTTTGGTTTGGAGACGGATGGTGGATGTTATCTCCACAGGAGTCTGAAGACCACAAAGTCGGCTTGGACTGGACATGGTGAACATTTCATAACACTGTTAAAGCTGTTGGCTGCTGGGAGTTACATTAGTTTACATAAAGACACAAAAACTAATAGTAATGTTGCAGTGACATTGTAAAATGTTGCTTTTTATTTGCTGAAAGTAGTTATGCCTCAAGCTGCTGTCATGTATATAACTATAAGGCAGTGGTCCCCAAACATTTTCCTGTGAGGGCCACATAATATTTCCGTCTCTGGTGGGGGGCCGGAGTCAGTTTGTAACAGAAAAAGTGTGACGATTTCAGGAGTGACTAAATGTAAAAATATATTGTTTTCCAGAAAGCATAATTAAATAACATTTTCTGGGTTCTTCACAGAAAAAACCCAGGAAGGATTATAGTCCGTATTTTCCGAACTATGAGTCGCACTTATAAGCCACAACCCCAAAGTTTTTTTTAAAATGGTTTTTAAACCAGTAAACATACACATATAAGAAATTTTGTTGCAGCTGGGGGGCAAGGGCGTGCGGGGTATGAACAGTCAGATAAGGCTTCTGCATGTTGGTGTTCCCACTAAATCCTGAATATGCCCTATTTGGGTCGTCTTGGCCCGATTATCACAGCCTGTGGGGTTTTTCCCTGACTGGGAACGAGAATACAACCTGCAGAATGTGACAGGTAGCTAATCAAAAAGCACGGTGACGTAAGAACAGAGGGGAATCCCAAACAGCTGACATATCGCGCAACTGAGAGTCGGGTGGATATCGGAGATGATATGTGGAAATGTTTATTATTATATGTAAAGGTCATTATTATATATGTTTATTCAGTTAAAAATGTTAACTATGAAAAAACACAGTCACCTCCAAATCATAGTGCATCAAATAGAGCAGCTGCTCCCGTCGTATTTTATCCACCGCCTTTTTTTTGTTATGTCTTTTATCTCTTAAAATGACTCCACAAACTATCACTATTGCTTCTACATCGTCATCCGTGTTTGGTTATTCTAAATTCCCACTATGTTGGGGGTTTTACTGGATTATCCTCTGGAATTGGGATGTTCGTGACTGGAGTCGGTTCGTGTTGCTCCTGCCTTGTGACTGGAGACACGAACCGATGGAACCTGTTGTACTTTTATCAGCTCTGTTGTCACAGAGGTTTGGAGAATTGGAGAATTCTTCAATCTTTCCGTCTAAACCAGACTTAAGACTCATCTCCTCTTGACCACTGCCCAAACGCTCTGACTCTGGTCGCTATGGTAACGCTTAAAATAAGATTTCCCACAAAAACGAACACTTTACTTTGGTGAACATTTTAACCCACGATAATGACTAAGCCCTGAGCTTGTTTTTCTGCAACGAGACGGTCCCATCTGGGAGTGACGAGAGTCAATGACACCCGAATGTTGCTTATATCCACAGCCTGCTTGGTCTCTATGTGGCGAAGCAGCTTGAAGCTTCATTGCCTCATTAGCAGCCAGTCGCCGCATGTTAAGCAGAGCGGGCTTGTAATGTGGGACTCACATCTGATCTGTTTCTTACTCATTTTGCTGCTTGTGGGCTCAATGTTGGAGACTTCCAATAATCCACTTCCTGCTAAAGAGCCCCCTGGTGATTGAAGAAAAATCCACATATAAACGGCTTATAGTCCGGAAAATACGGCAAATGAAAAAAACTCTGAATGCTCTATGGTATTGTTCAGGGGGCCGGACCAAATGTGGAGGCGGGCCGGATCCGGCCCGCGGGCTGTTGTTTGGGGACCACTGCTATAAGGCATTTATGTCGTTTTTGATGCATTCCAGTCCCGAATAGTGTGTGTATATTGGGAGCAAGGGTGTGGGATTCAAAGTGCAGCAATTATGTTTCCATATTTTAAAAAACATTGACCTCTAGGGTTTAAATAATAAATGAGCCCTTTCATAAGTATAAACACATTTATTTATCTTTAGTTGTGGGAATCAATTAAAATTTTAAAACAAGTTAAATGAAGGGTCAGTAATAAAAACAAATCACAACTGCATTTTAATTGAGAACTTTATATTGACAAAATGAGCTAAATTTTCAATTCAAATCCCCTTTTTTGCAGCAAAATTATTGAATAAATAAACATGATCTCAACAACAAAAATAGTTATTGTTTTTAATCAGTTATTTAGATTACTCAAAATCAGACTGAAGCAAAGTAAATGCATATTCAGCTTTCCAGTGTTTCATGGAGCTTTTTAGAGAAACTACTTCCTTAGTTAGCATTAGCGTTAGCTTTAGTGTAGGGGTCGTCTGTGCTGCTACATGTTGAGATGGTAGTTTAGGTTTGAATAGCTTCACTGATAGGCTAACTCATTTTAGCATAACTTGAACACAACAATTATCTTCTCAAGCTTCAAATCATCCATCAATTTTCTTTACATCCTTGTCCCTCAGTGGGGTCAGGAGGGTTGCTGGTGCCTATCTCCAGCTAACGTTCCAGGCAAGAGGCGGGGTCACCCTGGACAGGTCGCCAGTCTGTCGCAGGGCAACACAGGACAAACAACCATGCACACACACACACCTAGGGAGAATTTAGAGAGACCAATTAACCTGACAGTCATGTTTTTGGACTGTGAGTACCCAGAGAAAACCCACGCATGCACAGGGAGAACATGCAAACTCCATGCAGAAAGACTGGGGACGGGAATCGAACCCAGAAACTTCTTGCTGTAAGGCAACAGCTCTACCAACTGTGCCACTGTGCAGTCCACTTCAAATGATATATTTTTTAAAAAGCAAAACTTAACCCCCAGTGTTCCAAAAGAAGCAGCTTCGATGTTCATTGGTGTTGTTTGTGGACGTCATCTGTACGTCAGATATACAAATGTATCAGAAACTCGAAAAAAACAATGCGTCCGGTGGTGTCCATTAAAACCTATTAAATTAATTAATCAAAATGAACGTATTAAAGTCCAGGCCTACAGGAGACTTTTACTGCTATAAGTCGAGTACATTTTTCAGTTTGAAAGTAGAATTTCCTTTCTTTGCTCTTAAAACTTGTAATACTTAGGTTCTCTTTCAAATATTCTGTGAGCTCTCTTAAATCTTTGTGTTCCCCTGTCTGGCCCTACTTTTGTCGCAAGTTGTGTACTTAGTTGTCATTTCAACGCTTTAAAATTTTGACGTCTCCTTGCACCTTCATGCATTTATTCAAACTCTTTTTTCCTTCCTTGCCCATACTTTTGAGCCCTGTTCCTAACATTCTAGTAGATTTTTCAGTGTTTTGTTTCTGTTTCACAATCAGGAAGGAAACCTATGTGTGCAGAGAGCCTTTGAGCTGTGCCTGATGACATATCCAATCTGCGAGTGCCTTTCAGAAGCTGCTTGACTTACATTCAAGTGACAAGATGGACAGCTGGTTAGTAAGCTCATTCACTCATCACTCTGTGTAGCGGATTCTCACCAAGCTTCTTATTCATGAAGGACTGCATTAGGACGCAGGAGTTATTGAAGTCTCTCGTAAATGATAAGGTGCACATGGAAAATGTGGTGATTCCCAGAGTTGGTTATGTAGAGGTCAGTAAGGACGAATGGTTCTGTTGCTACCTTTAATTTGTTGCACGGTGTCTGTTACTACTGCTCTTCCAGTGTAGAAATGTTAAATAGATAAATACATGCAGAAAAGAAATAAAATACATAATAATATGGACTGAAAACACACTTTTTTTCAGTGTGTTTGATAATTTCCTCCAGACCAGTCAGCCTGTTTGTCCATCAGAAGCAGACACTGAGATAGGAAGCCATGATAAATTCTCTCTGTACACTGATGGTAGAAACAGATGGGAGTTTTCATATAAATTTATTATGACTGACTTTATTGATACTGAGGTTTTCCTCTCATATCTACTTGGGAAAAGATGCGTGACAGCCAGTATCAGAGTCATGATCTGACACGTTCAGGATCATGGTGAGACTAGACTGGATTTTTTTGTAAGTTGCCAGTGAGGTGAGATTAACTGGATTTGTGCAATGGTCTAGAAGTAATTAGCGCTAAGCTGAAGCATTGCTGGAATTGAAAACATATTCACGTATATATAATAGTATTTATGCTTTATTAGGTGCTGTGGTGGTGCAGGGGTTAAGTACAACCCACATATGGAGACCTTAGTCCTTGACGTTGCTGTGGCAGGTTTGCTTCCCGGCCTGGTGACCATATAAAAATGTCTTGTTACAAGTGAAAGAAAAATCTGTCAGAGGAATTAACATTTTGTATCAATATTCAAGAATTATTGACTTAAAACAAGCTTCTAAGTCTTGCAGAAAGGTTCTCGTAAGCCAGTGTTGTCTTATTTCAAGTGTATGAAGAGATGTTCACTAGAAACTAGACAAAAATATCAAAAACATCTGGTGAGATTTTGTTTTTGAAGTGTACACTTGACCACATAGTGTAGATGCTCAGACATTTTTACTTTTACATACAGAGGAAACTAAATATTAATAATAAAAAAAATCTTTGGTCTCATCTCTGACCTGGTGATTGAACTCAATGTGCTGTCAGCGTAAAGAGTTATGGGGAAGAGGCTGTAGAGTGTGTCTGATACAGCAGAAGAAGAACTCCTCCTGCTGAAGCTTGAGGGTTGAGAGACAAGAAAACTCCTCATTCAGAGAGTCTGGTAAACGTCTGATCACTTCAACTGGAGAAAAGTTCCCTGATTTCAATACGCTGACGCTTCTAATTCCAATGTCCATTGAGGCAGCAGAGTGTGGATTCATCTTGCAGACCAAGATCAAAATTCTAAGATGCTTACATTCAATTTATGTTCAATTGTTACATTTCATTGTTTATACGTAGTTACTGGGGCCACAATCAGTGGCTGCTGTCAGTTACATTCATTGGCATAATGTGGACTCTGTTCTCAGCTTGTTTGGACTGACTGTTCATTAAACAAAATGAAGATAAAATGTAATTGAATATCATCACTTTCCTAAAATAACAGCCTAAATTGTACTTTTGCCAAAAGTAATTAAAATTAAATAAATAAATGAATAAATAAATAAATGTTTGCCTAACAGATGATTTAGCAAAAAAAAAAACCACAACAACACTATTGGCAAAAAGTGATGTAGGTCATTATTATTATTTTAAAAATTGATGAGTAAAAACTGAATTTTTTTTATCCTGTCAGACAACATTAAATTATAGCGCAAACTATATCTGATCATGATACTGATCAGGTATAGTTTACCGCATACACAAACAGTCTGCACTGGTGCTGAAAACATCAGTTCATGCTTGTGTGTCGCTCCCAGCAGAGTACCTGGAACAAGCCTGAGCGAGGAGGATGTGCGTGAGTGTGTGTGTGTTTCTCTGTGCAAACATGCATTCGGGGCGTGGCCGTGTTTTTTTGCGGTGCCTGGAGTGCTTCTGTAAACAAAGTTCTGTCCTAATTAAAGCATGTTTTGTTTACAGACTGTTGCAGGTGTAAGGAGAACCGGGAAGTAAACGTTGAGCGGGTGTGTCTCACCTCCACCTGCAGCTCCTTGGCAGTGGTGGCCTGCAGCTGGGTGGGAACGGTGCACTCCAGGGTGTTTTCGACCACTGTCAGACTCTCGCAACTGTGGTTAGAAACGGTCAGGACCTGACACTTCATTGCCTCCCTGTCCATGCGGTCACCCTGCGAGAGCAGAGCAGGTGGAGGAGAGGAGGTGAGATGGGGAGAATTCAACCAAGGAAGAACAACGGAGAGATGAGGAAGGAAAGGAAAGTTTAGTTAGAAAGAGGCAGAGATTTTTTTTTGTCTTTTTACTCCAGAAGACATTTGCCTCTTCTCATTAAAATTTTGATTTGTATGTCATGAGCTGACTTCAGTCAGCAAGCTTCAGCATGTTTCTGAGGTCCAGATATGCAACATCACTGGGAATTTTCCTGACTCTGTTTGTTTTCCTACTTTTAGGGTAAGCTCTGCCCTAAAAGTAGGATAAGCAGGAAAATTCAAAGTCTGACGATTTTCCCAAGTCCTACCTCTAGCCCTCTGTTATTCTTTGGGTTTTTCCATAAGTCTAAGGATGCATCCACACCATCCACATTTAGTCTGCTTTAATCAAACTCTAGTTTGCCAAGAAAGTCTGGTTTGTTTGGGGAGGTGTGTGCGATCCAACTCTGACGCAGACCAAAAAAGTAAAATCTGGTCTGCCTAAAAACCTAAGTCTCTGTTTGATTGAAGTGAACTTGAATGCGCATGTGAACAGCAAGTGGAACAGAGAGCAGGGCATTCTGGTTAAATACTACCATAACAAACATGCATATCCAGCTGTTCATGGTCTTATACCAATGACAAAAGTTGCAATCCTACAACAGCTAACATCTGATGCCACTCCGTTTGTTTAGAAGTAAGCTTTTGTGTTTTTCCTTCAGTGGTTCAGCACCACCACTGGCAAGGCGAGGAGGGGAACAGGTTACTCAGAGGGTTTCTGATGTTTCAGTGCAGTGTGAAAGAGAAACGCAACAGCTGAAAATGTCACAAATGTTGCAGTTTTGGTCTCCGATCGAAGCCAGTCTGCTGGTGTCTGTTTGGTGTGAAAACACAGTTAGCTGCTTAGCAAGCCTGCTTTCTCTCTTCTCTAAGAAAACCATCAATGTTTTTTACTGAAAATGTTCTGCTTTGTTCCTTTCTGGGTCCCTCATTCCTAACTTTTACTCCTGAATGTTATCTTGCATGTGGGTCAGACTGACCTACACGAAACCATGACGACACCTTTTTTATTCCAACCTATTTCTGTTGTGCACTCCAGGCACTTAAGATATTTTCTTCTTGTAGTTAGACATCATAAATTGTATAGACGATTAATCGGTCACATCTCATGTGATGATCCAATTTTTACTCTATCTTATTTTCTGATTATTATTTTCTTCACATTAATTCTAGAAATTAAAACATAACAACCAAAGTAACCAGCATTCAAATGAAGAGTACCTGTTGTTTTCTTTCTTTATGTGAATTTAGGAGAAGTGAGCTGCAGTTTCATCATGGTTAGCCAAAAAGCTAAAATCTGAAAAGGGGATTAACTGAAATAATCAAATCTGAATAATACATAATAATCTGCACAACAAAAACACCCTGTGTGGGACTGGAGGTACACACAAGTAGTGTGTGGATTTAAGTCATGAAGTTTGACGGAGCGTTTCACGCTGTGAGAATAAAGAGAGCATCCTTCTCTTTCCTGTCTACCCTAATTATCTTCTGTTTGACTTTTCTTGTCTGTCATCCTTTGTTTCTCTCTCCCTGTCACAGGCGTGAACAGAAACACAGTTATCTGAGAGCTGCATGGGCAATAAAGCGAATGATCACATTCCTGCGTGACAGTTTGAGATTTTCCAATTTGACACAGAGTGGAATCTCGCACCTGTTCCTGCACAAACACACACACACACAAACACCCGCGCACACACACACCCGCGCACACACAGTCTTACGCTGCTAAGTGGGGACTTTCCATTGACTTCCATTCATTTCTAAAGCCTAAACCTAACCTAAACCTTACCTTTATCCTTTTCCTAACCCTAACCATCACATACCTAACCCTAACCCTAACCCTAACCCTAACCAAAACTCAATTCACACCTTAGTCCTAACTCTGACCCCTGACCCTAAAACAGGGTTTAGCCAAGTGGGGACCAGGCTTAGGTCCCCACTTGGCTACCGTTGGTCCCCACATGGTAGGGTGTGTTAGGAAAATTGTCCCCACTTGGTAGCATACACATGTACACACACACACGCACACACACTGCCACACACCTACCCACGCACGCACGCACAAACACACGCACACACACAAACACACACACGTGCACACACTTACTCTCCGATGCGCATAAACACAAAGCACCTTTTGAGCTTGCACCGAGCTGCACACCAGGGCAGGTTCATGGGATACAAACGTGGTTCGGTGTGCGGAGTGAAGGCAAAGTCAGAAGAAAGTGTCACAGTGATAACAGTCCTTGAAAATAAACTGTCAGGATTATAATTAGAAGTGAGTTTCCTGAGGCTCCTGCATGCAGATCGGCAGCTATAACAGACTGGTTCTGAGCCAAGACCAACACTTTGGGTTTTTCATGTGTTGGCATCCGAACGCAGAACTGTCAGTCACAGGTAAATGCTGTTTTGTGTGACAGTTTGATAAAATTTTCAGGCTGGTGTTATCAGATGGCGAATAATGAGGCCTTTACACCAGAGGGCAGATATATCAAATGCTGGTTAATGTGGCTTGTTGCGTTGCAGTGACTTTTACCATCCCCCCTCAAGCAGCTCCTCCCTCTGGGAGAGAAGATATGCTCCCCTATGGGGTGAGAAGGGGATACATGCTAGACTGGTGGGTTTAGTATGGGGACCAAGGTCACGTCTGGGAAAAAAAGAAAGAAGGAGAAGACCAAAAAAAAACAGAACAGTGTGGGTTCTATGTGAGAGACTCAGCACAGCTGCCACAAACTGTTGGGCTGCAGACAAAAAAAAAAGAAAAGTGTAGAAAAATGTATTTCATTGTGTTGCTAAAACGGGGTCTAGGGACTGCGGCGGTGGCCTGTTTGAAAAGTGGCGTTAATATGTCAAGAGGTTTGACCTCAGCCAGAACAATGCGAGTGGATGGAGAACACACAATCAGAGCTACGGCCACGGAGGAGTGATGGGGGCGGGGCCAAGCGATGGGAAACAGACTCCACTTCCTGTTTTTCTTTCTGTATTGTTTCCTTCCCAGCTTGACCTGGCCTGTGGACGTGTGAAAGTGTGTGAGGACTGTGAGGTACATGGCAGTGACCTGTGTGTGTGTATGTGTGTGTGTGAGAACTTCAACCTGGCTCCTGACTCTAGACAGTCAAACAACCCATTCTGCGAACTCTTGGTAGTGTTGGCATTGGTTACGGTGGGCAGCATGTGCATCTGCTTTTGAAATTCGCCACGGCTCATAAATCCGAGATTTTCTTTTACTCGACATCCATAAAATTTTCAGCGGTATTTCTAGTTTTGCACCTGTTTCTCTCAAAAGGATGTAAAACAAGAACCTCGCCGAGGTTTACTGTTCTGTAACCGATCTCGGCTGTTCTCCAGTTTGCTGAAGAAGTTGTTCTTAGGAGGTCTCACAAAACATTTTCACGTCTTAAGACTTTACAGCCACAAACTTGTAATTTGAACCCCCAAAATAAACTCCAAGGCAAACATGTACATTCAGAAGTCCCCTATTTAGTGAACATAATGAACCAAACATAAATATCAAACGTTAGGCTGGTGGTGGGTTACAATTTTTATTATATATATTTATATATGCATATATTGCTTGTTGTTTTGGTTTCTTGATTTTGTTTTCTCTTTCTGCAGGTTTAGAGGCAGACTTGTTTACTTGTGTTCTCTCTATACTCATTTCTCTTTTTTCTCCTCTTTCCTGTTAAGCTTTCTTTTCTCCTTTCTTTTGTGTCTCTGTGTCCATGACATTTGAAATAAACCCAAAGAAAATTCTAAAAAAGTTTTACATTAATATCAATATTTAATGCTATAACGCTCCCCTTACGAAAGTAAATCGGTCCAGTCTGACCTCGACACTCTGACAACAATTCTGAGTGCCACACCGCCGGACAGCACACGTTTAAAAATATAGAAAGAAAAAAAAAAAACTATGTAAGCACCCTCACTTTGAGCTCCACGATGCTCTTGTTGTCCTTGGATGTCAGTTTGGGGTCCTGGAACAGGGGTCCTCCACATAGATCAAATCCTTCTGGTCTGTCAAGTAGCCGTCCAAGAGAAACGCCACCTTGGTGACCACCGGCGGCTGCAGGGGAAGCTTAGCCAGGGAAGGCGTGGTGCACTGGATGGAGGTCTGGTTTTCACCGTACACACAGTTCTGAAGAAAACACACAGAGCAATGTTAGACAAACAGAAATGCTGGAAAGGCCAAACCACCCCCCCAAAACAACAATGTCTGTGTTTTCAGTTTGGCAACTTCTTTTTTGCACCAAACACATTACCCAAGGCAACAGCTGTTGCCTGAGCGTTTTATCTCATGCTGGTTTTTTGTCCACATGCAGGCCTCCATGTCAGAAACAGACATGTTACAGGATGGGAAGAAGAACATTTTGGTGATGATGCATTTTCACGTGTTTTGTTCAATTAGGATGGAAAACTCAAAAAGCAGAACAGATTCTAGTCAATGAATGTATCATGACAGTTCAATGACTGATGGGGCTTTTAAGATTTTATAAAGTATTCCCTTCCTCTAAAACAGCACAATCAAAAAAATGTAAGTCACACATATGTTGTACAGGAGTCGAAATATAACAAGAAGAAAGTTGTGCGAGAATAAAATCGTAATTATGAGAATGAAATTATAATATTACGAGAAAAAAGTAATACAAAAATAAAATACTAGTGTAAGAAAAAGAATAACTTTGAAATTATCCAGGAACAAAGCCATAATATTACTAAAGTTGGAGTTGGCTTGGTTGTTTACAGCACAGGCAGGTAACCTCTGGAAAATTCCTACTGTACTGTTACATTATATATGTCAAAACATTTGGCTAAAATCAGATCCAATCGTTTCAACCTTCAACACAAAGTCATTGCTTCTCAATAGCAGAGGCTCCAGACTCTGAACAAAGCAAAGTTTAGAACAAAAGACTGATTAAACCAGGCAGGAATGTAGTTTTTACGCAATAATGACGTATACTTGCTTACAGTTCTTCTTCTTCTCTTTTGACAAATTGTCTATCTTTATTTCATGCTGTCCTCTCCATCCTCTACCATCACTCCAAATAACTCCATGTTTTCTGTCATCATTAGTCTCCTTTCTGGGACTTGTGCAGTGTTTCCATTAAATAAAAGAAACACAACTCAAATCCCACCTAATTAAGTTTCGAGTGGAAAAAAAAGTCATTAAAAACATCATCCTCCAACTACTTCCTGTTGTCTTTTTTGTATTTTGTGCCAATGGCAACATCTGTTGATCATGTGACTCTTGTCACATGACTCTTGTCACATGATCAAGAGTCTTGTGGTGTAAAAAAAGTGTTTCCACTTTTACAAGAAGAACCAATTTTGATAGGGGCAAATGAGCCCAGTGCCAAAAAGATTATTTTATTGTTTCCATTAATCTAATTTATTTTGGAAGTGTCAAAATGTGCAATGGAAACACAGCTGCTGTCTATCCTCTCAATATGTCAGAAAAATATCTGGCAGGCCTTAAAATTACATTTCGAATATCCTTTTATATTTTATGAAAATAAAACTATTCTTTACAAAGGAGAAACATAAACAAGGTCAGTAATAGCAGGAGTCTTCAAAGTGGAACTCAAAAGTACTTTGTGAACTGGTTAAAATCGCACTTCGAACACTCGGGTCTGTTTTCTTCCTGCCCGCAGAGCGCCACTGAAACAGCAGTACTTCCTGTGTGGCTGAAACCTCTGACACGAGGAGTGAGCCGTGGCAGTCCAGATGGACGCGCACAAAAAGGCCCAAACCACGCAGGCATAAAAAATGGCTGTGTTTATATGTGTAAGGGGCAGCACAAGCAGGAACCAAAACAGTCTAGTAATCCCGACTCAGACCAGCAGAGAAACAAAAGGGCCGTACGTACGGTGGGCCACCGCCGGCCCGCTCTGCGTCGCCTCCCCACAGGGGCAGCAGAAAGGAAAAATACCCAGTGAATTAGAGGAAACCTCAGTCATTTTCATTGTTCAGTCGCTGTCTGCTCCGATAGGCAGACGAGGCTGGGAGCAGCTGTAAATACAATCGTTGGCTGACTGAGCGGGAGCGGCTAGCCAGAGCAGAGCTTAACTGTGGGGGTGATGAGAGAAGCAGCCATCCCCGAATCTCTGCCGACCCCCGAAGGATCATTAGCAAAAAAGAAAAAAAGCCCAAGAGTTGCTACAAAAGCATTTGTCAAATCTAGAGTGATTTATAAGTTTGACCCTGTTTCCTGCTGTGTGATCAGCTCCTTGGGTCAGCCTGGTTTTCTTTACTCTAGATTGTTCTGGATTTCACACTTCCTTATTTTGATGATATTTCATTTGTCATTGCATATGAATAGATGGATCTATGGCAGATTGTTAGGACAGAAAATGCTGAGATAACTGGACATAAAATGAACAGCAGCTCAGCCGTTCAGCGCCTGAGGCGCAAAGAAGTCAAGTTGTTTTGCTTTTGACATCATGACGCTGTTCACCTGACAGCAGCAGAGTGAAAACTTTACATGGAGGCTGTGGCAAGTCTGACAACAGATATCTGACAGACAGTAAGGATGTTTCCATGACCTCCTCAGATCGCCTCACAATCTGCTGCAGCGAGCAATCAGATATGTACGACGGCGTGTTGGGGCCACTGTAGATAGAAAAAAAGAGTAGCAAACATCCTCCAAGAAAAACTCAGGAATTTTGAGATTAGTCTCAGAAAGAACATGGATAATTTCTGAGTTTGAAAAGTTAAACATTTTCTAGAGAAAACTAAGGCATTTTGAGATTAATCTAAGAAATTTTGAAGAAAATCATGCAGATTTCAGAGTCTCAAAAGTCAAAATACCACTTTGCATCTCAATCAATCAATCAATCATAAAAATATGAAAATACAGTCATAGAACACATCATACAGTAAACCAGAGAAAATTACTTTTCAAGTGCCATCATTACACATCATATATGTTGGTCAGTGTTCTGAAGCAACTCTAAACAGGTGAGTTAAGAGTTGCACCAATGTTTTGGATGGTTTGCAGTTTTCTGGAAGTTTGTTCCAGATTTGTGGTGCATAGAAGCTGAATGCTGCTTCTCCATGTTTGGTTCTGGTTCTGGGGAAGCAGAGCAAAACAAGAACCAGAAGATCTGAGAGGTTTGAAAGGTTTATGTGAACAGTATTTGTGAACAGTATTTGAAAGTCTCTTCTGTCAGTGGAAGGACTGTAGAAGTGGTTGATGCTCAATCTTCCCGGCTGGTGTTTTAGTCAGAACACCAGCAGTAGCTTTCAAAATCCAATTTTTTTTCATTTTGGTAATCCTGTAAATAAACATCCATAATAATGCTGGTGTGATGTAAGCTTATTATGAATTATGCTAATGATAGTAGGTATGTTAGGAATGAAAGAGAATCTGGTGTTGACATGTTGGTATGGGTGCTGGGGGCCCAAATGAGAATCTGCTTAGGTCCCAAAAAGACCTGTGCCGGCCCTGACAATGACTTGTCTTCATTTTGTCTAATGAATTCAGGTTCCTCAAATCTGCAAACACTTTCTGCAACTTAGGTTTTAAAAAAAAAGTTACTCATTCACCTTTTTTCAGTTCCTGCTCTCTTGTCAAGCCTCATGTGTGTGTGTGTGTGCATGAATGTGTGTGGTTGGGTGGGGTTGGGGGGTATGGGAAAGGAAAGGAGATACATGCGGTATTCAGGTGTCAGCTGGGAGGATTTAGTCTGCTGGGAAAAGAAAGGAAGACGAGCCTGACACGAATCAAACCGATACATGAGTTGAGGCGACAGGTGCCTGGTCATGGCCGGAGCTCCTGTTCAAACCCAGATATCTGTATTAGTGAGGCCGTGCTGCGGCAATGGGAAAGGTTCACTTCACCCCTCCTCCTTTTGTGTTTGTACTGTATATGTAGATATACTATATAGGGTTTTTTCTTTGGTTTTGCGATTGTGCCGGTTTTTCATAACAGACGGTATCATACGTCTCTTTCATGCTTGTGGGAAAGATGAGCCAAGGTAACACCAGGCTTTAGCTCAGATCGGAGGAGCAGATATCAAGCTAACCAGCATTTTGTGTCTTATCTCAGTCTACTGAAGCTTCTACAAGCTCTTGGTTCATTAATCTGACTCCAGGCCCTCCAGGTCAGGTTGGTGAACACATTAACCGCTTTGCTACCTCTGGGATGTCCATTTGTGAGACATCCACTTCCAGGGGTTAAGACAATAAGACACTCATACTGTCACTTCCCAGGCTGAGCTCCAACTCCTCCTGTTGACTGGATGGAATTTAACAAGCGACAGCTGAGGCCCGGTGGGACACCAGCCCTTCCTAAATCATTAGTAACGACAGACTCATTTTAGGTTACAGCTTGATGTCCCTTTTGACGCTTCGGTCCAATTTAAAGGGAAAATAGAAAACTGCTGCAGAGCTTTGTTTTTTTTTTTGAGAGTGAACTAAATCCAACTTGAAAGTGAAGCGAACCCTGACTATCAGGATGTAAATTTAACATGCTGCAGCACCGGAGAACTTCTTTTACTGCAGGTACAGTTTCAACCATTAAAGGCGTTGCTACATGAGCGCCACGGGTCGGAATAAGATTAAAGTGAAACTGTTCTCGTGTTTCATATACGCTGGTTACACATGACCAAGGTTAGGGGTAAAGTGGTGGAGTACAGTAGATTTTACAAATTTACAAAGGTTGGTGTGAACTGGCACTTAATTTTTTGTGTATATAAGAAACACTGATCCTGGTCCTGCTGAAAGTTTCTCTCTTTGCTAAAACCAAGTGGTTTCTCTCCACTGTCGCAGCTTAAGATGAGTGATTACTGCAGTCAATGACTCAAAGTAATTAGTTGCTATTTCGTAGACAGATAACATTTTACTGGACGCCAATAAATTATCAAATGACTCTGGGTGCTTTGTATACTCTCAAACAGGCCAAACCATGAGTTCATGTGCTGGAATCTGAACAACTGTACATAAACTCTACGCAGTTAAAAACAATGCATTCTGCCACGTCACAGAGATGTGCTAATTATAACATACAGAAACCAATTGTAGCGTTTCGGTTTGTGTTCGGTTTTAGAGCGACATTGGCTGCTGGCTCCGTTCAGCTCTTATTCAGAGCGAGCTGCTTCAGTGTTTAGCCTTGGCGCGATGAGACAGTTCGTTCCCATCCGGAAGTTTCCAGGTCCGACGCCGAGTGGCTGCTGTTGTCCGTCAGTTCCACTGGAGAGGCTAGCCATTAATCGATTAAAGACGCACCGATGACAACAGCTGGAGAGGGATCATCGGAGTTCTTGGGATTATAAACCTCATTTTGGAGCTTTTAACTTCAGCTTGCCCTCATTGTTGGTGTGTAATGAAGCCTAAGCCCCCCTGAGACCCATCAACTGCTGACCTGAACACAGGTCAATGACCAGAGAAAGGGAAACTGAAATGCGAGACAGCAAGGGTGGGCTCTCTCTCTGTGTGTGCGGGCAATAAAAAAAAGATATTTCATCACAAAGAGTTGAGATGGAACTCTTATTTGAAGTGTGTGTGTGTGTGTGTGTGTTTACTGAGCATATTATTATCTCCTGGCTGAACCTCCAGCGGTGTGTGCATCAGGATGACAGATAGCATCATTACAAGGCACTGTGTGTCCTCAAACCGTCTCCCTTTGGCAAACAGCAGCACACCTTCAAGCTCCGCGTGAACCAGGAAACACTTTCTGCTCTAACAGAAGGCGCTTCATTCAGTCAGCCATGCCGTCATTGTGAGGGAAGAGAAATGCTGCAGAGAAAGTTACAGAAAATATCTATTTGCACTTGTACTTTTGCTTTGTTCTGCTTCCTTAGAGTGAGTCTCAAAACATACATGTTTATTTACTTTTTTACTTTTTTACTTCATTTTGTGTTTTTCCTTTAAGACAATGAAATCATCATCACCAGCAATAAAACCTTTGCCTCCAGGCATAAAAATCTACAACAGTAGCCAGTAAGCAGTGATTAGGGTTACGGTTATGATCACTATTATTGCTCCTTGTCATTTCCAGTAGTGATATAAAAACTTTGCTTGCACAGCACTAGAGCAGCCAAAGGCATGTTGGACATCTGAAAGTTTTACCTTCAGCTTCTATGCACCACAAATCTCGAACAAACATCTAGAAAACTGCAAAGCTGCTTTAAGTCAAGGCTGAAAGGCACATAGAACTGTAACAACAGGAACATTCACCAACATGTTTGCTGCGTAACAATGATTTTAATGATTGCACTTGGCAAAATTTAATTTTAAACGATCCGTAGAAATGCACAAATTGAAATGTGGAAAATAAATTTGCTGAGTGTACACACGCCAATTTCGAAAAGACTGACGTTTTTTGATAGAAACTTTTAAACTTTTATCTTTTGCTAAGGAAGAGTGTTTCTTAGGTGGGCGTATTGAAATAGGTGCATTTCGTAAAACTGCAATGGAATGTCATGCGATCAACAGCCGGATGTTACTACTGGCGAAAACGACAAAGAAGATGCCAGGAAGTGGTCATAAGATGATGGTTTGTTTTTGTTTTTCAGACAGTTGGCTCCACAGTTCAGAAAGTATTGTGTCATTCCAACATGTTGAATCTAGTGGTTGCACGACTTCACATTTTTTAATGTCGACCTCAACTTCAACAGTCGAGTTGACTAGTCGCTGTGATGTCATAGAATCGCCAAAAATGCTTCACATCAGCTCACAGGCAGACAGACGATGAGGGCTGATTAATGATGGAATTATGAATATATCTCATGTAACTACCATGATTTTTAACGACGAACAGACATATTCAAGTGTGATTTCAATTTCATTTCTTATGTAATGGAAACACTGCAACTATAATATTGTGTTTTTCAACTTCAGAAGAACATAGATCATGATTTGTGCACATTTTCAATGGAAACACTTGTGTGATGTATTGATGTTTTTATATTTTTTAGCAATGTAAAGCACTGAACTGCCTTGTTGCGGAAGAGCAATATAGAAATAAACTTGATTGATTGATTAAGGTTTATATTGGTTTGTTGTCAGAAAACAAACGAAAACACAAGGAAAACAAAACTATCAGTGACATTTATGCACAACCCTCACATGAACAGATGTGTTCATGTGAACTTCAAACCAAGTCTAGTTTTGTTTGGACTTATGAACTGGGTGAGATTTTATATGCATTAAACGCCTTTTCATTGCCTTCGTAATTGAGCACAGTCAACTTTGGAGGCTTGAATAGCAGCGTGGTGAAAGTCATGTTGAATAATTTCAAACAGCTCCAGGCTGAGAGTGTAAAAAGCAGCTGTGCTGAGGCAGAGATGACGCTTCCCAGACACAAGGCTGCGCGTCGCAGCGCCAGGCCCGGTGGAGGTGAGGGGAGCCAGTGGCTCCATGAGGTTCTGCTACTGTGCATGAGTCATGGGGTGACAGCTGGATCCTGCAGAATAAGACTGAGTTTCCATTTCCTGTCCTCCATGTGTGTCTGAAACTGTAGCTGTTTTCCTTTGTCAGGAATTCTTTTTCTTCTGAAACGCTTTCTCGAATGCAATTTGAAAAAAAAAAAAGAGAATAACATTCATGTGTCTGAGGTAGTGAAATGTTTATTAGCTCCCATTTTCATTTTTCGAGTCAAATTGAGTTCGGATGTGGAAAAGACCCAACCAAGCTGAGTTCATGAACTGAAAGTCATCAGTCAAAGGTAAAAAAAAAGAAAAAAGCTTTCGACTGCAAATAAAGATAGTCATGACAGGACAAATTCCACAGTAGGTATTTTTGCTGAATATGGAAACATGAACTCGGGCCTTTTGAATTAAAACCTTTGATCAGGCAAAATGTCTTCCATTATAAAGACGTCATGGTGAAATAGGCATACATAAAGCTCCTATGATGGAACAATTCAAGTTCAGTAGAGCAAGACAAGGCTTCAGAAATGTTTTACTGAAAACTAAAAATTGCTTGTTATCCCTTCACAAATGAAGGTTTCACAAATCACCAGCTATCTTTCACAGAATTTTCAGCTAGTCAGTCACTCCAGTTTTCCACAATTCCACACATGTGGGAAATCAACATGTCCCCATATTTCTTTAAGCAGAAGCATAATTGTGTTTTTATTGCAAAAAAAATTGCAAAAATATTATTTGTAGATGGCAGTATTTTGAACTTATACTTCACTGCTGACTCAGGTTTACTTGATGTCAAGTTAAAGTATGCGGTATTATGAATAACAAAAATGTAGCTATTTAACATCTTTAAAGAATGTCTGTTTTATTTGCTTGGTATTTTCACATCAATTTTCCTTTAACTATAAGTTTTCAAGGTAGTTTAATTAGAAAATAAAAAAATATATGTAAAAATTCTTTGCAAAAATTAGTACTATGAATTTGTGATCTTCACTTCAAAAGTTGTAGTTTTTGGCTTTCACAAAAGTACAAATAAAGATTTTATGAATCTCAAACTGGGTTTTAAAGAATTTTGTTAACTGTAGAATTATCCAGTTAAGTTTTTATTAGTTTAAGAAAGTCATCAATCAATTAATCATTTTCTAAACTGGAATGATTTTTGACCCAGTCAACTCAAAAAAGTCACTGAATACTTTCAAACAAATAAAAGAAAAACAATCCTGATGTAGCATGTAACTCAACACATTGTGGAAATGTAGTGGAGCAAAAGTCGAAACTATGGATGAATGATGAATTAACTATGCAAGTTAATTAAGAATATGTAAAAAAATGTACTTTAGTAACAAAGTGCTTGTTCTCAGCTTGTTCACCACTGAATATTAGAAACAATCGTTAAAATCGATCCCCACCGTCCAGCCCGCTTTGGAAATAAAACTCTCTTCATCATCTTGCAATCTCAGTCAGACAATATTAAAACCATGAAGAAGAAACATAAAGCGTGACTTTATGTTTCTATTGACGGCAATTCAAGATAAATGATAGTAAACGCTTTTCACAGCAGCATGCTGTTAAAGTGAATGATGCTCATATTTGATCAGACCTGTTGGATCATTCTGGGTCTGAAGACATTTTAAACCTGTGCAGGTGTGTGAAACTAAGAGATTTCCTCAACAAGAGCATCCTACACACCAGAATCCAGTTTAAACATTGTTCTAAACTCATTATCTCATTAAAAAGCCTCGCAGATGACAATAATTGGTCAGAACTCATCCCTCTATCGGGCAGCACAAGGAATGAAGTGACCAGAGGGATGTAAATGATCTGGAAGTGGTTTTCCTGCTAGGCGTTAATGAAGTTAAAGCTGCTGTCTGCTTAACTTCCCATCATTGCTACGCTACAGTTTACTTCACAGCTTTTAATGAGGCAAAACTTAATGTGATTATCACAAATCTAATCATATTTACTCATAAAGCACAATTAAAAATAGTCTTTGACCAAAGTGACGACAATGAAAGGAAAGAGAAGCAATTAGAAAAAAACAGAGATCACAGAACAACAAGCAAAAAGAAGCACAGAGCACACAGGAAATTAGTAACTTCAACAGAATGGGAGAAAATAAAACGATTTGATTGGATACAGGGGTTTTTTTTTTGTTTCTTTTTTACTGACCACACGAGGATCAGCCAGTGCAGCAGTATTGCTTAGTTTAAAAACTTCATTTACAAGCTTATATTTTAATCACATAATCTGCAAAAGGAGAACATAAGAAATATTTTTGGATTTCAAAACATTTGAAATATAAAAAAAACTTGAAAGGAAATGAGTTAAGTCTTAAAAGAGAAAAGTCAGGGATTCATGAAACATTTATGAAATAAGTAAAACTACAAAAATTTAGCTTTTTAAAAAATTATGAGCATCTTATCATGAGACAAGTGATAATAAAACATGAAGAATTCTAAACTTAAGGGGCTGATTGAAAAATCTGGTCAATGTGGCAAGTTTTTTGTTTTCCTGATTACTTGATTTATCTTCAGAATAATAAATAGAATACTAAAAATCATCATCAGCAGCAGCAACCCTAATATTGTGTAAGAAGAGAAATGCTGGGATTAAACTGTATGCAGGAATGTGTCAAATATGCGTTTGACTGATCTTGTTGAGTGCAAGAAAGGAAACAGGTGGAAACCTGTTTCCTTTCAGCTACGTCGAAAAAAAAAACTGTTTTTCACTGAGTGTTTCTCCACTTTGCTCCAAGCAAGGATTTAAATGTGTCAAGATCATGGCCTGGTGGAGAAGCTTCCTGTCGCACTCACCACATGGAAGACATCAGCGTCCTGAGCCGTCTTGAGAACCATCTGGGGCTGGAGGCCGGACTGGAGGTAGGAGCCCTGAGCCGAGACAGTGCAGCCTCCGCTACGGCGAGGGAATGGAGAGCAGCGTTAGCATCAGACACAAGAGATTCCCGCTGGGAGGCACCTGCTGTTTGCGTTAGCAGCTCGTCACCTCCCACTCACTTCCTACTGCTTTAAAACTCCAGCATTAGTCTGCCTCATCCCACCCACCACCTCTGTCAGGCGATGACACACTGACGAATTTGGACCCTCACCTCACGAAGGAGCGCAGCGGCTGGATGCTGCTGATGACTGGGTCCTCGTTGTAGGTGAACGACACGGGCGCCTGGCGCTCCACCGAATCCACCGTCAGCTTCACCGGCTGTTCTGAGGGGACGGCATGTGTGTGCGGTGGCGTCTTACATGTCAGCCTGGAGAACGACAAGCTGAGGGCGAAACGGTGCAGAGGTTTTCTGTTAGCTGTTAGTCAAGCAAAGGATTCTAAAC
Source organism: Poecilia picta (assembly GCA_033032245.1). NCBI lineage: Eukaryota > Metazoa > Chordata > Actinopteri > Cyprinodontiformes > Poeciliidae > Poecilia > Poecilia picta. The sequence goes on from CM065358.1 coordinate 3,540,252, forward strand.
ACTTAAAGGGGCAGTGTTATGTTTTCTGGCTGCGAACAATCAATTATCTATGTTACCTTCAGGTGTTTTAAAGATGCTGTATACATATCAAAAATGACTTAAAAGAAATTTGACTGTGTTTTAGCACATTGAAATTGGGCCTCTGTCTCTTTAAGAAGCTCCCGTTCTTTCTGAAACTCCGCCTTCAGGAAGTCATCACAACTCCTCTATTAACTCCTGGCTCCTCTATTAACTCTTTAATAAGCTTCTCACAATGAACAATTAATCAGCTAATTCCATTATAAATTCAAAAGATTATGGTGATTAATTGGAGGGCAATTTTGTTAATAGAGGCATTATAATTTACTTTATTTATGGTTTTGATTGTAAGTGGTTTTTATTGCCATTTTATTTATTGTTTTATTTCTGATATTCAAAATATCTTCCAGTCCCAGTGTTGATTGATCTTTAAAAAAAATTAAGATTTTTAGTTTTTAAGAGGGAGAACTCTTATTATTATGCAATTATCTATATGTTGCTTGAAAATGATTGTGAAACAACATTATTGTTCATCGAAATAATTACTAGGAGTATTTATTTATTTTTCAACAAAATTTGTTATCATGACAGGCCTATCCTTTAACAATGTTTTTACCAGTCTTTCACTGACAAGTATCTCCTATTATGAGCTCAGTAGATGCTGAGATTCACCAACTGTTTGCTAATTGCTGCTGACTAGTCTGAAGGAGGTGAGTGGGGAGTCACAGAGGGAGGGCTGCTCTGAGGCGGAAGCTTGGAAACTGCAGGTCTGGGGAGAAACTGCATCTCAAATCAAAATCAAATAACATTTTATTTGTATAGCACATTTCAGCAGCAAGGCATTTCAAAGTGCTTTACATAATTAAAATAAAAACAGCATGTGACAGTGAATAAAAAGTTAGAAAGACAAAGATAATTTTTTTCAAAGAAAAAGAAAAAAGGTTAAAAAAGATAAAAACATTAAAACCCGCACCCCTTGTAGGACTTCAGTTAAACATCTCACACCTCAGAGTTTTAGTTAAAATGTCATTTAACAAGGATTCTCACACCCCTAGAAATAGATTCATTTAACTGGGATGTTTTCCGGGGGAACTTTACATAGACAGTGTGAAAGAGAAATAAAAAGAAGTTAAACTAGATGAAAAGTAAAGATAAAAACATTAAAAACATCGAAGACATCAAACCCGCAATTTAGCCATAAGCAACTCTAAATAGGTGGGTTTTAAGCTGAGATTTAAAGGCACCCAGTGTTTCAGCTGTTTTACAGTTTTCTGGAAATTTGTCCCAAATTTGTGGTGCGTAGAAACTGAATGCTGCTTCTCCTCGTTTTGTTCTGGTTCTCGGGCTGCAGAGCAGATCAGAACCAGAAGATCTGAGGGGTCTAGACGGTTGGTACAACAATAACAGATCTTTAATGTATTGTGGTGCTAAACCGTTCAGTGATTTATAAACTAACAGAAGTATTTTAAAGTCTATTCTTTGAGCTCGAAAGCTATGCTAAGTTCACCCAGGCGTTTCACACAGATGAATGGTTACCATGGAGATTAAAGGATTTCTCAAACATGCGGGAATGAATCAAAGCAACTCTTCAGGTCTAATTTAAACAATATAACATTATGTAAAGCTCAAAAAAGTCAATTTTACATAATACTGCCCCTTTAAGAAAAAGTATAACAAAAGAACACATGGAAAGCTTAGAGCATATGCAGGAAAAAAGCAGAAGGAAAGAAAGAAAGAGAGAAAAACCAGGACTTCATTCAGTGAAACATTACTGACCTTTGGATCTTGCAGCTTGCCTTCCCTATAGTCACCACTTGTTTGTTTCCAGTGTCCAGAAAGGCTCCTTTGATAGTCAACATGGTGTTACCAGACTTTGGACCAAATGTGGGAAAGATATTGTTGATTACAGGGTCCTGGATGTATGGATGGATAAATGGAGAGGAAATAAAGAGTTTATTAAAAGCTGTATTAATTAGGTACAACCTTCATTTGCAGCAGCTCAGACAGGAAATTAGACAGAGAGAGAGGATGAGACAAGACATGCAGCAAAGGTTCAGAGTCTGAAACAGAAACCCTGATGGAACCTCTACAATGCGCAGAGCTCAGGTGCAACTTCTGCTTTTATACTGGAAATACATTCAACCCAGATGAAAAATAAAATACAGTGATCCCTCGCTATAACGCGGTTCACCTTTCGTGGTTTTGCTGCTTCGCAGATTTTTTTGTGCAGTTTTTTTCACAGTACATTGTGTTCTGCATCCTGATTGGCTAAACAGTCTCTGAGCTCCTTCTCTACCTATGTGCCAATAACGTTCTGGTATTTAAATATAAGTAATACAGATCGGCCACTCAGGAGATGAAAGCTGAAAACTTTGAATGCCTGCTGGAAAAAACTGTGGCCAGAACCAGCGCAAAACCCGACTAGAGGCTCGCTTGACGAGATCCATCGCTCTGTCGTAGGTACAGCTGTGAATCTCACAGGGCAACTTAGACTTGACAGCTTAATGAGATGACTCAGGATCACATTAAGGCCCGATTGATGAACTCGCACACCCGCTGACCTGAAAACAGGTTTTGTTCTTTGGTTTCAATGTAGAGTATTTACTTATGTTGTATAATAATTGTAAAAACTAAAGGTAACTACTTCAACACGTCTTTTCCTCTGACAGGTTTGTGTCATCTCTATTTCTGTTGTAATCACACCAACACAGGTCTATTTACACAGAAGAGGACATCTGAAGCAAAATTTGTCGCACTGGATTTTATTCAAAAGTGTCAAATAAAAAATGCAAGCCGCATTATTCAGATTTTTAATTGCAGAGAAAATTCGGTCGTTTTCTTTCCATTTTGTGTGGGTTTACTACATGAAATACCTAAAATGTGTTTTGGAAGTTTTGCTTTTTATTGGGATAAACTGTCAGAAATGGCTATGGCTTTTGTAATGTACTATATAATCTGCACTGTGGATAATTATAGGCAGAAAAATCTTAATTGAAAGATGAGAAAATGGACCTCATTTGGAGTTGGTCTCTTTACTTTAATACAAAACAAAACTAAATCTATTCAGAGAGAGAAAGAAAAAAAAACCCAAAACATCTTACCACAAATTTGAAGCCTTCCAGTTTGGCCACCGCGTGGCCACTGGTGACCTTCACCAAGTGCCCGGACAGAGTGAAGTTCCCACTGAACGACGGGGAACACTGCATCTCAGTCCATCTGCTCCCGATCCCCCAAACAACACACAGACCAGGCTTTATTCATTACCACAGCACCCAGCGTTTAGCCTAATTCAATAATCATGCAGTACCCAGCAGGAATGCACAAAGACTTCATCTTTATGTGGCATGGTGAAGGCCATCTTTTTAGAAAAATTTCCTGTAATGAAGTTGTTTGGGGCAATAAGGAGCTCTTGAGTGTGGATTTGGAAGAGACTGAAGATTGTATTCGGTGATTTTTTTTTTTTTTCCCAGCAATTTTTCTGTTAAGGTAGTCATGAGTTGAATGTGGCAGGCTGGGGGGAGAGGGGGGGTTGTGTGGAGGGGTTAAAGGGTGGATGCTTTTTAACATTCCTCCTTCCATACAATCTGTCCTGTTAGAGCAGCAGCCAGGTGTCTCTCTCCCTCATAAAACCAACTTAGCGGCTTTATTAAGGTACACACACCACAGCAATTCTCAAAACCTGGTTATAGCCAGTCAACAACACTAACCCAAAACACATGCACACACACCTGTTGACATTGTCCTGTCTAGCCAGCTTGCACTGAGCTCCTGCCACTTCCACGTTCACCATCGAAGTTTTGAAGTTCTCTGTCTTGTCGAAGCCGAAGTTGCGTCCGCAAATAGTTATGGCTGTAGAACCCCTGATTGGCCCAGAGGACGGGAAAACCTGTGACAACGCAGAGGAGAATAGATCCGTTCTGATAAGAGTTCTGATCGAACCTCAAACTGAAGGCAGTCAAAGTCATTCTGTTAGACCTAAACTAAAAAAAACTTTTTAGTTTTAAGAAAAGACCAGAATCAGACAACTTTCAGCTTGAACGGATCTGACCCGTGATTAGACGTTTAGAGAACACACCATACCTAATCACTGGCAAACACTCTTCAGAGTGGATGCAATTATACAAACAGCTGGTTGCCTAAAATCACTTTTATTTAGCTGATTTCTCTCTACAAAATGATCACAGGGCCTGCACAGTCAGTTGGACAAAGAGATAAAGATGCAAACCAAAATGGTCATTTTGTCATAAACCTCTTGATGAGGAAAGAATATGGTATGGTATGGTGGTGGCAGCCATAAGATTAGCAATATGCAATCAAATACTGCATTGCAGAGAAGGTACATGTCTAATCACTCATAACTAGCGATGCACCGAAATGAAAATTTCTGCTGATATCCGATATCAATATTCCTGGTATGGCTGAAAACCAATATTTACCAATGTTATATGTTTTTCTCTACCTTTTTGACACCTTTGGGGGAAAAACACAACCAGAAACAAAAGGCAACAAGATGGAAATAAATATTGGATGCTAACATCGGCCCAGTGCTGTATTTAGCACCTGTTAATCAGTTTAGTTTTATCCGACCATTGACCTTATGGTGCCATATTTATACCGGCTGTACTTAGCGTACCTTGGTGATGACCGGTGTGCAGTTGTCCTGAGTCCAGATGAAGGTGGAGGGACACTGAGGCCTTCTGGTGCAGCGGCCATCACACCAGCCACACTGTGTCACTTTGGATGACAGCAAACAAGATGTACACGTGGTCAGCTGACCACAGCCTGGGCCAATCAGAGGGATCTTAGTGATCTAGAAGGGAAAATAAAAAAAATTACAACAAAATCCTCTTTAAAAAAAGGACAAAAACATTTAAATTAGGTTATTTAATTTTTATCTGAGCCTGAACATTTATCTCAATCTAAATCTGTAGCTAGGCCTGTCGCGATAAACAATAAATTAATTAATCGCACGATAAACTAAACCTATCGACCTCATTTTAATTATCGGCTCTGTCGTCTATTCCTGCCTTTTTTTCTTTCTATTGATGACACTGAATGAATAAAGGCTCAGCTCCAGGGTTCTCCACTGACCCTCCCTTCCTCATTTCCTTAGTGTAATGTTCAGTGCACACTACATGAGTTGTCGCCCCATTTTCAAAGCCTGAAAGACACATTAGCCAACAGAAATCCTACGCACGTCTCCATCGGGTTCGTCGTGCCGTGTGGTGGCACTTTCTTATGCAGATATTTTGTAGAAGTGAGATGATGATCAAAAGCTTTTGAACCAGCAACAAGAGATAGTGAATAAAATCTGAAGTCAGAATGATCTTGTGTTTCTTTTTTTTAATTGATGAAGCAAAGAACAAAAAGAACATGTAATGTTGTGGATAACCTTGCTGCCTGTGGCCATCAGCACGGCTCCCTCTGAATGCGGCGTGTCTGGCAGAACTACGCTGGCCGAGACGGGATTGGAGTCCAGGCCGATGTTCACATGGGGCGACGTAAACCTGGAGAAGAGTACCTGGAAGGACACATACACTTTATGAACATCTAGAATAGTCTCTGGTCTAGATATCAACATAGCGATTGTGTGATTGCGTTAACAGCAATATGACATTTCAAAAATAAATTTGCTTGATGGAAACACTGCAATTTCTACAGAAAAAAAAACAAACTCTCCTTTGTTGATAAAACGTTTTGTCGCTAAATGAGGTGGGGTTTTTTTGGTCATACCAAAATTGGTTTGTTTCCCATAACTGCAATGCAAGCACTTTTCCCACATCCCAGGGGTCACGTGATGGTTTCTCTGACGCAAACCATGAAGAAGAAGACAACAGGATCACAGAATGTTTTTTAATGACTTATCTGGTGAACAAACTTATTTGTGTGTGATTAGAATAGAAGTACTTTATTCATCCCAGCCGGGAAATTATTGTGCAGTAGCAGCATACACAAACACAGAGATGAAGTTACCAATAAAAATAAAAATATAAAATACTATAAAAATGTAGAATGTAAGATGTAAGGTTCAGAACATAATAATAAATAATAATCTATATGCTAATAATATATACAATATGTACAATAGTGCTACGTGAACAATCTGTGTACTGGTGACTTAACTATTGTTATATAAAGTGATGGCCTGTGGCAGGAAAGATTTCCTGTATCTGTCCTTACAACAACGGAGCTGAAGCCTCTGTGTGAGAAAGTGCTCCGCTGTCTGTCCACTGTGTGGTAGAGAGGGTGCAGCTCGTTGACCACGATAGACAACAGCTTCTTCAATGTCCTCCTCTCCACCACATTCTCCAGTGTCTCCAGTTTCAGTCCAAGTACAGAGCCAGCTTTCCTGATGACCCTGTTCAGTCTGTTAGAGTCGCTGGATCTGATGCTGCTTCCCCAACACACAACAGCAAAGAAAATGGCACCGGCAACAACGCTGTGGTAGAATATCTCCAACATCTTGCTGCACACATTGAAGGATCTCAGCTTCCTCAAAAAGTAGAGTCTGCTCATCCCCTTCTTGTACACAGCGTCAATGTTGGATGTCCAGTCTAGTCTGTTGCCGATCACCACTCCCAGATATTTGTAATCCACCACCTCCTCCACCACCTCCCCCTTAATCTTCAGTGGCTGTGAAGGCGTCTTCCTCCTCCTGAAGTCGATCACCATCTCTCTGGTCTTACTAATGTTGAGCCTCAGGTGATTCTGTTCAGACCACTCCACAAATCTGTCCACCAGTGTCCTGTACTCCCCCTCATCTCCATCTCTCACACACCTGACAATCGCCGAGTCATCAGAAAACTTCTGTAGATGACATGACTCAGAGTTGTACTGAAAATCGTTGGTGTACAAGGTAAAGAGAAAAGGAGAGAGCACAGTTCCCTGTGGAGCTCCTACGTCACTGACCACCACACCAGACAGGACACTGCCCAGACGGACAAACTGTGGCCCGTAAGGTAGTCAGTAACCCAGGAGATCACAGAGTCACCGACACCCATCATCCCCCACAGCTTCTCACCCAAAAGCAGGGGCTGGATGGTATTGAAGGCACTCGAGAAATCAAAGAATGTGATTCTCACCGTGTCTCCTCCACCATTAAGGTGCATATGGGCTCGTTGCAGCAGGAAGATGACAGCATCATCAACTCCTAAGTGGGGCTGGTAGGCAAATTGTAAAGGGTCAAGAAATGTCATCACCTGGGGCCTCAGCTGGGCAAGGACCAGTCTCTCCATAACCTTCATCACATGGGATGTGAGAGCGACTGGTCTGTAGTCCTCAGGGTTAGATGGTCTCGCCTTCTTGGGCACAGGAACTATGTGTGACGTCTTCCACAGCAACGGGACTCTCTCCAGACTCAAGCTCAGATTGTACAGATGTACCAGTACATGAGACAGCTGGCTGGCGCAGGTCCTTAAGACCCATGGTGTGATGCCGTCCGGGCCTGCCGCCTTCCCCTGATGAAGTCTTTCAAGCTGCCTCATAACCTGGCCTGCGGTCACCGTTAGCTGAGAGTTGGTGTTATTATCTGTAGTGGAGGAAGGTGAGGAGGTGAGGGAGTGGGAGGAGGGAGGGGGTGAGCAGATGGGGGGATGTCGTGCAGGAGAAAGCTTGAAGGTGTTGAAGGTGTTTGGAGCGGCTTGAGACGGTGAGGATGTGTGGGGAGATGGAGGTGACAGGGGAGTAGCAGGGGGTGAGCTAAACCTGTTGAAAAACTGGTTAAACTGGTTTGCCCTGTCCAAACTCCCTGCAGTCAGTGTGTCCTTCCCCTTCCACCCAGTGATGTGTTTTAAACCAATCCACACATCTCTCACACAGTTTTGCTCAAGTTTGGACTCAAGCTTCTTCCTGTAGTTGTCCCTGCATGTCCTCAGTGTCTCTTTGAGTTCACGCTGCACTCTCCTCTGCTCCTCTCTGTCTCCAGACCTGAAAGCCATCTTCTTTTTGTTTAGAAGTGCCTTCAGGTCGCATGTAATCCAAGGTTTGTTATTAGGGAAGCAGCGTACGATCCGGGTACAAGTGACAGTGTCCACACAGAACCTGATGTAGTCTGTGATGCAATTGGTCATGGAATCGATGTCCTCCCCATGAGGCTCACAGAGTACCTCCCAGTCTGTTGACCCAAAGCAGTCCTGCAGTGCCTGAGCAGCCTCCGGCGACCACCTCCTCACCATCCTGGTGCGCATGGGCTGCCTCCTCACAAGAGGGACATACCTGGGAGACAATCTGACCAAGTTGTGGTCAGACCGTCCAAGGGGGGGAAGGGCTGTGGTGCTGTATGCATCCTTAGCATTGGCATACAGGAGATCCAGTGTTTTGTTACCCCTGGTGGGACAATCCACATACTGCTGGAAGTTGTTAAGAGTTTTGTCCAGTGCAGCATGGTTGAAGTCACCAGTGATGACCATAAAAGCGTCCGGGTGTTTAGTTTGGAGTTTTGCCACGATTGAGCTGATGACGTCACACGCTGCCGCTGCATCAGCTGATGGGGGAATGTAAACAGCGACCATTATAACGGACTAAACTCCCTCGGCAGATAATACGGACGTAGTCCAACAGTCAGAAGTTCAATGTCAGGGTTCAGATCTTCTCCTTCACGTTGACATGGCCAGGATTGCACCACCTCTGACTCACATAAAGAACAATCCCGCCACCTTCTTCTTCCTACTCTTGGAGAGTCTCTGTCCCCCCGCACCAGAGAATATCCAGGAATCTCCACGTTGTTATCCGGAACGAGCGCGTGTAGCCATGTTTCCGTGAAACAGAAAATGCTACACACCCTGTAGTCTTCCTGGTTCCTCACTAGCGCCGTCAGTTCGTCAGCCTTATTTGCCAAGGATCTCACGTTACCCATTATAATAGCCGGTAACGCTGGTTTATGGCATCTCCTCCGTATCTCCTTGGGAACAACAGGCCTGACACCAGGCGACAGCTCAGGTCCACACAGCGCAATCAGCTGTTCGCGCGTGTAAACAATCCGTTACTCCTTCCAACCATGTTCTCCGTTACCATGTTATCCGTTAGGTAGAAAAGGTAACAAAAAAACACGGAGAACAGCGACAAAAACACGTCCAGTCCTTCGTGGAAGAGTAACTAATTGTTGTATGGAGCAACAGATGATGAATTAAGAAAAAAGAATAAAAAGAACACAAATTATAACTGTTTCCTGATTAATGAAAACATTACAATTGCAAAATTGCATTCTTTTCAACAATAGCTGAACATTGACAACATTTTGTGCACATTTATAATGGAAACGCAGCTACTGAGAACCAAGGAACCTCTCCGAGTTAATTCGATGTTAAATCAGTGAAATTTGGTGTTGGTTGTGAGGTTTCAGGTAAAAATGGGTTTAATTATTTTTTTCATTATCCTACTGCATCTCTTCAAAACTTCAAAACAGACTAAACAGCTTAGAGTTCCTAACTACGACCTCAAAGTCAGGTGTTTGACAAAGACATTTGCGTTTCGTCCTCACAGTACATTCCTTCCAAAAGGGAGGTTAGGTCAGGACGCTCTGTCAGATGGCGGGATTTTATTCACTCACCACCTTTTCATTGATGCAGAGGTAGCCTAATAAACGGCAAGAATAATAAAAAGTGGGACATGTCATATGTAGTCTGTTTGATAGAAGGAGTGAAGAAGCTAGAGGACATCCATAAGTTATTGCTGTGCTGTGCCAGCACACCCTGACAGGGAACTGGGGCAGATAAACCATCCAGAATGTATCACCCCTCCCTGAGGCCTCTCTGCTTTGCCCTATTTTATAACATGACATTGAGTAAAGCAGAATTATGAGAAAGCAGCATTTTTTCTTTTTCATTACTGTCAGTGCTAACGCTACTAAAAGCTCAATGACGCTTGGCAAGTCAGACTCACTTCAGCTTAGGATCCTCCATAGAGACGCCACAGATCCAACATGAACCCAAACTGGTTGGGTGAACCGAGCATGTGCAGAGACATGCAAAAATTATTCACACCTCTTGAACGTTCTCACATTTTGTCACTCTACAACCATCATGGGAAAATCTGTCAGCAGGACAACTACCAGTTGCACTTTCCTCAAACCTGGTCTGTGGGTCAAAGTGGTAAAGGAGACCACTGGTGAGAGGAAGACATGCGAATTCCCATTATATTCACTTTCAGAAAGTGGAAATTGACTTCTTATCGTTCTGTATGCTAATATTAGGTAAACATCAACCAACAACTCCAGGCTTACATACAATGAAATCTTGAATTTCACTAACACACACATGCCCTCACACCTTCAGCGAAACACATCTGGTGCAATATTTATCCGTTGTGGTTACGCTGCAGATTTTGGCTTTGGAACAAACAAAACTGAACAGGGTACAAATGGGGTATGTGGTCACTGCAGTAACGTGAGGCTTTTCTAAATTATACACACACCCACACTTAGATGTGCACACACACACACAAACACACACACACCTAGCAGCCAGCAACACAGTTGAGACAATCCAGTGGTGACTTGTGTGTGTGCGTGCGTGCGTGCATGCCTGCCTGCGCGTGTGTATGTTTTATGGCACTGGCCAACGGGCGCTGAAGCTGTTGACTGTTTCACCCTTTGGTTCAAGCCTATGATGCGTCAGGGCATCCAGGAAATACACGACACACTCAGTGTAGTAAACTTTAAATGTACTTTTTTACTCAGTTGGCTGAACCGCAGCTTGGCCTCTGATTCCTCTGCTGAGAAACATCTTGTTTTCCAGCATAATTCTTTCACTGCTTGAACCTCATGATCAACGTTAGCTTTTGTGACAGCCAGGATAATAGGTGGCTTTCCGCAGGGGACGGGGCCACACAACAACCATTTCTCTGGAGGTAATAGTGGTGTAAATTACAGCTTATTGTATTAGGAGCCTGGGGGGAAGTTTGGCCTATAAACACTGGCACTGTGTAATTCCCACAGTGGGCCGACTGAAGTCGAGGGAACGCTTCCTGAGTCAGTCCACTGGGGGGGGAAACAACGTTCCTTTTCTTTCACTGCCTCTGCCCCATATTCCTTCTCGCTTTGTCCACCAGGGCTGACAAGGAAGCTCAAACGCATGTAAAGTTGACAGGTCCTTTTGACCCAATGAACAATGAAGTTGATTTTGATGAGAACGTCTTTTAGGTTTTCTTCTGCGTAGCTTTAGATGAAGGCAGCAGGTGGTCAGGGGGTCATCAGGTCAAATGCATACCAAGGTGACTTTGGGAAAAAAGGTTTCCGTCTGGGTTCAAATGAAGGATCTTAGTGACTTGGAATTACAAAGTAAAAATTAGTCAAAAAATAATTATTGGACAATTTAAAAAATCTTACTGCCTAACGAGCAAATACTGATTCTTTCTAACAATGTTTAAGTTGACGGAAAAGCTGACAATGTTCAGACTGGGTTGGAGTTAGGAGGTTCTGTTGCTGGAATAAATCTCTAGTGGAATTGCAAGGGAGACTGAACTTACATTTAAAACAACAAAAACAGAAGATGTCTTAAAGCTCCAACATGTAACTTTTATAAAACATATTTTTACATATGTGTTAAAACTTTCACCTTGTAGCAACCGTATGGTACAAGACAGATAAAATGTGAAGATCTATCTCCTCCACCCTGAGTGAAGAAATGAACCACTCCTGACCAGAGCCAAGACTGTCAATAAGCCTCATGTACTCACTGCTCAATGTGGTGACTATGCTAACTAACCTCAGTGTTCATGACAGCTTCTGCTATCAGAAAAAAGCTGTAGTTTACCACAAGGGGGAGGAGAGGATGAGCAGGCATGTGCAAGGGTGATTTCCAGCGCTAAGATCCGCCTCCTAGCTCTGATTGGTTGTTTCTTGATAGCATTGAGAGAAGGCAGAGGAGTTTGATTTTCTTTCGCTTATTATGTGTCTCATACCAAACTGTCAGTAAATAGTGACAGTTTCAATACATATGTAATAAAATATTTATCTTTCATAAAAGGTGCATACTGCAGCTTTAAGCTTTCATTTTACTTCAGGCTGTAATCCCTAAAACTGGCTCGTACTCATTTCTTCCTATTCTCATTCTTCTATCGGATGCTATTCTCTGCTTATTCTACAAGCAAAGACTTAAGCCTGGTCGTGTGGCGGTGCGCTGCTTGCCACTGCTTAACTAAATGGTTAACTTTGTGAAGTTTAGACTCCTGCTTTAGCTAAAGCTGAAAACAAATCAGCGCGTGTATGTTAGCGGAGATGGAGCCTGGGGGGAACGGGGCTCTGGGTATTGGGGTGAAGAGGGGGGGGCTAAGCGTGAAGTGGCATGGCTGGCTTTAGGACTGACTGTGGAAAAGCACGGCAACAGCTGCAAGGAACTCGCAGAATGTCGTGCAAGGGAACGCGTTAGAGAAGCCCCAACGTTCACCATTAACGTACCGTTCAGTCTGTAAGCCCCCTTGCTTTCCACTGCCGCTGTCTCTGCCCTTCCTGCCTTTCCTTGCAGCTGTCAAGCCAATTTTCCATGTCTCTGCTGCTTTTTTTTGTGCATGCTTTTTATTTCTTGAGTTTCGAAAACACGTGACGCAACTCAGCTTTTGCTTTTGGCGATTCATTCTGTTCGCAATAGTATTTTAACAATGCGACACAAATCGCAGGCCTCAGTCAGCAGTCATGACCCTGACATGTTGTTTTACTGATGGAATGGCGGGTAAAGCAGGAAACAAGGTGTTACATTCTATGGTGTGACATGAAACAACACGAGTTTGCCATTGGAAACTGATTAAACTACAACAGCTTTAATATATGCACTGCACTGTAAAACATTTGAGCAGCATTTAGTTTGTGTCTACTATGTTCTATTTTTAAGTCAAATAAAAAGTAAGTTTTAGATTTTGAAATGTGTGAGTTTGTGAAAGATAAACTTACAGTAGAAAGTTGTGTTAAAGTTTTATTCATTTTGTCAAACCTCCAATAGTTGATTAAAATAGAGCGTTTAGGTTAGCACTTAAACAAAGCTTAAAAAAAAGAAAAAGACAGGAGTGGGAACTATTTCCCAGAGTGCTTAGCAGCATGTTTTTTGTGTTATATTGATCTTGTGTTATAGTGACCTAAAGTGTGTTATTAAGGCAAATGTTTATTTAATGCAACTGACAGTTTGAGGATAAATCCTATTCACACTTAATGTTTCTGAACATAATTTTTTTGTGATGTTTAATAAAATTCCTTATCAGATTAGAATTTAAATTAGTAAAGTAAAAAGTTATTTTAAGTTATTTTAACTTAATACTAAGAGTGAAAATAGTAGATGAACTAGATGAGGGCAGTTTTTTCTATGATATTGTGAAATAATTATTTGGTTTAAATTGCAGCTTGAAGTTAAAACTCACAATTCAAGATTAATTAACTTAAATGTTTCTTGTTTCATTGTTGTTAAATCAACTTTATGAACTTTAACTTCTGAGTTAAAAAGCAAAACAGTTTTCTTGTTGACGTTAATTGAATTGTCAAGGCAGCAGGTGAACTTTCATTTTAAACCACCTTCAAATGTTTTACAGTGTACTTGCATTACTCAGCTGCAGCCTTCAGAAAGCCAGATTTGGCCTGATTATGAAACAAGACAAATAAGAACCACAGTTTATGTGCAAAGCCATCCTCCGAATTATGTAAAGACATCAAACAATTAAAGATTAACTAATGTCTGAAATATACTCAGGGTGTTGAAGTTTTGTTTACTCATAAAAAGGAATTTGATGTTCTTTCATTCTGGCAGGTGTTTGATCAAATGGCACACTTTAACTTCCACTTATGGCACAAGATATTAAAACACCTTGATGTCTCACCAAAGAGAAATCTGTCTGCACTATGCAGTTACTTCCAGCTTATGATTCTCTGGGGAAGTATTTCGGGCTGATGTTATGAATGTGCAGTCTTTGAGCTTGGCACTCTGTGTATATCAATGTTTTAGAGAGCTATTTTGAAGGAAGAATGGCAGTAGGTTCTGACAAATCCAACTAATATCAAATTGGCATTGAAGAATCCATGAGTTCCAAAAAGCTCATGTGGCATCAGTTTACGTACTCGGTGAAGAAAGAAACAGTAACATTACGTGATGAAAACATTTTGTAAACACAGCAAAAATGCTGCCACAGGCCAATTGCTAGCTGCTAAACATATCGTCTTGTTTTGTTGTGTAGTGAATGGCCTGGATGTATTTTGATGTATTCATGTAGAGCAGAGTGCCCAAAGTTGGTCCTCAAGGGTCGGCATCTTGTATGTTTTAGTTCTCTATCTGGTTTAACACGCCTGGATCAAATGATGGCTCATTAGATGGCCTAAGAGGAACATTGACATGCTGAAAAATTGTTACTACCACCAGGGAGAGAACTAAAATGCAGGATGCCGGGCCTGGAGGACCGACTTTGGACACCCCGATAAAGAGTTTCTGCCTACTTAGTCCTAACAGAGAAACTTACATCTAATTTAATCACTCCCATGCAAACAAACACCTGCCACATAAAAACAAAGTTGACATACTGCACAGGATTTTGGTTTTACCAGCACTTTGCAGTCAAATCAGAAGCCTGGTGTTGATCTCCTTACCTGTATATGCCGTCCATCTGCCGTGCCAAGGTACGCTACAGTGCGACCACTGACTGGAACCACTGTAATCGATGTGACCAAGGTGTTCTTCAAGTCTTTGTGCCAGAACTCCAGCCTCTGGACAAACTGGGTCACCTGCAGGCGGTACATGCCCTCTTTCCCCTCGTGGATTCCTTCGTGGGGGTCGCAGTCATCCGAGGAAGTCTGCAAAGAAACCAAACGACATCAGACAAATAAAAAGTCCAACCAAGAAATGTCTTTCTGTTGTGGTTTCAAGAGTGAGTTTTTGTCCCCCTCCCCAACATCACCAGCAACAACATCCGTTTATCTATTAAAAGAAGAATCTGGAGTCTGGAGTTGGCATAAAAGGCTGCTGATCACCAGAGATAATTAGAAAACTGCTGAGAAGGAGACGGGGATCACATTTCTCTGTTCAAACAGAGCCTCTTAAAAACCACTTGCTATATAATATCATGTAGAACTATTTGTTTTCATATCTGACCCAGTGGGGGGGGGGTTAGAAGCCAAACCTGCTAAGCCCCCCCCTTTAGCTACTCTTTCATCAGGCTGAGCTCGTAATGGAGGTCTGGCTATGATAGCACCTCTAGGGCAGGAACGTGTTTTGTTGGACAGTGAGGGTTGCTGGATTTCATGGGAAAAGGAGAGACTTTCATGCTGTTTTTCATTTCGCTGACTGCATCCAACTGTCTCCACATGTTGTTTTTCTTGTACTTTGTGAATCTCTGGTTTCTTCCAGACTAAGAGTAAAGACTTAAATCTCACTTTCTGTCCATTGTTGTGTCTGGAGCTTTTAGATCTTACAGTGAAAGCACAACTTGTGTCCAGGGTTTGATCCTCTCGCCATGCTTCCCCCACCTTCCCTTCCTGGCCAGTCTTGTTTTACTGCCTTTGCTCTTTGCCTGTTTAGTCATGGCATTCTGTCCCCGGCCTCAGATTTCATTAATTATTAATGACCCAGGGGGTGGCAAGTCTCTCGAGGCTCTTTGGGTCCTTGACCTGAACACTTGACCAAGCTGTAGCTTTCTGCTGTTTACTCAGCTCTGGCGCATGACCTCTCCACTGGAGCGATGGAGCTCAGGTTGAACGATCATGGCAACTTGCTAAAAATGTCGAGCTGAAGCTGAAAACCTGATCTGGACTTAACAACACTCCAGTCCAACATATTCTTGCGTCCGATGAAGTCATAGCACCATTATTTGCGGTTTGTGTGAACCTTCCTCTGTCATTTGTTTAGGCAGACAGGCTTTGAAGATGAAGAGAACAATAAGCTTGTAATAAATCTGGAAAGTTAATTTATTCTCTTTTTTTCTGTTAACTTCTACTTCAGGAGATCAGAGACTTCTAGAAGGGTTAAGATAAAACGTCAGAGACACGATCCGACCTGACCGGCAGATGGTGGTTACATTTTAAAAAGGCTTAATATGAACACAAGACAAAGCTGAAGGAAATTGAAATTTGGCATAACTTTTGAACACTCTCCTGCTGTTCATCTGGGTAACAAAAAAAGGCCAACTTATCTGCCTTGAATTAACTAAAAAAACAAGGGAAGATGGTTCAAATTGGATTAAAAAATGACAGTCCGTGACTGAAACATATTAAAAACTGGATGACAGAATGGACACGTAGCAACGAGGAAAAGAAAAAAAAACACAAAATGTCTCAAGAAAAGTCAAAGGAGTGATTTATTGTTTGAACATGAAGTAGAAGTTGTGTGTTTTAGAACATCTCTGCAGTATTTTTTTTTTTCAGGAGGTTTTGTTTAAACCGTTTCACTTTTTGGGGAAAAAAGTGAAAAGTACTCAGCAGTTGCTAAAACCAATTACTTTTAAAAAAATACCTGACACTGGCACGTCATCACTGCAAAAATGATGTCATGCTGGATGAAACAGCAGGCCCTGGGCTGATTATTTTCAGAGCAAACAAACAAGACTTTGGTGTGTTTGTTGAAGCGGAGCAGTCTGATGTGATGGCGATTGCTGAGCGGCATTCCTCTGCCTCTGCTGAGGAATTCCTGTGGATCAAGAAGATGAGATTGGACAGCGGAAGGCTATTTTGACAAGTCCAGTTTGAAGCTGCGCTGCTGTTATCCTGGGCTGGTTCTTCAGCCTTTTCTGGGCTGGCATGTGATGGCGTCCCCGCCAGGAAAACAGGTTCGACGACACGCCGAAGTCATCACGACTCAAATATGTCACTTCAATTAAAAAAGGAAAATTTAAAAAGTAGAACATTGGGAAAAATATGGAAGAGTTTCCCATTAAAACCTGGTGAACAAACAAAACAGCCTAGTGAAGGTGAAGGAAGGATCCAGACAGGTCAAGGATAAAGTAGCCTGGTCGTTACCTTTCTACATAACGATTCTCATCTCCTAAGCAAATTTGTTCCATTGAGCTCAATTTCTCAAGATCCATCTCGTCCTGGCCAATCGGTGAACAGAAGGCAGGAGCTATGAACGATGATGTTGAGTTTCTGTGCTGCTTTTGCATTACGCTTTTAGAGGAAGTGAACGGAGGAAGTTGGCCAAGCTTCCAAATATTGAGTCGGAGCAAAAGGAATGTTTAAGACATTTCAAATCCAGATCCAATTTATTTCTAAAGCGCATTTAAAAAGCATAAGTTTGCCCAAAGCGTCGTACAAAACCAAGACAAATCAAGGAATAAACACAAAACAACATTAAAAACAGACACATAAAACCAAAGACAATAAAAATAAAATATCATCTTACACCAGGCCAAACGTTAAAGAAGAAAAAAATGTTTTAGAAAAAAACTTAGAAACAGGAAGCAAAGATACCTGTCTAATATCCAAAGTTTGGGAGTCTAAACAGATAAAGCTCAATCTAAATTTCTGCGTTGCTAATTGGGGCCAGTAAAAGCAGCTGGAAGCCAATGAAGGGAGGCCTGGATAGGTGAGATGTGCTCATATATGTGTGACCCATTAAACAATGAGCATGTTGAAGAAGCTGAAGATATGAGGGGAATGCTTGAATACTCGACTTTTGCAATGCAGGGCACTGCTGGTAAAGATACCGTTCTCTTTCTGCAATGCACGCAATTTCCAAAAACCTTCGTAGTATAGCTGGTGCACCACGTGTCACAGCCAAACATTAATGACTGGATATGATCACATCCTATCGTTTTAAATTTCAACAGTCTGAGCCTCCAGCAAGCCAAAGTGCCACACCGTCTGGATGAAACAACAAGGAAAACAGTATTCCATTCTCTGAACATCTCACGAAGCTCTGTGTCCATCTAGCATCTGATAATGGAAAGAGTATGACACAAATAGCAAACATATCGAGACATGGCCGTCCAACTAAACACAGGCCAGGCAAGGAGAGTCAACAGGCCCCCTATAAGCCTGGAGGAGAGATCCTGAGCTCAGGTGGGAGCCTGCTGACTGGAGAACTCTCCATAAATCTGGCCCTTATGGCGGAGAGGCAAGAAGAGAGCCATTGTTGAAAAGCATTGATGTTCTACATGTTCCGGGCTAACCCTAACCCTTTTTTGAAGCAGTCTGTAAGCCATTCAACAGTAACCCTGTGGCACATATGGAAGATACTGTACACTTCTTGGCCCTATACTTAACCAGCAACCATTGTCCCCAAAACAACGGCCCCGCGATTGGATTTCCATATTGTGAAGCTCCCAAAGCTAGCGGCACTGCTTGGGAGCATCTAAAGAGAGGTGAAAGGTGATCCCTGTGGCTTAATGTCATTTTCCTACTCTCCCTGTGGCCCCTGGGCCCTGTGTGAATAAACACACTAATGCCTGAGCGCGAAGCCTTGTACTGGGTTACTTGCAAAAGTGCTTTTGAATATACAAACTGCATCTGCGGTGCAAAAATAATGTAACAGCAGCACCGCTAATGTACATAAATACACATCACATTGCTGAGGCTTATTAGCTCCGACTTAGCAGACTTGCCCACATGCTTGGACGCAGTCTGTCTCGTTTGCAGGGGGCGCTCAGCTGGCTGTCTCTCTGGAATAACAGACCTTCGACCTCTGGGTTGTTTGTGCAATGTTGTGCTCCAGGCAGCGGGGCGTTTTGGTTGTCGCCGGGGTGTGCGAAAATGCATTTCTGAGAGACGGCAAAATGCAAAACAAAATAAAAATGAACACGTGCTGGTCAGGGTGGGCGTCCGTCTGGGCTCTGACACGCACAATACTCTGCAACCTGAGTCTGTAGCAGTAATTACCGTGATGTGTAGGTGTTGTGTGTGCCCAGCAGCACAGGTGGCTGCGAGAAAACAGTACACGGTGTCATGTGTTAATGTGTGTTTGCATGTGCGGACGCTGCGGAGAACCAAGTGTTGGAGAATAAGGAGAGCTGACAGTAAGGTGAGGACAGGGCCATGGAGCTGCCCTCAAGATGTCAACAAAGACATATGAGCAGGACTGAGAATCACCAGAACAATAGATCAGCACTAGTAAGGCATTATATGTAATAAATATCAGGCCAGAAAGACATTTTTTAAATTAATAAAAACAAACTGTTCTTGCAAATATCAAAAGGAGAAAATTGTCCTGCCATCGGCAGTGTAAATGGCAGACAGAATTTATAATGATAGCTATCGGTATGAAAGTAGATCTAGGGAACTGGCATGTGGAGTTAGATTTTGAAGTGAATGTTTTGAACATTCTGGCCTCTCAGTAGCTCTGTCATATTGTGAACTGAATGTTTCCCAAAAATAAAAAAAAAACAACAAAAAAACTTTTTTCTTTAGGAATTCCAATGCTGATATCCACGGTCCCCCGGAGGCTGCAGCAACAACTGTGAGGTCTTTACTCTGAGCATGAAAAGTGAGGGAGACGCAAAAGAAAGTTTTCACACACATTTTCATAAACTTGACAAAGCTTTGGAACGACACTGTTTAAACCGGATGATGTGTCCGGGTTGGCTAACATCTAAGAGCACCAATGGTTTAGTTAAAGCTGCTTTGAAGATATTTATGCATGTTCACACAACTGCTACAAAAAAGACTTAGTTCAGATTACATTCAATTTAGCTGCAAACAGCCTTTTATTCCACAGCATGATATCATTCAAACGAAATCATCATCCATCCATCCATCCATCCATCCATCCATCCATCCATCCATCCATCCATCCATCCATCCATCCATCCATCCATCCATCCATCCATCCATCCATCCATCCATCCACCATCCATCCATCCATCCATCCATCCATTTTCTTCCGCTTATCCGGAGTCAGGTCGCGGGGGCAGCAGCTTCAGAAGGGAGGCCCAGACTTCCTTCTCCCCAGCCACTTCTTCCAGCTCCTCCGGGGGAACCCCAAGGCGTTCCCAGGCCAGCCGAGAGACATAGTCCCTCCAGCGTGTCCTGGGTCTTCCTCAGGGCCTCCTCCCGGTGGGACGTGCCCGGAACCAACTCACCAGGGAGGCGTCCAGGAGGCATCCTAACCAGATGCCCGAGCCTCAACTGGCTCCTCTCGACGTGGAGGAGCAGCGGCTCTACTTTGAGTCCCTCCCGGATGACCGAGCTTCTCACCCTATCTCTAAGGGAGAGCCCGGCCACCCTGCGGAGGAAACCCATTTCGGCCGCTTGTATCCGTGATCTCGTTCTTTCGGTCATGACTCAAAGCTCATGACCATAGATGAGGGTGGGAACGTAGATCGACCGGTAAATCGAGAGCTTCGCTTTTTGACTCAGCTCTCTCTTCACCACGACGGACCGGTACAGCGCCCGCTTCACGGCAGACGCCGCCCCAATCCGCCTGTCAATCTCCCGCTCCCTTCTTCCCTCATTCGTGAACAAGATCCCCAGATACTTAAACTCCTCCACTTGAGGCAGGACGACCCCCCTGACCCAGAGGAGGCACTCTACCCTTTTCCGGCTCAAGACCATGGCCTCGGATTTGGAGGCACTGAGCTTCCAAACGGAACAGTATGACTATAAAGATTATTTGTTCAATTTCATTAAGCATTTTGTCAAATTCTCAGTAAAGGCTCAGACACTTATGCCCGTGTCTAAGTGTGAAGAAACACAGTGAACCAGTCTGACCTCTGAAGATAATTGTTTTTTGTATATATAAATAAATAAATAAATAAATAAATAAATATATGAATGAATAAATAAATACAAATTTATTTTTGTTCCACTTCATAATAATGCACTACTTTGTGTTGGTCTACCACATAAAAGCTAAATAATAATAATAATAATAATAATAATAATAATAATAATAATAATAATAATAATAATAATAATAATAATAATAATAATAAATCAAACTCAAGTTTGTAGTTGTAATGTGGAAAATCTAAGAGAGCACAAGACAACGTATGTGCTGCCACTCATCTGCTCCATAGTCCGAAAAGCCTTTGATGAGAGAAAAGAAAAAAAAGACTCCTAAATTAGATTTTGTACCTTTGGAAGTTCCTTAAACCTTGTAATGTGTCCAGAAGCTTCTGGACACATTATATACAGGATCCTCTCTGTCTTCAGACTTAAACTAAGTCAGCAGACTGCACACTGCTGGAGCATTTCATCAGCCAAAAAGCTCTGGAGCCACACACCAGGATGCCTGGTCGACAGATCCGTGGCAGTACGGTGTTCTGCCAATGAATGCTGTCTTGGCTTTACGCTCCTATAGTGAATTACATTTGAAAATTTGTGTCATTTCTTAAATGTTTTTGAAATACGAGGTGGCAGAGATGTTGTTGAGCTGGAAAGCGTCGGGAATGACAAGGTGATCATTTTTCAACATTTTTCTAACAAGCCACTTCCTGCACCAGACTCTTCCTGACCAAAACCCGAAATTCTCATGTGCCACAGGGGAAAAGGATATACCCTTGTTCAGAGCGGATGCTGAAAATATAATCTCATTGTTTCATGAAAATAGCCCTCTTTCAAAGCCCCTCTAACAGACCCTGGAGTCAATGTCGGCCCTCAGACTTCATCATTCCCCCTTTTCACCTGCCATCTTTCTTTGTTTTTTTTCTTGTTTCCTTTCCCTCGCCTGCTTGCCTCACAAAAACATGTACATTCAGTTTTTAGATGAATTGTAAAGATGCGTGCATCGAATCCAGAACAATTGCAAAAGAATTTTGTGTGATATTTTATGATGCACTTACAAAGGGATCTCCTAAAAACCTGGACTGAAAGGTTGCTTGCCAACGAAGAAGTCAATATCAAAAACGCCGAGTTACAGTAGTAGTGTCAAAGACAAGGCAAGTTAAGTTTTAGAGAAATGTGTTGTATTCTGAAATTGAACTTTTTTGCCTTAATGACCACTGTTGGAGAACAAAGTGAGCAAACCTATGAACACTATATGGGATCATGTGTTATGGTTTTGCTGGATGAGGGATCAGTGTTCTTCACTTCATGTTTTCATAAGGACTGAACAGTATGTGGAAAGACTGAAGCAGTCATCAACCATGAAGACAAAGCTTTGGCTCAAATGACCCGAATCATACAGCAAACCTGTTACAAAGTGGCTAAAGGACGACAAAGACGGAGTCAGTTTAGCTTGCAGAGCTAACAAGTATCTCAGTCTCGAAACCTGACTCAGGCCCCTTTCACCTGGAGACGGTTTCAGGTGTATATGAAAGTGTTATTTGTCTTTTTAGGCTGCGTGTCCATGTAAATTTTGTTTCTTGGGAAACCAGAAACGATAATTTTTCAAACTGGGTTCCAGAGCAGATACATTCCAGAACATTTTGTGTGTGGCCATGCTAAGCCCAATCGTTTTTAAAGCTACGATGTCAAAGCTTCGTCT
Organism: Poecilia picta; assembly: GCA_033032245.1. NCBI lineage: Eukaryota > Metazoa > Chordata > Actinopteri > Cyprinodontiformes > Poeciliidae > Poecilia > Poecilia picta. The sequence goes on from CM065358.1 coordinate 3,562,589, forward strand.
CTGACGCGCCTCACTCTCACAAATAATAATAATAATAATAAAAGGCTGTTATTTTTCTTTGTGTGTCGTTCTCTGGCAGTGTCACAGTGCCACTGAATGGCCCGGCAGACACATCATTCGATTTGCCCGTATTCTGTGGTGCTGTATTCCGCTGTGTGGACGCACCAGTTTTCTGAATGTTTACAAAATTGGCGCTGGCTCTGTCAGGAGGAATGAACCAAGAGTTCAAAGAGAAGCATACAGAAGGGCAGGCTACACAAAAATGTTTGACTCAAGTCACACAGTTTAAAAAGGAAAGCAAAGGGGAACTCTATGAAATATTGAAGAAACATATGTAAATCTCATTATCCTCACTTTTCACAAATAATTTTGGTTGACTTTACTGAGCCAAAACAGGAAAAAAAGTGAGCATGTGTCTTTTTATGACTTTTCAACAGAACTCAGCGAAGAAACAATCCTCAGCTCAGCTTACTGACATTAGCGGGATGAAGCCTGGCAGGTTGAGTGATTACTGTGCATCCTCTGCTTCCTTTAAAAGTCTAAATTATCGTCTCTGAGAGCACAGAGGGGATGATTTTTCACCTCTGCTTCACACGTCTGCTCCGGGATGGATCACAGTATATTTTTACTCCTTTTCTCAGAGATAGGGGATTTGCGTGATTCAAAACAAGGCAAAGAAATTATAGACTGCTGAGACAGCCGTGGAGGCCAGAGGACAATCGAAGCTGCTCTCAGGAAGCTGTCTGATTTCACCACATTCTGAAGGCAAAGACACATTCTTGGGATGAGCTTTCCAAAACCGTTCCTGCAAATACATATTTCGGTCAGGCTGACTTAGGTGTCAACTTGAAGATCAAAAGGGATTAGCGGGGTTGACTTCCTAACAGATTCTTTCCAATCACAACAAAGGTACAGCTAAAGAAAAAATGAGTTCACAAGAAGTAGTTCCAAACGGACACGCTCAAGCTAATTTCAGTGGCAGTGACGCAACAGGCAGCTCTTTATGCCGGGTTAGCATCCATGCCGCTCTCATGCTAGGTGTTTCATAAAAACCTCAGACATACGAGATACATTACATCATGTAAACTCTGGAGACCTGCATTTTCCACACCAGACATATGGTGAATGACTCCTGCTGGACTCATTCTGTTCTTCTTGACTTTTATTTGCTCGAATAATGAAGTCTCGCTGACATCTGTGACATCTACAGTGAGGGAATTCCAACAGGGAGCATCATGGGAGATGCTACTGACTTATAACCAGGATGGACAAAGAGGGAACTGCATCAAGATTTAACCTGGTTTAAAGGTGTAATTTCATAACCATTTTCACTCAAACTATATCTCAGATGACATAAAGTCTTTCTATAGGGCTGTGTTCCTCCAGTCTGCTGATTTCTAGCAAAGTTAACTCCCAAAACAATATTTTTATGAACAAAATCTGAATATATATATATATATATACACACACATATAATATATGCACCATATTTTCCGCACTATGAGGCGCACCTAAAAACCTTCAATTTCCTCTCAAAAGCCGACAGTGCACTTTATAATCTGGTGCGCCTTATATATGGACCAATATTGAGCCACAACAGGTCTAGCAACTATGGTAAGCAGCCGCTGACTTCATTTTCGCCCGTAGAAGAAGAAGTGCGCGGTGCATGCTGGTATAGTTGTCAGAACGCTGGATTGTAATGTATTGATAAAGTTTGACTGACCTATCTACGTATCGACTGTCTAGAATCAGATCGTCTGCAGGTCATTTAGCACCATGTTCTCCACGAACATGCTGTGTGCGATCGGAGAAGGGTGACCATCGTTCGGCCGTGCCCCGGCCCAGACGCGGAAGACTCTCCTCGCCAACCAGAGTCGGACTGTTTTGTTGACATTCCCGTTAGTGCAGTTCCATCTAGTGGATGCATAACGTAACTCCAGCCTCTACTATAGCATCTATTCTATGCGCCTTGTAATGCGGTGCGCCTTATATATGAAAAAAGTTTTAAAATAGGCCATTCATTGAAGGTGCGCCTTATAATTCATTGTGCCTTTGTCATTACATTGTGCATATGACACCAGTTTTAATTTGGGAAAATATGCACATTTAATATGAATAACAGAAAAGGCAGAGAAAAAGAAAGGCAGAATGGCAGGAAAGAAAGTTAAAAGACAAAAAATGAGATATGTGTAGAAGAAAGAAAGAAGGATAGAGAGAATAAAAGATAATGCCCTAGAAATCTGCATCTACACCTGCAGAAAGAGAGAAAAAGAAAACATCTGCATACATAACAACAATGTCACTGTAAAGGACACACCATAGGTTAATAGAAGATGTATGAATCCCCTGCTTAGACTGCAGCCTTTACATTACTATTATTTATTTGGAGTATTAGTGTCTCTGTGAGGTTTCACTGAGTTCCAGTCGGACAACTGAGCCGAGCGATCGGTTGTATTTACTGCAGCTGCTATTCCTGCATGTGCTCTTAATTACAGAGACATATGAACATAAAGAGAAGGGCGATTTAGCTCCAGAGCTGCTTTGGGGAGCGATTCATAACCATCATTTACTGCACACACATGATTCTATCACTATTAGCGAAAGCCTTTTCCACTGAGAACTGAAAAGGAAAGTAATAATTGCATGGAAGACTGTTGGACTGAAAACAGCATGCTTTTATGCTATTTATGTCAAGAAGATCTGCTTTTATTTTAAAGGAGTGTTACACAGAAAAAAATACACACTTGCCATATTTCAGTTATTCCATCCAATCTGTTTTTTTCCCCTAAAATTCCTCTCTCCTAGCAGTTTGGAATAATCAAATCCATCCACTGGTGCAGACACTTGGCAGATTCTTCACAGCAAAAGCAGACAAGATGCCACCATTTAAAGCATATATCATATCTGTAAGTGTTGATCTGGTTTCTATTATATTATATATTTATATATAAAATATATATATATATATATATATATATATATATATATATATATATATATATATATAACACACACACACAGTGTGGTGTGTGTTGTGGACAGCCAAACAGCAGCTGGTGAGCAGCGGCTCGGCAGCAGCCGTTACGGAGTAGCCAGATAACCCCGGGTTGTAAACAGCAACCGTTTGTTCTCCTGCAGCAGGGCGGCTTATCAACTGAGGGTCAATACGGCGTCTGAACACGCGTCCCTATGTCAGAACATATCACTGTCAGGCATTGAGCATAGAGCTGATACAAAGAAAAGTTACTGTGTCATATAAAAAGTAATTGTTGCTTTTTCTTCTGTGCCATTTGATCCATGCAGGTCTAAATGGGAGAGGGAGATATTCAAATTAACATGTTTTTGGACTGTGGGAGGAAGCGGGAGCACCCAGAGAAAATCCACTCATAAACAAGGAGAGAACACAACATCTATGAGGAGAGGCAGCAGGTCTGACAAATGAACCACAGCTGCATTTGTTAGACTTAGGTATTCGTGATTAGGGGAGTTGAACTCAATTTCATTTTCGGCCAAACCAAGATCATGAATGCTCTCAGAGGGCCAATTTTACCAGAATCTATTGCTAAAACCCATCAACGAACTGTTGAATATGAATAAATTCCTAAAATTAAATAATATTCAACATCTTTCAGTCCCTCCAGGATTCCAGGACTGTTTTTGGGATTTTTAAAAATAATTTTGAAATATTTGCACTTACATATGATATGAAATCCGTCATGATACGGCGATTATTCGCCGTATCATGACGGATTACAAACCAAGTAAGACAAATGTTTAGTAGAAGTACGAAACACATCCACCTTCAGGTGATAGTAAACTGTCAAAAGGAGCCAATATTTTTCACCATTTTTGGTGCCAACTTTGCATAATTTTGTAAATAATGACAATTTAATGTAAAGTTGTCATTTTTACTAAACTTTCAATGCAACGTTTAGAGCAACTTTGCATTAAAATTGTCATTATTTACAGAATGACACTTCATGACAACTATTATAAACATTCATAAAGACATCTTTATGTTCATGACAAGTGTTATTTCATGTTTTTGACAGTGTCATGTCAGTCTTATGAACACCCCTTCAAATAAAGTGTTACCAAATATACTCCAGAATATGAGATAGGAGGAAAAAACAAGAATAGATGGAGGGGTCCCACATGTGATTTGAGTTCACTTATTTATACAGATTTAACCTGCCAAGTGGTATGAAGTAGTTCCAGACAGAGTCAAATAAGATCTGAACTTATTGAGCACAAACACTCTCACTAACTTTTTCCGTTATTGTAAGAGCCAGACAGAAACTCCAAGCTGCAGAATACTACACTGGAATCTGAAATATGGAAACATGATGTAGTGAAAAGAGCTCTCGATTGGGAAAGCGTCAGCTATTTCCCAGTCAGTCGCACTTTCACTGATTTCTTTTCAGAAAGTTCAAAAGCCATTTCCAGTAGCAAAGAAACCCCGCTGCTGCACAGCTTAAGCCTTATCAAAACACGTCAAGAAACCAGCATGATTTGAAGAGAAGCAAATCGCCATAAAAGGTTTCAAATGCTGCAGCAGCTTGCAGGTGGCATCCATTTGTGCAAGTATATAAAGTCTGCATGACGGAGCAAACAAAGGACAAATGAGCGCTATCTCCTCAGAGAGCTTACCATGAAAATCAACAATGCAGTTTAGTTCTACTTTTTCCCCACTTGGAAAACTCCTGGAAGCTGACACAGTGCAGCCTTTTCAAGGTGTATCAGCCCATAAATTCTCTATTGGATTGGATAGAGAATTTGGTCTAGGCTTTGACAGGGCCACTCCAGAACACCCATCTTGTTGTGACGAAAACTATTTGTCCTCCAGGAAATTTCTGCTTTGTTGCTTTTATTTACCTTGAACACATGATGCTGCTGCCACCGTGCTTCACAGTGGGGATGGTGTGTACGTGGTGATGTGCAGTGTTTGGTCTCAAATAACATCTTTTCTGATTACCAAAAAGAACTTCCTTCCACTCTCACATGGTGTTTGGTAAACTCTAGTCAAGGGCTGGAATTAGTTTTTTTAACCAATCGACTGAAATTCTGTTGAATTAAGTCAGTTGTTTTATAGGGTGTGAATATACATTCAATCACTCGTGTTTTATGTTAAGTATTTTTATCTAATAGTCACTATTTTGTGTATATCAGCTTCAACTTTGACTTAAAAGGATTTTTTTGGTAAAAAATGTAATTATTGATTATTGATCACAATTTATTTGTAAAAGCAAGAAAAGGGTAAAGCATGGATGTGACTACACTGTTTTAACACTTTATTTGATGGGGTGTGTATAAGTCTGATATTACAGTGTCATAAACATGACATCTGTCAAGAGGATGAAGGAGTTTTCATGAATGTTTACAACTATTATCATGAAGTGTCATTCGGTAAATAATGACATAAAAGTCTCAACTTCGTATTATTCCGTAAATAATGACATTTTGAATTAGGGATGCATGATATTATCGGCCTGGTATAGATATCGGCCGTTATTAGTTGGAAAATGTTATATCGGACATCTGTGAAAATAACTCACTGATATAAAAGTTGTTGTTTTCATATGACAAAGCAAAGACAATGATGCCTGCAGCACAATGTCAAATTCGCTCTGTTTGAGTGTTGTCATCGTCTTAGAGAGAGTAGATGTCATGAATAAATTTGACATTAAACATAATGTCAACGTCTGGCGGAGTCCTCTGTGAGACAGAGCTTTAACTCCCATCTCCGGCAGAACTTCGAACACGTTCCGGGGGAGGTGGGGGACATTGAGTCTGAGTGGACCATGTTCCGTGCCTCCATCAGTGAAGCGGCTTATCGGAGTTGTGGCCGCAAGGTTGTTGGTGCCTGTCACGGCGGCAACCCTCGAACCCGTTGGTGGACACCTTCGGCTGGGGAAAGGGAAGTCTGGGCCTCCCTTCTGAAGCTGCTGCCCCTGCGACCTGACTCCGGATAAGTGGCAGAAAATGGATGGATGGAAGGATGGAACATAATGCAAGTTGAAGGTGTTACATAATTTTCTGCCTCCCAAATTTACATTTGGCAGCAGGTTAAACTGACAAAGATAATGCAGTATTTTAATTCCACAGTAGAGAAAGACATATAGTTTCAGTAAGTAGGTATAGGAAAAAAACATCGGTATTGATATCCGTTAATGGCCATATAAGTTTTAGTACATCGGCATATCGGATATCAACCAAAAATCCAATATTGTGCATCCCTACTTTTAATGCCAACTTGCATTAAAACTAGCATTAAAAGTCCTTTAAAATGGTCAACTTTGCTTTAAAAGTGTCATTATTTACCAAATAATCTTCTTAGCAACACTCATAAAGATTCATAAAAACTCCTTCATCCTTATGACAGTTGTTATGTCATGTTTATGATAGCGTCAAGTCAGACTTCTGCACACCCTGTCAAGTAAAGTGTTACCTATACTTTTTACAGGTACCGTGACTAAGATATCTTCCGGTGTCTTTTCTAGCTATTCGTAACAGGAAACTTACCTTTTGCCATCTTGTCTATTCAAGTCAGAAACACTGATGGGGAAGATAAGATCAAAACTCCAGAGTTGCCATCTGTGCCGTCTCGGCTAGCGACTAGATAGCATCTGTGTTTGTGGTGCATTGTATGGAAGCCCAGCAGGGTGATAACAGCCCTACTGTGTGTGTGAATACAGACAGAGAGAGGTGGTGGGTGCACACCCCCTTCTGTCATCCCCCGTTTACTTTCAGTACTTGAGCCCACAGTCATTGTGGAGGGATTACTTGTTCAGGGGAATCTGATCTGAGCTCAGAGTTTCCTGTGGAAGGACATTGCCAGCTCTTTTTGGTGTTAATTCTTCACACCTGTAGGAATTCAGGTGGGAAATTATGAGATCGGTTTGCTGAATGGGTCATTTCGAGCAAACAATAGGAACGCTTTGTTTTGGTATTTAACCAGTTCTCCCTTATCTCTGCAGGTATGCAGCAAGATTTTGTCAGGAGACTTTCATTAAATCCGACCGTCCACAAGCCGAGCTTTCTTAGAAAAAGTCTGGATATTTTCTAATCTCCAACAAACTTTTTGACACCAATTTACTTCAATTGGTTTTGTACGTTGACACAGCCATCCATCCATGATGAACTACAGATCTTGTTTTGAGAGTTAAGAAAAACAATTTGTTTCAGAATTTTTCAGAGATTAGTTTTGCAAGAAACAGCAGATAATCCTCATGGAGAAAAAGCTGAGACAGGAAAAATAAAAGTTCAAACAGCAGCGCAGATGATGTCCAAATAATTGTGTGTGTTAATTGTGTGTAAAACAATAAAGTAGTATTGAAAGAATGTGAATGAAAATATGATTAAGAAGTTAATTTTGACAGCTGCACAGTGGCGCAGCTGGTAGAGCTGTTGCCTTGCAGCAAGAAGGTTCTTGGTTCGATTCCCGGCCTTGGCCTTTCTGCATGGAGTTTGCATGTTCTCCCTGTGCATGGTGGGTACTCCGGTTTCCTCCCACAGTCCAAAAACATGACTGTCAGGCTGATTGGTCTGTCTAAATTGCCCCTAGGTGTGAGTGTGTGTGTGCATGGTTGTTTGTCCTGTGTGTGTCTCTGTGTTGCCCTGCGACAGACTGGCGACCTGTCCAGGGCGTACCCCGCCTCTCGCCCGGAACGCTAGCTGGAGATAGGCACCAGCACCTCCCGACCCCATTAAGGGACAAGGGTGTAGGAAAATGGATGGATGGATGGAAGTTAATTTTGACAGACTGTGTGTATGGAAAAAATGTGTTTGGATCACTGCCTGAACCAGATGCTGTATGCTTTAATTTATGTAACAGGAAAGGAGGCGGATTCTGTTTTCCTTCTTTTTTTTTTGGAGGAGAATTCTGCCCTGACACCATGCAGCAACCGGACCTGCCTGCACTGTCAGGACAGAACAGGTATGCGTGCGATGGTTCAGTGAGATACAAATCATCACAAGTGTGAGTAAATCAGCCCTATCTACATTTTTTCCCAGAATTTATTTTGTATGTGTGGACATACAAAATACGAACGGCTGCTCCACTTTCCAATCTGGAATTCCAACGTAAGATTGGAATTCCACCAGGGTCACAGACGGACTAACTTTCTAGTACAAGCAAAACACACAGCATATTATTATTCTGGCATTGATATTCAAAGTAAAAACATTTAAATAAAAACAGCATTTAGTTTAGTATTTCAGATAAAAAAAAACAACCTAGTATTTGTAAAAGAGGAAAACAACATCACTGTGGTAGTTATTCATATTGTCTGTTTTTCCATAAGAAATAGCAAGCTAAGGCTCAGGCAGACAGGTGCATCCTTTACTACCTGTTCCCGTTGTGACAAAGTTTAAAGTTAACTCTCATCTCCAGGGTGAAGTAACCTCCTTCCATGTGTCCAACCTCTTAGAAGAAGTCCAATGCTTAAGAAGTCCCAATGCTTGAGTGAAACAGGGAGGAGGAACACTTTTACTCCTGCCTTCCCTCTTTACAGTGACTGCAGCTCTGCTGGGACATTTGCTGCTTCGCCAAAATTTGCGACTATGAGCTTTTTTCAAAGAGGGGCCACTTAAAAGCTTACGACAAACTCATCGGACCGCGGCGCGATCCGGGGTCGAGGTGAGGCCACTGCTCAGGACAGAAGGAGAACGAGGAGAGGAGAGAACAGGAGAGGAGATTGCTTTTGGTCCTTCATTTGGAGCACGGGGGCTGACAGATAAGCCTCATTTCAGTGGAGAGCAGGATATCAGCATGTGATGAAATAGAAGTGTAGGAGGCTGATTAGGAAATACCTGGAAGGGGTGCATGTGTGTGTGTGTGTGTGTGTGTGGTTGGGGGTGTTTTGACTCATAAGCTCCATGGAGCGAAGCTCCTCCATATTTGACACTAAACAAGTGTATCATGAATGGCTTCAGGCTCTGCTGGCAAAGAGAGCGTTTAAGAAATCAAATCAGAGCAAAGCACTCGGCTGCCTGGCAGTCAGGGAGAACTGTCTCATTTGCAATGATGTCAAAACAGAGAAATGGCACCATGATCAGCTAAACACTTTGTTTAATTGGGTGGAAAATGTATTTTTGTTCCCCCATCCCCACCTGGTGACCACATCAAAAGATTAACCTGTATCAACCTGCATCCTACTATTTTGACTCAACGTAAAATAATATAGATATATATATAAAAAATATGTGCCTTTCAATATCCAGGTGTGCTACTTGTGACAGCTCCTTACATCACAAATCAACCCTGGTCAGCATCATTAGTCTCCTGTGGTTTATCGGCATTTATTTTTTTAATGCATCATCTGTAAATAGTAAATTGATTTTATATATCACATTCACACACAGATTAGAGGGCAGCTTGGGGTTAACTGTCTTGCCCAGCAAAAGGAAGAATCCAGAATCGAACCTATGACCTTCCAACTGCAAGACGACCGTGCTGCCACTGAGCCCAGAGCCAGCACAGTCCCAGCTGCATTGACTGGTTTTACAATGAAAGCTCCTGTTCCAGTAGCTGCATTTTTGTTAATCATAAAACTGAGAACACTAAAATCTTTCGTGTGCTCACCTCATACTAGTGCAAAAAACATTTGCACCAGTATGAGGTGGGTTTCTTTTTCAGACGTATAGAAATAGATCTACTTCGCAAAATTGTAATGAAAGCGCAATTTTCACATCACTGCAGTCACATGGTCAACAGTCAGATGTTACTACTGCTGAAGACGACTAAGAAGATGACAGGAATTGGTAACAAGATGATGGTTTGTCTTCATTTTTACTTTTTAGGATAATTTGGACAAAACACTCAGCATCAAAAGCTGCCACTGAGCCTCATAATAAAAATGACAAGCAAATATTAAATTTTTTTAGTCTTTCTTCCACACTGAACAGTATTTATAAATCCTGTAGCAGTGGCCTTGCTTAGAGACAGCTTGCATGCGCTGACGGTTTGCATGTTTGCTCCACTCTTTATCTAGGGAGCACAAGCAGATAAGTTGTGCACACAAAAGGTCCATGTAAAAGGATTTACGCACGCTTTCAGCTACACAACAACTACAAAAAAAAACACAAACTCCGTAGTCAATCATTAACTCGGCAGATTCCCAGCTAAACAGTACCATTGAGCAAACGTGAAATCATGCGGAAAATCGCCAGGAAATGCCTGCAGTCATCAGCGGGCCCACAACAATGGCAGCGCCGCAGAGATGCTCCGTCAGTGTTGAAATGCAGCTGTGGGACTCTGTCTCAGTGTGTTCTCTGGCACAGTCAGAGAATTGTGAAATCAGTTTTTGGGGAAGGTGAGCGTGGAGCGGGATTCATGGTCCATTCCGGCCGGCGCAGCTCAGAGTGCGACATTCAGAGGCTGAACGGATGTGGATCATCAGGCAGGTTTTTGTGTTTTATTTGTGATGTGGCAAACACCTGGGTGGGAAAGCTGGCCTCCACATGCCTGATTGTCAGAAGAATGGAGGCTTCATCAGAATGTCTGGAGGTGTTAGATTTAAAGAGCAACTTCCAGAGAGTTTGGTATCGATTTTCACCAGTCATCAGCAAATTCTTCAGACTTTCAGTCTTCTCTCAGACTGTTTTATGGCCAAATCATGAAGTCATAATTTGAATTTGGGGTTCACGTTTTTTTTTTTGTGCTGGCTCAAGGTTGTCTGGGGTCTTAAGCAGATGTTGAATTTTGGGCCCCAACTCCTGTTAGGAATTTCACCACCACTAATAGTGTATCAAGAGTTTGGTGGAATCTGGGAGAGGAGGCCAAGTGTGATTGTCTAAGCCTTAATGTAATCAGAGTTATGTGGTGAGATGCTGACACTTATTTGTGAACAAACCGAACTCAAACACAAATTAAACATTTTATTTCAGGCATCATGATGTAACTATTTTAACAGAAGAATCAAACAATGAAGATCATTCTTTTCACTTTTGCAAAGTAAACTTGCCAACTTAAATTTTTTTATGTTTCTCAGATGAAACCAAATGTATTCTGTATCCATATATATATCTATAGATCTATAGATATATATCTATAGATCTATAGATATAGATATATATATATATAGATATATATATACATATATATATCTATATCTATAGATCTATAGATATAGATCTATAGATATATATATATATATTCAATGTGCATAAATAGGACTGGATATCCCACTTAACCAATTGATCTAAATTTCATCAACTGAAATTTTGATTTTCAGTTTGAATGAAGAGTTTGAATTCATCAAGGCAACATGGGAACAAGTATCTTAAAGTTGCTCTAAAAAGTGTTCACAAATCAGGGCACTTCAGAGTTTCCCAGGAGACTCGGCTTGATTTGGGAGCAAAATTACAACATTTGTTCCATTATCAGCTGCTGTGGTTCTCTTTCACACCACACGGAGTCAAATGTACCAAACCTTTTGAACAACCAGTTCCCCTCCTCCCCTGTGGTGGCACCACTCCAAGAATCACTGAAGGATACGACACGAAGAAGACACTGAGCGCAACTTCCTTCATCACAAAATCTAAACAAAAACAGAGTGATGTCAGATTTTAGGGTTTGTAAGATTTCTCTTTTGTCTAAGGAAAAGACCACAAGACATTTCGCCCACTACAACTAGACACAAATATTTAATCATTTTTTTTTATTCGGTTGGACTTAACCAGAATGCCCTGTGCTAGTCCCCTTCCTGTTCTTGTGGTGCTCTCTGGTCTGCTTCATGCATGCATTAGAACCGCACCAGAGTTCACTTCAACCGAACAGAGACCTGGGTTTTTAGTAGGAACTAAGTTGGCTTTTTTTGGTCCGTATCAGAGTTCGGCTACATGTTCACTCCTCCACAAACAAACTGGACTTTCTCGTACTTTAGTCCAGTTTGATCAAACTCGACTAAACTGGGCAGGTGTGAATGCAACCTTACACAAATAATCCAGTTACGTTCCACAGCTGGGGGTCCGCTGTGCTGCAGAGATTACATTCTGTTTGGTTTTTTGAACAATCCAGCAACTATACAAAAGTTTGAACAGTTTGAAACTCGAGCAAAAACAAAACCTTTAGTAATGAGTCATTACTAAAGGTTACTACTGGATCTTTCTCTTTGTTTCCATCTGACCTGTTGTTGATCTATGCTGATGCAGCTTGTTGCCGATGTGCATGGATGCATGCCAGAAGATGTGCGATGCCATCTGAAGACTGAACTTATCAACTTTTTTACGCACACAGACCAGATGAATGAAGGGACAGGAGTTGACAAGAACACAAAACTCTCCTTTCATTCATCAATTTCCATTTTCCAGCCCGATTTCTGCACCCACCCTAGTGATAGCATGGACAGGTTGTGGTATGCAGGACATCTGCAGGAACAGGAGAGCCGAGCCTTGCTCCATGCTAATTTGTTTGATTTCTATCTTAATGCCTTCACCTTCATTGTGCTTCTTCCTATTGTAAAAGCGTAGAGCTATGTCTGTCAGTGGGCAGCTGCTACACATCAATCTGTTCTGGGAAGAAAACCAGTTAAATCTACAACAGCTTGAAATACTAACAGCAGGTTTGCCTGGACGACTCCTGCGGCCCAAAGTGGTAAATGTTTATACGTTGCCCTAATGTACTCTAGCGACACTTTAGAAACAAAATGGAGGAGCTGACCAAACACAGCAAGAATCCCTAAGGAGAGTGGAAAGACCAAATAGAGATAAACAGGAGAAACTGTGAGGACATGTTTGTCTAATTAGTCTTCTCATGGAGGATTTAGACAAAATTAAAAGTTAGGGTGTACTTTTTTATTTTACATTTTATGTTGGGATAACAAAGCTAAGATAGTTAATTCAGTTTATTAGTTCAATTCAAAATTGGAAATATTGGATGATTACGGTTTGAAGGTAAGAAAAACCCAAAATTTATTTTCACAGAAATGTAAAACTATTACAAAGGATAAATAAAAGCAATTTTTATTTAAGTTTTATTAGCAGAATCAGAACACCTTTGTTATCATTGTTTCTCTGTTTCAGATATTTCTAAAGTTTTGTCAAATGAATAGAAAATTTTATTTGGAATTAAAATCTCAAAGTGAAACTTCCATAGTCAGCAGCTGCATTTCTGTTCACTCTATATTTGTGCAAATTGAAATTACAAAAATAAATGTCCTTAATGGCAAGACGCCAATTTCCCTCCACCCCCCCAAAAAATAAATCACGTTTTTGATAAAAAGTTTTTGCACTGGAATAAGGTGGATTTCGGCCGTATTAAAATAGAAGGAAAAACTGTTTGTCTAATCATACAAGTCACATGATCAACAAAAAGTTGTTACTACTGGCAGAAACGATGAAGAAGAAGACAGGAAGCGGTAGGAAGATGATGGTTTGTTCGTGTTCTTTGGACAATGTCCAGCTGGCTCCACTAGAGCTCTCACAACATCACAGAAAAAATTGTTTTGAATCCACAACTCTTCTGCAAAATCTCAGATTACAATTTCCAAAACTCTGCACACGTATCCACTCCCAAATAGATGTAGCTCGCTGTTCCAACGCCTGAATAAGACGCCAATGTCTCTTCTGAATCATAGCTGTTTACATCAGTCGCTGCCATGGTTTTTAATGATCAAACTTATCATATTATGTTAATTTAATGTCTTATTTAATTGAAACACTGCAATAACAAAATTGTGTGTTTTTTTGTGCACATTATAATCTCAACGCAGCTTGAGATTATAATGTGCACCCCATGCCAGCAGGTGACATGGGTTGCCATGTCACCTGCTGGCGTTGGTCTGCTAAAGTTAATAATCATTGCTGTATTCTGGCTGGAGATTTTAGAGCATTTGATGCTTCCTTCTGTGGACAAGCTCCACGGAGAAGCTGATTTCATTTTCCAGCAGGACTTGGCACCGGCCCGCACTGCCAAAGGTGCCAAGTGACCATGATGTTCCTGTGCTTAATTAACCAGTTAATTGGTCTGACCTAAATCTAAGAGTTTTGTTAAGAGGAAGATAAAAGACATCAGAGTGAACAATGCAGATGACCCGAAGGCCACTAATAAAGCAGTCTGGGCTTCCTAAACACAGCAGAGAAGAACAGTTCGATCACCTCCTGCCACGCTGCATTGATGCAGTAATTCATGCAAGAGGAGATCTGAATAAAGTCCACATGCTGGATCTTCATAGTGGAAATATTCACTGACATTTCAGTCGAGATTATGATCTCTTTTTAAAGGGGCATGATTATGTGTTTTCCAGGCACATAGCATTATTTTATAGCACAATCAAGTAACTGTTATCTTCAGTTTTATAAATACTTTGTATATATCAAATATGACATAAATAAAATTTGACTTTGTAATTTAAAGCCTTGAAATTGGGTTGCTGTCTCTTTAAGAACTCCAGCTCTTTCTGAAACTCCGCCTTCAGGAAGGTATCATAGCATGGATCCTCTATCGACCCTTTAACAATGTTTTTACCAGTGTTACACAGACAAGTAGCTCCTATAATGAGCTCAGCTGATGAACAGTTCCACCAGGTGTTTGCTAATTGCTTCTGGCTAGTCTGAAGGAGCTGTGTGGGGAAATGTTCTGTGAGGGGGAAACTTGAAAGCTGCAGCTCTGAGGAGGAGCTTCATCCTCGAAGGTGTGCTAGGTCCAACCCAGGCGTTTTGCACAGCTGAATGGTTGGCATAGTAATTAAAGGATTTCCCAAACATCCATGAAAGAATAAAGGCAACACTCCAGGTATGGTTTTGATGAAGGAATAACATTATAACAAGATGTAAGGCTCAAGAAAGTCAATTTGACCTAATACTGCCTGTCTAAAACATTTGTGTATTTGCATTTGCATTATATGATTTTTTTAATAGAATGTTGATCAGGGATGTCAGAGACCAACGCTCAGTATTTGGGATCCTGAAATGTTTGTGACTCTTTCCCATCAGTATCTGCTCTGCTCAGCTGGACTTGGTTGACTTTTTGACTTGGCGTTGGCTCCTAATTGGATAAATATATGTTCACTGTACTTTCTTTTGTTATGACTGCATTGCATTTAGATTAATCTTTATTTTGACTTCTGTTAGAAGAAATAACTTTAAAAAGGTGCGTCCAGAACGTTATCAGAAACCCTTCTGACAGCTTCTCTTTCTGATGGTATCGTACAGTATGGACAGCTAATCTGCTGCTTTCTTAAAGCAGAAATAAAACCTAAAATTTCAGACCGACGTTTGGCTATAAAGAGTAATACTTTTACAAGATGTACAGGCATTTTCCTGCAGAACAATCATCTAGGCATCACAAAACATGTCTGAGTTTCGTCAGGGGTGCCTCATAGCATTTTAAAATTGTAAAAGTTGACAACCCAGGAAACCATTTTACTAGCAGACCAGCCGGTAGCCTGACCAATGATCTGGCCCAGTAGTTCAGTTGTTGCTGCAGTCTTCACATCACCAGGGAGAGTCTGTAAAGTTGTGCCAGAAGCTCTTGAATCTCTTTATTCAACAAATTAGGCACACACTAAAATACTCTTACACTCTAATTTGAATCTTTCCCCCCCCACACACATTAAATAAGTAGCAGCAGTAGACAAAGGATCTAGATGATATTGATGCTACTCTGCACATCTGGTTACCGTTCATGGACAACAAATACCTGCTTAGTGATGCCATCAGCAGGTTCCAGCATGCGGAGCACGGAAAGCATGACATCCTGCAGCAGAGCCCTCTGAATCAGCAGCGCCATGGAGAGTTGCTGCAGCATTAAGACCTATTGTGAGTCCGCTGTGGGGCCAGTCGCTGCAACCACTCATTATGCCAGTGGAAAACTACAAGACTAGCCTGGGAGATTGGGAGAAATGAAAGCAACGTGCTGATGGATGGGTTGATGCTGTCACACTGCAACGCATGTCCAATCACAGATGAGGATGTTGGAGTGTCTTTAGGTGCAGGGTAATTTGTTTCTATACTATAAATACCAGCTTTGATACAGTGAAAACCTGAAATATACCTGCAAGAAATAAAAACAATACACCTTTGTTTTTTCTCATTGCTTGAGTTTGGTCAGTTACAGCTGAAATTCATTTAATCATGTTTTCAAAATCTGAAGTTTTCATACATGTCTTTAGCATTTGGAGACATTGACCTTTGACCTGTATGAGTAGAGTCACACAGTTGCTGGATCTCTGACCCATTCCTCCTGACAGAACTGGAAGAACTGAATCAGGTCCAGACTTGAGATCAGATATTTGTGGTGACCACACCAAAGCATTGACTGTGTTGTTCTTGAGCCATTTTGTGACCACTTTGACTGTGTCTGTAGGGTTATTGTCCATTTAGAACCTAGTTGTTCCTAAGCTTTTACTTCCTGCCTGATATCTTTAGATGTTGTTTTAATATTTCCACATATTGTTCTTTCCTTGTGATGTGATTTATTTTATGAAGTGCACCAGTGCCTCCTCCATGCTTCACAGAAAGGATGTTTGCATGAATTGCAATTATTATTATATACTGCCACTATCACCTTAAATTTAAATGTTAGGCAACATCTACTAAAAGAAAATGTTTAATCTTTGTCATACATTTTTCATAAAAAGCTGAATTTTTGCAATCCTAGTTGTATGAATATTCAATTATTAACTTGTTTTTGTTCAATACTGATAAACTGGGTCTTTATGTCTTTTTTGTTGTCAATTTTTTGCTAGATTTGGACAAGGCTAATTATTTAATCCCATTTACAAAATATTTTTACAAACACCCAGATAAGGACCCAGATAGCTTAGTTGATAATGTTAAGGCGCATTTTATAGTATAATTTGTTAACACTTAGCACTGTTCACATAAATTCAGTTCATTCCCTACGTATCATAATATCTGAGCTTAATCTGTAAAATGCCAAAACAAGAGGTTGCTTTGTATCAACAAAAAAATTCTAAAAGAGATAAATAAATAAAGAAATATGTTACGATATTGGAAATTACTGATGTCTAAACTCTCCATCATTAAATCACAGGCTCTTCTTGTATGATGTGCAAATCCAATAAAGCAAGCCTTACTGTATTTAGGGCCATATGATCTAACTGGCATAAATAAATTCTTGAAGCAACATAAACACTTGCTTGTTTTGATTTAAAAGCACAGACAAGACATAAAAATCATTGCATTTCTGCTTGCTTATATTTTTGCATGCCAGCATTTGAAACGCGTTCATTAAAACAAGCAGCCTAATTAAAACGACTGTCTGTCAAAAGTGTCTCCCAGCTGGAATGACATTACACGCTCGGGGTAATCAATCAGGCTGGGAATCCAATTTAAAAGCAATCAGCATTTGGCCGTTTTTCGACAGATCAATGGTAATCCGATGATAATTTTGACCCAGAATGTGGCCCTTCTTTATCTTCAGTGCTCCTACTCTTTGTGTGGACTTATTGGAATGGGCGTTAGGCTCCAAAGCCCTGTCACAGCTCCACACTGCATTACCCTAGAAAATGGCGTTATACTTCTGTTTTGAAAGTGACGCCATCAGGCCCTGGCGACCTGAATCAATAAGTTTAAACCGAGTGCTTGATACTTATGCATTGTTTTTTTGCTGCTGTTTCTTGTGCTATATTCATAAATTGACTGGAAAATGTTTTATTCAGGCGTTGGAGCAATAAGACCCGCCTACGTGGGAGCGGCAACGTATGAGGCATTTTGTGGAAATTCTAGTCGGTGATTTTACAGAAGAGCTATGGATTCAACAATTTGAAAGGAAACAACTTTTTCTGAACTGTGTGATGCTGTGAGAGCTCTGGGGGAGCCAACTGGACATTGTTTGAAAAAAAAAACAACAAACCATTATTCTCCTACCACTTCCTATCACATTCTTCATCCTTTTTGCCTGTATTAACTAACATCTGGCTGCTTATCACGTGATGCAAAAAACGTCTTATCATTGCAGTTTTGCAAAATACATCAATTTCCATACGGCTGAAAAACCACCTTATCCTAGCGTAAAAACTTTTAATAAAGAAAGATTAGTTTTTCCAAAATTGGTGCGTTTTCATTAAGCAAAATGGTTTTGATCGTTTCATCTTTTTTTGTTAATGGAAATGCAGCTCATCTGCTCTCCCAGTTTTTCTCTTTAATAACTGACTAGCTTCCCTGTTCCTCCAGAAATCACATCTTGTATATTTAACAAGATTAACAAGATTTAACAATTTAACTTTCATCTGACCAGAAGTCCCATAATAAACAGCTGAATGCAGTTGGTTCTTCTGGATAATATTTAGGAGCATTTTGATGCACACATCAAAGTGAAATATTTATTACTGGTTTCTCAATTGTTGACAATATGGTGTTTTCTGTGACTTTTTATTTTTGTGTTTTCATGATACTTTTAAGCGCCTTGTTGCTTAAATGTGCTATAGAAAAATGATTGATTGATTGATGCTTCATGAATCTAACAGTATTGCAGCCTTTTCAGATGTTATTTATAAAGAAATAAAAAAAACTTCTTCCACTTTAAAACTTCTTTGTCTGTGCATCACTAAAAATAAAAACCAAATACAATGACGTTTGTGATTGTGGTGAACTAAATTGGCCCAGATAAGAATAATTTAAGAAGGCACAGTGAGGTGTTGTGAAGGCAAGTTGTCTTTTCTTCAATTTCTGGCTTTTCTTTCAGCAGCCTGGAGTCAGAAGTGACCCCAAGAGAAACTAGAAGAAAAGCAGATTTCCTCCATCAGAGAGAGAGACAGCTGAAGAGAGGGCCACTCATTATTACAACATTCATCATATCTTACGGCCCAAACTGGAGTTAAGAGGCACGTCCGAACTGACAACCACTACTTAAAAACTTCAAGCATGCTCTTACTCTGAGCATTTAACCCTATCCACATTCCAACTGGGAGTTTTCAATCAGAAAAACACAGTTCAGTGGAAGAAACAACAAAAACACCAACCGGCTAAAGAATGAGCCCTCGAAGCGTTTACAACATTATGACTTTACTACAACCATGCTTATCTCTCTCAAACCTCACAATTACTTAGAGTCTACCTGCCATATGCCACTGGATGTGAGTCATAAATCCATGAGATGATGCTAAAATTAGATCATTCCACTGCAGGTGAAGATCATTGGGTGTTCAGTGGTCTTTAATGGCTAAGACTAAGTTGTCATCTCTTTACTCCACTTGTCCTTTCACTGAACGCAGTGCAATACAATCAAGACTCACAACGATAAAAGAATATTTAGAAAAGGAACTTATAAAGATGAAAGCCATTTTAGGAGCGCTTTACTTCCCATACATGTGGAGTTTTAAACTGAACAACTAAAAAATATAAAACAGTAAAGCACCTTTGCCAGCTGTCATCAGACACGAACGAATATGCATCTCATGTCAGTACATATCACTAATTATTATTAATTTGTTTTTTGTTTTAAATATCCAAAATACTGCCAGAGTAGTGACATGACCTTCTCTCCAGTTTTCTCTGGTGCATTTTCTCCTTTTATTGTGCACGGTTGAGATGACAGTGATAAATTCATTCTTTTCCCACAAAGCTAATAGGTCCTAGCTAGCATGACTAGCCAGTTTGGGCATCTAGCCCTGCTTAATCTCCATTAGGGGGGCCACCGCACAACTGTCAGTGCTGTATAAAGACCAGCAGTCACACTGCGCATTAATACAACCGATTAGGCTGACTCTCAACATTATGAGCTCGGTGTTGCATACAAAAGAGTTCGAATACTGTTTCCTACCGAGCAGTTTCACTGTTTCCTGTGTGAGTTAGTGCATCACAGGCGTACAGTTGTAAATATCAACCTTTTCGCCAACGTGTCCAGTGAAGTACGACTGAGAGTTTCAAGGGCAACATAAAACTGCTGAGGCGCAATTCCTCAACAGGTTGTTGCTAGCTAGCGAGTGAGTGAGTTAGCTGATGCCACCAACCTAAGCCTAGCTATCCATCAGCGGTTGAACAGCTACATCCCACAGAATGCTGGGCATTTCTTGACCAGAGTTTAGTGAAATTATCCAAAGTCTATCAGACATATTATCTATTGATAGTGGTCACATGTTCATAGTAATATATGATTTTTATAGCCCAACTTTGAACAATATAATCTCCACTTAATTCTGTTTTTTTTTTAATTAAACCATTAAATCACATTCTATGAAACAACATATAGAGTACCAAGTATTCATACTCCACTCCACCAAGTATTCATACAGTCGTGAATAAATTAGCAGGAGTTGAATCACTCAGAAAAAAGTGTACCATAGCAACAATGGGAAAGGACAGCAGCTAATAACAACTATTAGCATGTGTTAAAATGGCCCAGTCAAAGTTCCTGACATAAGTGCTAGTCAACAAATCTGACTCAGGTGGCACTATTTTGATAACAAGAACAATGTTATTAAGATATAAAAGCTGAATACAAATGCAGACCACACTCTTCAGATTTACATTTGTAAAAAGTAAAAAAAAACTACACACTCCAACATATTTCTGCAACTGTGTCAAATTTCACAGTTGTTATTCTGCTTTGTGTTGGAGTATCACAAAAGAAATCCCAATAAAACGCACTGAAGCTCGTGGTTTTAGCAAGGAAAAAATGTGGAAAGTTCAAGCACTGCGATGTTAACGTGCATGAAGCAGAATAAAGGATAGCGTCTCTGATAATTATACAGCACTGAGACGCTCCTGAAAACTGCATGTCAACCCATAATCAAATGAGTAAGGAGGAAAGAATGTCCAATAATAAAATTGCACACACTCGCTCTGAGAGATCAAATCCTCTTCCCTTTGTTACTAAAATGAAATAAGTCAAAATCGAGAATAAAGTGGGCAAGGATAGTTTGTGGCTTCCATTGGAAGTCATATGGTATAAACGTGTTTCACCTCACAAGGAACTAACGGGGAAAAATATTGAAAGTTGTTTGAACTGCAGCAGGATGTTTTCTGCCTCGGCCGTGTGTGCGTGTGTGCACAGCAGCTCAGAGCGTGATCAGCTTACAGGAAATAACCATCTTTTGCACAAAAACAGAATGTCTTCAATTTGTTAAAGGTGAACCAATTAAGACAGTGTTGTTTTTTCCACCTTTGGTAAAAGTCAGAAAAACATTTAGTCTTGCCGAAATTATGACCAGAAATTAAGCAACAACCACTGGCATTTGATCAGAGCCGCCTGTCTCTTTCTGATTTTTACACCCAGCCATCGGCTCAGATAAAGAGCCTCCAACAAGGTGTTTGTGATGCTGTGCTTATCCCACAGGTGCTGGCAACAGGTAAAGGCCGAAGGAGCGGAGATGCAGCCTCTCCAGCAGCGTGGCCGGCTGCCACGGCGGCTCCAAGGGTGAGGGATCATCTTCCGCCCAGCTGCTGATGCCCAGTTATCCCAGAGTCATTCATCACGGCTCGCTGAAAGTCAGATATGCACTGTTGCCCTCCACCCCACCCCTGAAGCCCCTGGCATTCCAGAGTTCCCACTTGCGGATCTGTGCTGCTGATAGCTGTCAGGACAGCAGTGATGCACCCACAAACCCACCACAGAGCGTAAAGCTAATCTAGCTTTTGCTTCTGTAAAACTAAACAAGACCACATTCTTAACGGCTTTACTTCAAAGGTGGTTCATGAGGTGTTATGCATCAAACAAAGGAAAGTGCAGCAAGTGTTTTGTTTCTTTTAGTATGTGCATTATCCTAGTTTGTAAATCAATCAAAACGTAAGCTAACTTTTGAATTCTTTGAAGATGAGTTTAGTACAACAGATCTAGTTTTATTTGCAGTTGTAGCACAACAATGAAGATGCACATGAAGCATAAAAGGTAGTTTTGTGTCAGTATTCAGAAGTGACTGTATGTTTTACTGCTGACACAGTTGTTAGCAGTGCTGCTTTCCATCAAGAAGTTGCTGGGATAAAACCCTGACCACTGCTTTTCTTTCTCCTTGTTCCTAATTTACAACATGGATTCTCTTAATGTACTCAAGCTTAATTCCAAAATCTGACTTAATTTAGGTCTCTAACCTGATAGAATAAATGTGTGCGTTCAACGTTTTGTTCTGATTCTCTCACTTTGTCCCGACTCTGTTACTATTACATTTCAAATGTAAACTGGAGAGCAAACACTAAGCAATGTCAGAGCAAATACAAACTACACTTGCTTTAGCCACACTTAAAATCTTCTTGTGAATATTGATGTGGTCAATGTCAATGCCATCACCACCTACTGGCGCCAGAGTAGACAGCGTCGAAATATAAAGCTCCAGACCGTAGCTTTACAGAAGAGGTTAGCAGAAACGTATTTGGAGAATATGTTAACACAGCGAAAAGACAGACAAAAAACAAACACAAAGAGCTGCAGCAGCCAATAAAATGTCTTTTCCATTAAGTGTGATTACAAAGGGTGAACAACATTAATTGTTATGGAAAGCTTCATTAGATCAGGAAAATAATGTGCCTGATACAGTTGTTCAAACCCTGCAGCTCTTCTGGTGGATGGCAATAGCTTCTAGGTATACAGTAGAAAAAAAATCACCTCCCTGGTTACAAACATTCAGAACAAATGTTTTGATGGGAGTTTTCCACCTGTGCGTGGGGGGGTGTTTACACATCTATCCACCATTAGTCTTGTATGTGCTTGCCCCGAGACAACCTATTGACTGAGTAAAGCGTGGAGGAGGCTGAGTTAATCCTGTGCCTCTCCAGTGATGTGCTACACTTCTGATTGATGCTGAGCTTAAGTAAAGATAAAGCAAAATCAGCAAACATATTGACAGCTTCCTTTTGCAGGGTGGCCGTCAGTTATGTCTGTCATTATTTATCAGCCAATTGATGGACTGGAAGCCAGAAGCAGGGCAGAGTGACGACTATTTTCAAGCTGCTGATCGTACTTCCTAGAACCATAACTGAAAAGGTACTGAATTTCTGTTTCAGCTGTCAAACGGTCAACATATTTGTGAAAGACCAAATGAAACTGGATGAAAGCAACCAAATTTAGTGAGCAAACATATGAGGTGTCTTGCGCTGGTATGTAAGGCATGTGAGAGCATTTTCTTCTTTTATGGTTTAAGGCTATCATTCGTCTGCTCTGTATCTGAGACATATGATCAGCTGGAACCAGGACAGGTAACTGACTTCTTCTGTTTGATGAATGTGTATACTTGGAACTATCGCCCTGGCACCTTGTCTGAAAACCGGAGGAGTGAGTTTAAAAATGGCAACAAGTTGTATGCCGTTCACCAAATATGGACAGAAACAGAAAACTCAGCTTAAGCATAAAGTTCAGCATGTTCACCTCACTGTCTTTCTCTCATGACCGCATATCATGAGAAAATGTTTTGCTTAAGTCCTCCAGCACGCACAATCAGCGTATTCACAAAGACTGAGTACAGAAGTGGTACTCGACACCCAGAGGTCTTCTGTGCATCTATTTGAGAAGCTGATGGGAAAGTATACCAGTGACCACTGTGGTTACAGTTAAGAGTGGGTTATGCTCTGGTGCCTTGCTCAAAGGCACTCTGACACAGACAGAGTGGATGTAGCGCCCGTGCAATTCTCAGACCACCCAGTTTCTGTCCGCTTCAGATAAACAGTCGAGGTTCTTAACCCTAGACAATAAAAACTGAACACAATAGATGACGGACAGATTAAAAAAACCTTAAACTCACTGTCTCTAGGAGAAATCTCGTTAAAGTGCCTTGAAGGGATAAGAAAAGAGATGTGGCGGAAGCTTAGTAGGAGATTTGGGAACTTGGATATTTTGGCTCTGCCACACAAACTATTTGATCTAAGGTGATTTGTTTAAAAGCGACCCTACCTTCAGGCATTTTATGATTATAAAAAAAAACACTAACAAAAACAACTGATTTTACTTAGAAAAACCTCCACATGCTCAGTGAAATTTTAACAACACCCCCCTCCCACCAGACACCAAACCCTCCCAGCTCTTACCATATTATAGCAGGACTTCCTCTCAGAGCCAGTGAAGTGGTACGGGTCGATGGTGTTGCACCTCTGCATGTACATCTTGAACATGTTGTTGATGTGCTTCAGAGACATGACGCAGACAGCCGAGTTGGGGGTCGGCTCCGGAGAGCCTGGCTGGCCCTGAGCGAAGGCAGCAAACAGCACGTCTTCATCCTCTTCTGCTTTCAGCTGCCTCTGCAGTTCTGCGTCGTTGCCCACCTTGGTGACGTGGGCAGCCTGAAGGATGTTGAACACCTTCACTTCTTCGGTGGCGCGTCTGCGTCTTTTGTTCGTACTGATGCACTCCAGGGGCATTTCCACATAGCGCCGAATCACGAGGTCTGAGGAACACATGCGCACTATGCGGGTGTGGTAGGCCTGAGTGTCCTTGCTCACTTGCTGCACCGTAAGGAAGTAGGTGAAGGGTCCACTGTGGAAGGAGTAAACATATCGCAGGTAGTAGTTTCCTTGGAGAGAGGGGATCAAATCCATGTGTGACAGGCTGGAGAAAAAAGTGAAGCCGTTTTGGCTTGTCTTCATCTTCCGCTGTGAGATGGTGTGAAGACGCATGGTACTGCCTGAAATGTTTCCTGCCTTAGGGATCTCAGAGTTCCCAACAAAAAAAGTGATGACATTGCTCTCCACGTTGAGCACTTGAGAACCTGATGGGCTGACAACAACATCTGCATCGATGGGGTGGCCCTGGCCTGGCTGCACTTTGTCTGCAAAGCAGTAGACGTCCTCGTCAATAGCTTTTAGGCTATTGCCGTCATCCAGGACATGACGGCGGCACACGCCGTTATCTGCCGAACCACAGCTGTACAATCCCTTGTCGTAAATGTTTTCCACCACCAGAGCAATATTGTGGTTGTCAACCCCACTGGCGCCGCCCGTTGTTGTCTGCATCAGGCCGCAAGCCTGGTTGGCAAGCAGCGGCCCTGTGTGGTACTCTGACAGCTTTGTGAGGTTCGGGGCCAAGGCGTAGATTCTGTTCACAGCTCCAACGTAGATGATGCCGTCCAGGGTGACCATGTTCTGGATGGGGAAGTCTGCGGTGAAGGTTGGGAGCTCGTAGGTCACAGAGAGATTTAGTTTGCTTGTCTCAGATGATTTATCACAGTAGTTCTGCATGCTGGGGCTCGAAGCCCACAGCAACATAGTGGCATGGAGCAGCAGAAGATTCATCCTGTTCCAGAAATAAGACACAAGAAAGGAATAAGTAAAATTTTTCACGCATAGCAAAGTCATTCATCATTGAAGTCTAAACCATCTGGAGAGTGCAATTTGTGTAAAAGCTGAGAGACTTGCTGATTAGGGACAAGAGTGGAGAAGAAGTGGAACAGTGAAAAATGCATCAGAGAGCAAAGCTAGGGTTTGCTCACATCACCACAATCAATGAATCTTATTCATGCTCCGCTGACTGAAGGCTTTATTTATAACAAAACCCTTTAACATCTGCCTTTATTTTGATGGCAATTTTGTCATGAGACAGCACTGACCACGGGTAAAGCAGCTGCAAAGAATGAGGCGAGCACCTCTGAGTTGCTTGGGCTCTATTCCCAAGTGACCACAGCACAAGCCAATGGAGTGAATCACCCTCACAGGAGCGCACTCTGCACAGTGATCCAACTGCCGGGACTAAGTTTAGATGGTGAAAACCCCAAGGGAGTAGAGATAAACTCAATTAGAACTGAAGAGGCAGGAGGGAGATGGGACCGGAGGGACCGTCCTGCAAAATGACAAATAACCCCGCTGGCTAAACGGTAATCCACTGGGAGACGCTTTGAAGGGATAAAGAACCAGAGAGAAGAAGAGAGGCTAGATTCAGCCAGGACAATTTGCAAAATGTACATTTGCATGTTACATCATTGGGAAGGAGATCTTAACACCATCCCCTGATGTAAACTAGACCAGAGTAATACAACCCACAACAGTTGAATTTTTGTACTCAAGCTCATAGCAGTGCAAGTTTTAATTGGGATTTCCGGCACACTTCCTGGGTACAAAAAATACTGGTTGGTTATTTATTCATTAACCTTGATGCTGGATTTATACTGTTGGAACCGAGGCAGATAAGCTTTGACCAAACACTGAATATGTTAATTAAATGATAATCTGTTAGTCTATTAATCTGTTAAGACACAGACTGACATTTGAGAGTTCACCGTAACTCTTCCACACAATGAAACAACAGTATTAAGACGGTCAATACATAATAACACAAAAGATTTTAGCTTTTATTAGAACAACTTTGTTCACTAACACTAACTCTTTATCTTTCATCTGCTTTATGTTCAACATTCACATTTTAACTGAAGAATTCATTCAAAAGCCTATATAGTTAATAAGTAGCTGATGTACTTAACATTAACAATGACTTGTACTGTTTTAACTCAGTTGTTTATTCAAATGAGGTTGAATAAAACTAAAAATAATACACTTCAGCATAGATACTACTTGTTCAGATGGAAATTATGCCTCACTCTATTCCAGCGTTAACATCAGACATTAATCGTTTTAATCCATCTTTTATATTGAAAACCTGATTAGATATGCTGGGTAAGACCCATAACCCATCCCAGCTGCGCTAAACTAACCTAGGCACCGGATTTGTCCACATTTAACCTGACCTGAACTAGAAAAATAATTCAAATATGGTTGATTTTAACCCACCGAATTTTAAAGTGCAGCTTAGAGTTGTCTTACAGTTTCTGGATCCTTTAATTTAGTGGATAAAACAAGAAGAAAAACTTGCCCTAACAGTAACAACGTCAAGGCAGAAAATAAAGATTAAAATATGCATGGTTTTAAGAACATGTTTAAGGTTTATAACTGCACTATAGCTAGCATATTTCACATGAAGGGTAAGGGGTCACTATTCGAGAATGATGAGTGATGGGGTCACATTTATGAACACCTGCACAGAAAGAAAGAGAGAATAGCCTGAGCTTTTCCCCAAAGAACAGGAGAGGAAAACAGTA
Source organism: Poecilia picta (assembly GCA_033032245.1). Lineage (NCBI taxonomy): Eukaryota > Metazoa > Chordata > Actinopteri > Cyprinodontiformes > Poeciliidae > Poecilia > Poecilia picta. The sequence continues at coordinate 3,589,504 of CM065358.1, forward strand.
AAAATGTTTTGCAGAGTGAAAGGAAAATGACTCATACAGAAAAGGTTCAGAAAAACACTTATGGGCAGTTATTGATAGAGGTGGTGCTGTGAGCCAGAGAAAACATTTCAAAACACGTTGTCATGTTTAAATGAAGAGGAGGAGGAGAACATCCGGAGGTAAATGGTAATGCCTTTGTGTTTTTACTCATGAAAAAAACAAACAAATAAAATCCTGCTAAGTTTAAGAAAAGATCAACATTGAAAAGACGGACTCACCTGTTAGGAGACAATCCCGTCCGTCCCTTTGATTCAAATCATGGTCCCGCTGGTCCCTCTTGAAAAATGAGATTCCTCGACGTGTTTCTTCACTTCGCAGAGATCGCAAGATGTAATTCTACTTGGCTACAGCGGAGTTTTATACATATGTTTATGTATAAAAATGAAAAGAATAAATGGGAAAAACTTCGGTCTCACTGATCTGCTCGTTTTCCAACAAGTGAAACCCAGTCTGGAGATCTGCAGCTGTAACGCGTGAGGGTCAGTTCTGACGGACTGCATCCAGCGGAGAGTCGCTGCGCCGCCGCTGGCCCCGCCCACACCTCGCTATGGCTCAGCGCGAGCTCGTGACGCGTCCAGGTGCTGCGCGAGGTTCTGACTCCGAGTCGTTGGTGGAAACGATTCGAAGAGACTCGGCACTGCTGCTTTTTAAAAATTCTACTTTTCAACCTTTCCTCCCATCATCCTGAAAATAAAAATGTTTTCCATTCACTACATAAAAATTGACGACGCCAAGAATTTGATATTCTCTGATAGATTTGCACGGAGATGTAGATAAGAATTTGACCCGTTTTGGTGGCTACTGCTTAGTTTCTTATCACACTGAAACGTTTCAACTCAAGCAAATTTCAGTGCCAGACAAGATAACCATAAGAGCAAAAAACAAAACATACAAACAAAAAAATCTCAAATGATGATTTCGTAAGATAAAATAGTCCAAACTAAACTGGGTCATCTGGGACAAAGTAACCAACCTCTTATTAAATCATGAATGAAATGGGATTTGGTTTCAATTTCTCTCATATATTGTATGATTACCTGATCTAAAAAATGACATTCAAGAACAGAGGAGAAACAAATGTTCTTAAAAATGTGTCATTCTGATGGCTGATAAAGTCATTTTGAGGCTTTGGGACTCAGCGACAGCCTTTATCCACAAACAGAGAAAATTTGGAGCAGACCTGGTGTGTGACCAACCTATAAAATGAACCCAACACTGCCACTCTCACTTCCCTCTCAGAAAGTCAATGTTCGACAGCCTCAAGGTCGCCCGCAGCCACCTCTTCTTTAAAGCAAAAATTGAAGTTTGCTATGAACTAATGTTGATTTAAAAAAAAAAGCTCTACTACATCACATCTCCTGTTAGTTTCACTGGATTTAAATGAAAGGGAAGCAAAAGCTGAGATCTAACAGGGTCTTTGTTCTTCCACCTGACTCTCCTCCTGCACCCCTCTGAGTCAGACCTCTGGTCCTCATGTCGAAACGTCTCACTCCGTCAGAAATAATGGGCTTAGTTCTGTAGGGTAAACCAACTATGTATGAGCGTGTTTCAGTGGTGAATCACTGTGGGCAGTGAAGAAGAAAAAAAAAATTCCTTTGTGCCACTTCCTGAACAAGAGAGGGCATTTGGTGAGAAGACTGGCAGGCCTGATAAGAGAGCCGGGATGCAGACTGAGTAAGATGACGCTGTTTGAGTTCATTCTTCAGAGCAATGACCAGCCGCTGTGGGATCTCATCAGACAGATGATGGAGGAGTTCCACAGGATGGGTCACATGACACATGGCTCTCACTCATTTGAAGTGTCATCACAGAGTATACCTTCCTGAATTTTAAATCTCCAATTATGTCCATATCTCAAGCCTGAATAACACAGCTGTGTTAATTTACACTCATTAAGCCCATGAATGTTCCAATATGCTACATTTCTGATTTTTACTGACTTCGCTGACCCATTGTCTTTCCACACTGGACTCATAATGCCATAGATGGTACAAATTGAAGAACTTTTGAAAATGGTGATTGAGTGTACATGTCACCATCTTTTAACTGCTCTTACCAAGTAGTTTTTTTGTCTAGTTTCCAGAGAAAATATATTGTTTTAAGTCAATAATTTCTTGATATTTATAAAATGCAAGTTTCACTGGCAGATTTTTTTCACTGGTAATGTGAAAATGTCTACCAGTGGAAGTAGTTTTTCAGACAATACTGTTTCAGTATTTCTATATTCACTTGTATTTTTTTTGTATATAAAGATTTTTATAGTGGTTCTGCTCTGTCCTTTATACTGCTGTAAAAATGTAAATTTCCCCACTGGTGGATTAATAAAGGAATATCTTATAACAAAAAACACTAAGATATCAGTATTAAGGAATTATTGACCTAAACCAAGCTTGAATATTTTTCTGAAGTATTATTTCAGTTATTTTTGTCTTATTTCAAGAGTATTTTTGCACTAGAAACTAGAAAAACAAAACTTGGTAATATTTTGTGTTTTTGACATTTGTGTTGTGGTGTTTCTGTCTTGATTATTTTAGTATTACTAGCAGTAGTACAGAGTTTCCTGGTTTATTACAGAATTTGGATTCATTACTCTCTAGGGCCTGTGTTAGTTCATTTTAAGAATTATTTCTACTTTCTTTTGCATAAATTAGTTTCTCTTTATTCACTTTAATTCAATATATTCCTCTGCATTTATTATTGTTACATTTGTTTTTCAGTTTCTCTATTTGTGTGAACTTCGAGGATTTGGAGTTTGATCTTCATCACTATTCTTTCCAAAAGTACTACCATGATTTGGTGTTTTCTCACCTGATAGTCTGGTAGACTCGGTTTAATTTGGGGACCAAAAACTGCTTTGTTACATTTTCAGTTGCTGTGGTTCACTTTCACACTGCACTGTGTCACACAATCCAAACAAATTGAAAAACCTGTTCACCTCCTCGCCTGTGGTGGCGCTGCACCAAGAACTACTGAAGGAAACATTACAAAATTCTGACCGCAACTTCCTTCTTCACAAAATGTAAACAAAAGTTGAGTAGTGTCAGATTTTAGTGGTTGTATGATTTCTCTTTTGTCTTTGGTAAAATACCAGAAATCATTTCTCCCTGCTGTGCTGGGCTTGTGCATTTATTTTGCCTCCGCTTACCCATAATGCCTTGCGCTGTAGTTCGCTTCCTACTTTTGGCGTGGTCTCCGGTCCGCTTGGATCGACACATATACCAGAATTAACTTCAACCAAAGCAAGACCAAGACTTTTAGGTGGACCAGATTTTGCTTTTTTAGTCCGCATGAGAGTTTGGTTGCACATTCACACCTCCACAAAAAAACAAACCAGAGATTGATTAAAGTGGACTAAACATGGCTGGTCTTAAAATCTGGACAGTCTTAAACATTCTGCTTCATGGCAGGCTTGAACCTTGCTGGTTCTTTCCTTGTTCCCCAACAATTTTTTTTCTTTAATGCAAACAGTTTGGATTTCTTTTTTTCAATCTTCCAACAACATAAGTAGAAGGAGAAATCTTCTGTAGAAGTACAGAGGAATTTGCTCCAAGTAAGTTTCGACACAACTTGTTCACTTAACTTGTTGAGAATCTTATGAACCAAACTCCACACTTCACGCTTCAATGTCTCCAACTGTAGCAGATAACAGTAAAAACTAAATATCTGGTTCACAAGCGATAAGCATGTTTGGACTCAAACAAAATGAGGAATCAAGCCGATTTATAGATGGGGGACCGTCATGCTGAGATTGTTCTTTTTTCTTCCTAATGAACTTGAAATTTCACAACCACACTCCCCCGTGCCTGCTGCAGTGTTTTTGCCTTTTTGGAGGAACTATGTTTGCCATACCTCAGGGCATTTCCAGTGCATTTGCCAAAGGGGTGTGTTGAAGACAGGTTGTGTGCGTGTAGCGTGTGTGTACACCCCATGGGTGTGTCTGTGCGGCTCCAGTGGTGGTGAACTGCACTTGGCTCAGGCTGCAGCAGCAGGAGGAGGAGGAGGAAAGAGGAAAACATGGTAAACATACCATGAGGTTCAGTGGTGAACCTCGCACATGCTTGCTTTTGTTAAGTGCTTATCTGAAAGCGTGACATATGCTCCAGGAATGATTTGCATCCGACAACCACAATACCTGCAGCAGAACAAGGAGGCAACACTTTCTGGGTATGTTTTCCTCTCATGCCTCCAACTCTACTCATCAGTCATTAAATAACTGTTCAATTTAGCTTACACTGGTGATAAGCTACATGTAAAAGAACATCCTCACTATCATTTGCTTCAAAGGATAAAGTAAAATGTCCAAAATCTTAACAAATAATAATAATAATAATAATAATAATAATAATAATAATAATAATAATAATAATAATAATAATAATAATAATAATAAAATAATAATAATAAAAACACTGGATGTTCAGTTGCAAAAATTCTCCTTAATATATTAGAAGGAAAGTCCAAATATCAGCAAAGTATCTTTTCAAAAATGTTGTCCTGGCAGTATTCTGGACACTGAATGGCGCCCCCTGCTGGTATGCGAGGTAAAGACATTGGCAGGGCTTTTTTTTATGAGATCTGAAGGTCAACGGGACATTCTTGGAAACAAAAGCGAGACATTATAAGGCAGAAGCAGAGATGAACTGATACCTCATTGTTCTATTTCCTAAACTCAGCTGGATGGAGGTTATGTATCTGCTCTGGGGTCAGGGCAGCAAACTCCGGCTGATGCTGTGAATTCCCTGAAGGCCCTGAATGCTTCATCCTGCAGACGGACTCTACATCTCCTTTAGCCTGTCGACAGACTTGTAGCACCATGACAAAATGTGAGATACTTTGTTGTGTTGATACAACCCTTTAATGCTTTTACAAATCAATCATGATCAACAAAAGCTGGCATTTTTTCGACAAACCTTTCAAAAACCTTAAATGTCAAAGTGAAAACTGGTTTCTACAAAGTAATTCAAATTACTTTATTGATTCCAAAGGGAAATTAAATGTTGTTGTAACTCATGTTAATTCAAAAGTTAAATTTAAATGATAATTAAGGACAAATATCTTAATAATATGTCCTGTAAGCAACATGTGCCAGCAGTTTCACAATGAGTGAGTGTAGTATATAGAGACCTGAATCTAGAAGGACCATTCACTGGTCAAACAGTGTTCCTGACTACAAATACAGGATAAAGACAAACACTAAGTAAATCAGGGTATTAGTCAGGGGAAGGATACAAAAAAATCTGAAAAGCATCTGTTGGTATTGTACCAGACTGAACATCAGTGATCTCTGATCCCTCAGACTGCATTGTGTTTAACATTTGAAAATGCTCAAATATTTACTACATTAAAATGAAGCTTCATTAAGGTAGTTCTAGTTTTTCCTGGGCTCAGAGGGATCTGGGATTATCCAACACACAGTGTTTGACAGAACAAAGAACATTCCAGATCCTTCCTAGAAGGAATGGGCAGAGTGTTTAATCTGGACTATCCAGACTGTTCTTCTGTAACACATCTAAAGCTCAGGCTCTGTGATGGTTCCACTGTTTTAGCCTGAAATGGAAGTGCAGCTCATGCTGTGTTGGATGGAGGATGATGAGTCACCCATAGGAGGAGGAAAAACGATGATATGCTGTAGTTTGTTGGATTGGTTCTGTGGTTGAATGAAGTAAAGAAAATCAAATCCGCTCTAAGCTTCTTGGGTTAGAAAACGGTTCACTAAGAAAGTCATCGCTGAGGAACATCAGGTTGACCCCGTTTTTAAACCTATGATCACATACAGAGAAAGCATGTGGAATTACAAGGTAAGGTCATTTTAGTTTTATAGCACATTTTCATCAACATGGCAGTTCAAAGAGCTTTACATAAATTAGAAAAAAAATACAAACAAAACCAAAAGAAAGACAAAAAGATTAAAGTATAAAACTACATTTTGGTTCTCCATGTTTAATAAGAATAAGAATAAGTAGTCTATAATTTATAAACTTGTAGGGACTTTTCTGGATTTGTGTTCTGATAAAACTATATATTGTTTCACATTGTTTGGTAAGATTAGTGATGATACAGTGCATCATCTCAGTTGTTTTAGGTTGAGTTCTAGATTTGTACAATATAAAGCTAGATGTTAGTCCTTGATATAAAGTAAGAGGTCTGGACTGTTGCTTACATCAAAGAACGTTTACTACACCATTAAGTCCTTCCTCAATAAAGACAGAACATCTTATGAGAACATCACAAAATGAAAATTTCTTTGGATATTTTTTTCATGTGTTGCAGTCCAGAAACATTTAAGAACAACAACCAACCAACAACCAACAAGGAAGAATGAAAGAGTGAGTAGAGAGCAAAAGTTGGAAGGTGCTTTTAGGTCTGGGGTTGTAGTCGCCTAATAAAAGCAGGTTCCCTGGCCTATATTTTGCTTTACTCAGAGGGATTGAACCCTAAACTGGTGGGCAGTACTCCTTTCTGGAGGTGTGGACTGTGTTGAAGTTTTAAATTTTGCCCAATCACTGACGTCTGTCCAAGATGTAAGCAATGAAAGTTCAACACTGTTTGCCAGAAATTACCTGCGCTTTAAACAACCATCCTCTGCTGCAAAGAGAGAAGAGTTGAACTGAACGAGGTGGCTGTTAATGTTAATTCATTATCTGGAAGTGTGGCCAACACTGACCATTATAGGTAGACTATTCTAAAACAGTGCAGAAAATCTGTCATTGTTAACAATTTTTCCTTCTGTCCGCTGAATCACCCAATAGGAAAATCTATTGGAGAGAATCCAAGGAAAGGGGAGACAGCCCAGGTTAGGGTTGTAGCTGATATTGCATAAACCTTTAGCTTGTTTATTTTCCCCATATACTTCTTAATGGTTGTCATATTCTTTGTTTACTGAGCTGAACGTTTTCCTCATCTCCTGGTCTCTGTTTGGCTTCATCAAACCGAAGATACCAGGGTGTCTGCTTCCAGTTTCTCATATATTGAGAGTGATCAAGGCTCTCATCTTCCATTACCTGTTTTTTTTTTTTTAGCTACAAGTAATGTTAGAAAAGGAAATCAAAGATTGCAATCTGATTCGTGTCAGGAAATGGTGAAGCCGGCAAACGGGGAGAGAAAACTGTCAATAGGTTGTGTGCTGCATCACTATCTGACAATCTGTCCCGGATGGAGAGGCAGCCTGGCTCACGCCAGGGACCGCTGAAGATAATCAGCGGTGGTCGAAATATAATAAAGAAGAAATGGTGTAAGCTTAGGAGAAGACATGTATGGATTCTCTATGAACTAAGATGAGATTAGTTCCCCCTTTCTCATTAATAGCCAGAGAACACACAAAAAAAACGGATTTTATAAAACTTGAGTTTGAGCTTGTAAGATACAGACGTTAAAGTTTTTTTTCAAAACAAATGAAGACAAAATTACTGGTGGAGTTTCTGTTGATATAGTCATGTTGATAAGTGCAAGTTACCTTATTTTTTTTTAAAAATAATTTTTACAGCAATAATTTTAATTAATTTTTAATCATTTTTATTAGCCACTTAGAAACTGATGAATATGCCACACATAAGCACTAGCAATGTTAATGTATTGATGTGATAAATAGCACTTCTGTGTAGAATCTGAATGAATCAACATTTCCTATTTTCACTCAGACAAGATTGACAAAAAATAATTCTTATCAACTTGTGATTAACAATTTTATCTTGGATACTTCACAATCATTTTATCCATTTTCTCTACAATGAAATCTACAATAAAGCATAAGTTGAGTCTAGTTTTCTTTAGCTTTTATATAAAAAAATATATATTTGTTGAAACTGTCAACATGTTGTGACAGCGTGGTATAAAACAGATAATCTGTGAAAAAAATGAAGTACCTCTGAATTCAACACGAGTGCTCCCAATGCTAACTAGAAACAACCAATCAGAGCCAAGAGGCGGGTTCTTGCGCTCTCAATCATGCTTGCATACCTGCTGCTCAACCCCTATCAGATAGCAGAGTCAGCCATGAATGCTAAGGCTAGTTAGCATAGCCAGCACATTTAGCAGCACGTACAGCACTAAGAACCTCCTCCTGGCCCTTATTGGTTGTTTTTGACTGAAAGTTGTAGAGGAGATCAATCTTTTCTCAGATCATCTGACTCATGATGCTGCAACATGTAAAAAAAAAAGGAAAAAGAATATATTTTTACTAAAAGTCACGTACTGAAGCTTTAATAGAAACAAATCAGCATCAGTCAACATCTGGGTAAGCAGGCGGCTGGCTGTTTTTATAGCTCAGTTTTAACTCACAGGCATGGACAGCTGAGTTGTGCCTCTGCAGCTTACAACATCTTAGTGCATCACTTCCTAAAGGATTAGTTCTGACTCGTCCAAGATGTTGACGTACAGTTAAAGATGCGAGCAGAAGGCAGATTGTTACGCTGCCTTTTCCGCTGACTCAGGCTCTTACATCATCTACTTCATAAAGTTTAAGAAGGACGGGGATTTTTAAGTTCACATATCTTTTACAGATATCATTTGAAGAAAATCAGGAAGACATTATCTTGTTTCTTGTTTAAGAAAAGTTCTCGTTATATCACAGTATCTCTCACATATGGCCCAGATGTGGCTTAATGACATTCAGAGGTTTCTGTACATGGATAGCTGTAGCTACACAGAGATGTCTGCAAGGTTTTTAAAGATACTGTAAGAGGAAGCATAAAAGGTGTAGGAAGCTATTCCAAAGAGAAATTTATGTTTTCACATGTTTGCTGTTTACTCAGGAAGCGATCCTTCGGCACACTGCAGGAAAAGTATTACTGCGAAGATGTTGCATTTTATTCTTTTGAGTTTTTAATCTCTGTTATGAAACACGCTGGATTTGGAAACGTTTGGCACCCTTTAGTCACAAATCTCAGTTAAGGTAAGGATCTACATTTGTAAGGAAAGACATGCGGAAAGTGTCGTTTACAACTCGGCTAATCGCTGATATGAAATGTTGACGACAGCTTTGGATGCCATCTAAACCCTCGGAGGTCTTTTCTTTCTGGGCTCTATCTGGCTCCACTGCTCAGAAGAAATGATTCCCACATCATTTTCAATTCAGTTTTTCCCTGTATATTTATTAGTCCAAATGACTAGTCCTAGTTGGTCTCTCTAACCTGTCTTCAGGTGTGAGTGTGTGTGTGTTGGTTGTTGTTTGTCCTGTGTGTCTCTGTAGTTGTGTTGCTCTGTTGACCGTAAAAAAATGCAAATTGGAATGCTAAAAATAAACTTGAAAAATTTAAACATGCCAATTTAGGGGGAAAAAAACATTCCTTTTTTTCAATGAAAGGGTTTTGGAGGTGGTTGTTAGGACGTGTATAAATGTGTATATTTTGCAAAACTGCAATGGAAATATTTTTTTTCGTATCATAGGAATCACATGATCAGCAACTGGATGTTACTACTGGTGGAAAAGAAGAAGAAGACGACAGGAAGTGGTAGCAGGATCATAGCGCAGAATGTGTTTTAATGACTTATCAAACAAATTTATTCATGTGTGATTTTAATTGCATTTATTATTTAAGGGAAACACAGCAGTTGTGAATTTTTGTTTTTTCAAGATCAGTGGAATATCAACAACATTTTGCTCGCATTCCTAATGGAGACACAGCGGCCGTCTGAGCAAAACACAACAGCAGCAGCATTTTCAGGTAAAGACCTCACTGACATACAATGTTTGGTTGTGAGGCTGCTTTGTTTTAACCAGACACTTAGATGAGGCAGTGAGTGAGTCGTTGTTTCAGAGTAAAGGGGTCGACTCGGAGAAGCAGGTGTTTTGAAGGGAGCAACATCTGGAAAAGGCTCCGGGGGCGGACATGGAACCACAGGAGGTGGATCCCTGCCAGGCTTCCCCCTTTGCTTGATGTCACAGAGTGTTTCATTAGTCTCAGTGTTCACTGTTGTAACAACTGACAGAGACCGAGGCCAACTACTAAAGCTCTAAATAATAATAATAAAAAAACTGTATGTGGTTTATTTATGTGAAGGCATGCCTTCATGTAAAGTCTACATAGACTGAACATTTTAACCTTGCATCATAACCAAATTACAGTCACGATACAGTAACTACAATATACAACAAATAAACAGGAAAAACTAGGGCAGAGGTCAGAAACCTTTTCAACACAAATAACAATTTTTGCTCTCAGCTCGGCTAAACTAAATTTGTTTAGAGCCACAAAAACTATGTGAAATAAAAAGTCTTCCAGTATCTACAATAGATAATTTAGATGTTTTGATTGAATATTTTTATGGGGTTTAACATAAAAAATAACCTTTTAAATAAAAGGAATAATGACATTTTCTTCAGCATTTTTGGAAAACGATGTCTAAAAAACATGATTTTACAATCAGAAGAGAAGAGAATTACTTTATAAATAAGAATATTGTTATTGTTAGTAGCTGCATTTCCATTGACCACATGGTTAAAGATAATTGCTCAATGGAAATATCAATTTCCAAACAACTTGGTTTTTGATAAAAAAAAAAAAAGGTTTTGGTGAGGTATCAAAATTGGTTTATTTGCAGAACTGCAATGAAAACTATTTTTCGAATCACATGATCAACAACTGGATGTTACCACTTGCACAAACCATAGAAGAACACTAATTGAACACATTTATGTGACTTTAACTGTGTTTTTTTATTTAATGGTAACACCACAAGTTCAAAATTGTGTTTGTTAAACATTAGCAGAATATTGACAGTGGCTGCAGTCAACTGCAGCCAGTGTCAGTCAACTGCAGCCCCCTTACACATGTACGGGGTCAAATACAAAAAATGTAGCACAGCTATGACTTAACTGTTAAAGTTAAACTCTGTTATCTCATTTGCAGGCATTTGTGTTTCAAATGGGAAAGAACAAAGTGAGTGGTGGGGTCTTGGTCAGCAGCCTTCTTCCTGAGGTCCTGTTAGTGGGACTCACACAGAGAACAAGCTCAGCAACACACCGAGCATTGTGTAGGGTCTGACTCAGCAGAGGGAGCTTCAGATGTTTCAGCTGCAGATGTCTGTCAACAACCCAACACGGCTAGAGGCAACAGCTCAGAAAGCCCGAAAACCAATGGAACGACTGGGATGCTTTGTAGAGAAGGGAGTTTTCTGGGACCATGTTAAAGTAGAATCAAATCAAAATCATTGCTCTTCTGGAAGAGGCAGATCGTTTGTTTTTGCACAGAAAGATAAAAAAAACAAAAAAAAAACATACGTGCTTTAACAAACATTAAGAAACTCAGAACTGCCATGTAAAGTTTGAAAAGGAAGAAGACCAAGCTTATTAAATCCTACCTTCAGTCGTCTCATTCAAATTGTCCCACATTATACGTTTTTTTGAACTAGTCACTAATAATCATCATATAAAATCCAACTACTAAGAATGTGAAGTTCTGAAGGTAATTGAGAATGAATAGTCCGAATAGCCTTTTGATAAATTCAGTTTTATGAAAGTGACTATCATGCCTCTTAAAGACAGGTCTACCGTAAGTTTTCACATCTAATTTTAATATCTGATATCTACCTTACTTCTGAGGGAAAGTTTGGAAAAGAAGAATCTTAAATGGAGGAAAGCTTCTGAGGTCCAGCAGGTTCATTAGGGTTAGGGAAACAGCCCTAATCATATGTCAATAAAAATATAAGACAATTGCAAAGACAAGGACAAGACAAGAAAAGTTAGTTTGATTAGGTTTTTGTTCCACTGAACATATAAACAAATGTGCAGGCATATCACTGAACCGTGAGAAACCACACAAAAAAGGCATTTCCATAACCATCACTCTACTTTGCATATGACTGTAAAAAGAAAAACCCAATGGACGTTTTGTGTGACAGATTGAAGACAGAAAAAGGACAAACAAGTTGGTAACAGCAATGAATAAGCTGCATTGTTTCAAATGTCTTGCCAGATGTTTTTTTTTGTCTTTGCTCCTCTGACATTTAAATAAACGAATCAGTAAAATGTAATTGTTAAAGTGTGATTAAGAATACTTTTTTATCTGTTTGTCAAAGTTAGTGAACCTAAACATCCTGCTTCTAAAGAACTCCATCTTCCTCCGTTTCTCCTGACTGGGCCTTTTCTACAGACGGTTCTGATTAAAGGACAAGTAAAAGCCTCAAGGACTCTAAAGTTAGATCTACACCCTTACATCTGCTTCTTGGTTTAACAGCCTGCAGCAGTTAGTAGTTTGCAAAAGTATTCTTAGTACTTAAATGTCTTCATATATCGTCATGTTACATTCACAAACGTAATGCTATTGGATATGGTAACGCATTAACCAGAGAAACAGGCAAGGTGATAACTCTGGAGGAGGTGCAGAGAATGTGTTACCAGGACAACCAGCAGTCATCACTCCACAGATCTGACCTTAATGGATGAGTGACCTTAACTATTGCTAAAAGGAAACCAGAAGAAGTCTTCTTTAAAGTTTCAAACAAGGGAACAAAAACACCAAACTCTCTGGTCAACAGGACCACAACAGAACATTTTGGCTTAAGTGGAAAATGTGTGAAAACTTGACACACCATAAACACAGTGAAACACGGTAGTGGCACTATCATGCTTTTAGATTGTGTTCCATAAGCACAGACAGTGAAGTAGGTCAAAGTTGACAAGCACACATATTGGGGTTTATTTTTAGGTTTAAAAAAAAACAATAAAAATGTAGGACGTCTTCAAAGAGAACAAATTAATAAACTATGGAGAAATATTTGTGCAAAATTATGTAAAAGCCTAGTGAAAAGAAAAATAGCATGTTTTAGCAAACGCAAAACCAAAAATTATTAGATATGGATATATTAATATCCATATGTAGTTGGATATTCCATTACATAACCATTTTTGCCAAAGTTATGAAGAGCGTTGAACCACTGCTTTATGTGTTTGAATGGCCTAGTCAAATCCAAACCTAAAATGAACTGAGAACCTGTGACCCTGAGTTTGAGCTGCACCAGACTTGCAACTGATATTGCAAAGAAAAATGGTTTAAGATATCAAATCTTTGTGTAAAATTAAAAAGCCATGTTCTTTTCTTTCCTCTTCACAGCAATGAACACTTTGTGATGGTCAGTCACATTAAATCTACATAAAAATATTCAACTTTGAGGTTTCAGATAAAAAATAATTCTGCTTCTTGATTGAAAAGCATGCAGCAGAGGTTAAAAAGTCAGACATGTCCTTTGTAAGCTAGTTTAACAATGAACTTTGGAAGAGCATGCGCCGCACTCAGCAGACCAACCAGACTCAGTAAAAGTGAATGTCAGTTTGAAGTATCTCTAACCTGTGAGCACCGTGACGTTTGAGCTGGGAACAGAAACAGCTGCTGACCTTAGAGCTCACCTCTACAGGTGCTGGAGGTCGTGACGTGACATCCCTGTCAGCACGGCTCACTTCTTCCACTGAGGAACTCCTCTTCTGGCTGATCCTGCCTGAGTCATCCTCACCTCAGCTGGAGAGAACAGACAGAACATGTCTGACTTATGTTTTCTACATTTGTCATATAGCTTCCAACTTCCTGCTTCACCACATCAGGTGAAGCAGGACATATTAGAACATAAAGAAACGTTTCTTCGGACTCTTGTAAGTAGCACGTTGTGATTTAATCAGAGAACGAGATGAGTTTTAGATACTTTGGCAGGGTCATATTATATTTTAATAACTCCATTAGCGCTCATTGGCAACAAATGGAAGAAAGCGGATCAACAAAATGTCAGGAATTAGTCTGAGGTCTTCTTAAATAAATGTCATATTTTCACCATGTTATTCATTCATTTGTAAATGTCAGTTTTAAGAGGCACATCTAAAAGCTGCAGGGCAGTGGCCTTCCAGGATTGCACTCCAGGATTGCAGTCCTCGCATTGTAATAGTGCATTGTGTGTGTTGCATGTGTAGAGGGGTTAGTAAAAATGTATTTTGATGCATATATACTGGTTATCTTTAACCGCTGAAGAGGTTAGTATATCAAGAGTCAACTAGTGAGTCATGTTATACAGTTTGTGTTTAGTGTTTTGTAGAAACGGGACATATTTTGGAGGCTAGCATTAGGTAATGCTAGCGGAATCTGTGTGTTGAGCTAGCTGAGAAATAGCTGAAGTACTACTGAATTCACATTGAACTTATTGTATTTTGAACTTTTTTTTTAAACATTTGTCACACAAAAGACATTACTTTGGTCTCTTTATTTTTAAAATTGAGATTTATTTGTGGGTTATTGCAAAAACCAGATGAACAATATTGTTATGGCATTCAGTGGCTGCTTATGTGAAGTTTAGTTAAGAAACAAACTATTAAAGGACAATTGCACCTTTTCAGTTTTGTGTAAGAGATTAGTGCTAGCTACTACAACTACTCTGTTACATAAATTATTTGATACCTTAAGTATTGCATAAGAAGTATTGTATATGGAGTATGTTCATTACACAAGAAGAATAAATCTTCCGTTCGATGCTAAAGGAAGCTTGACTTGTGTGTCTCATCTTTTCTATATCACAGCACCACATTAAAAGGGAAGATCATCTAATTCATTACCCTCAGCCATCCCAGGTTGCAGGGTAACACATAACATTTATATTCAAGTTTTTCCTTTCTGACTCAGCAATGCAAACGTTCATCTTTAATCTGCAGATTTTAAAAAATGTCATGCTTCTGTTTTCCAATTTTAAATGTATACTTTGCTTGCATATATAAAAAAAGACATCCACTCTCAAGCTGCAACATTTACAAATTGTGATTTTTGGAGGTCTTTTGTTAAAGGTTTTGTTTTGTTTAACAAATGGGTTAACAAAGTTGTCTTTTGGAGGGGTTGACAACTTTGTTAAAATGAGTGTATTTGTTCAAACGTAGTCGTTTTTTCTTTCAAGGTGTGCTTCTCACATAATGCCACTAGAGGGCGGTGCTGCCCTGTGAGAGCAGAAATGACACTTCCATAGACTGAATCTAAATTGTGAAGCCAGTTTTTAGCATCACTATTTAGTTTCTAGCTTTAGGGTCATGATGGCTGGACATCCTCCTGCTGGTTTCACATGATTCCTTCAGTTATGGTAAGTACTCCAAGTCGCCTCACACTACCACCTGTCAGCTGATGTCACCTGTCATAAGCTGTCAGCTGATGTTCTGCTTCTGAAATGCTGTGTTAGCTTTAGGTCAGATGTGACAGTCAAATACATTCCTTAAGGTCTTGAGGATCTTCAAGTCATGTTTTGACAAATGTGAGACGGACCTTCATATGTTTCTTTTCAGTCAGCAATGGTTTGGGAATTGGAACTGCAGTAATGTGTGTCTTCCAGGCATATATAACCATTTTACAGCACAATCATGTTACCCTCAGCATAATAATAATAATTATTATTTAAATATGACTTAAAAGAAATTTGACTTCCTAATTTAACTGCTTGAAATTGGGCCTCTGTCTCTTTTAAATCTCAGAAAATAATTACCAGTGTTTTTTACCAGCATTTGGCTCTTTTATATATGGTCCATGAATGAAATTATCATTTGATCAATAATGAAATCAAAGTTGCTTTACGTGATTCTCACTCACTCACACTACTTTTATTATGCAGTAAAAAGCTAAGAGGGTGCTGTTTTTGCCACTGTGATTTGGCAGGAACATTTTACAGTCAGTTTATCAGATTTTTTTAAAATAAGTAATTTGTAACATTTTTTTGAGCTCAAATAGAAATTTGATTCTATAGACCAAAACAGACTGTCATGCTGCTTCGTGTTTATTAAACCTGGTTTGTCCATTGGCCAGACCGTTCTTTTGTCCATATCAGGGTCTTAATATTTTGGTATGATAGCCCTTCCAAAATGGTAGCTGAGTCATAGTTATCAGCTCATAAAGTTAACAATCCCTTTGGACAAATTCTGTTTGTCGAGACTGGTGCATGTCTGGTTTAGGTTCATGGTATGGGCATTTATCAAAGTCTATAATATAGTGTTTGGTATTGTCTCTCTGACCAACACAGGGGTCACTAGATCTCATTAAACTAAAAAATAAAACATTTTCCACACCTTTTGAACAAACTAGATACATTTCTTTTATCCTGGCGGTATCCAGGGAGATTGGCGGCACAACAGTTAAGAGTTAGCTAGTAATTGATTCATTTATTCAATTCAAATTCAGAATTACATTAGTAATTCGAAAGGGAAATAAGCTACAGTCATTTAATATCATGTACATATTTTGATATGGTTTATTTTTCAGAATTTTTATTTTTATTTTACTCATCCATCCAAACTATTTTTTTGTGCATCAGGTGGGAAAACTTTAACTGGAACCGAGGCAAGTGGAGAAAATGTCAATCTTTTTCTAGTTATTTCCTAACGACAGTATTGTGTTTTTCCAGTTCCTCATCCTCTACAAATGTCTGACTTATTCATGGAATTGTTTTTCTGCTTGACTTTATTTCTAGTGGGTTTCTTTTCTTTTTTTAATTATTTTTAACGGCTTTCAGTTTGTAAAGCTCGTAAAGTTGGTTGACTAAACGAATGACAATTTGTGGATTATTTTTTCACCCACTGCTTACTTGCCATCCTGTCTGGTATTTGCTCAGACCAGTTTCTGGTTCCTTGATAGAATTTGAGCTCTTCTTCGCCAAATCTCTCTGGACTTTGGAGTTTTTGCTTTACTTTCTGCACAACTTTTATGTTTGGACGTGTTTTCCTGTAATTAAAGACTCTTTGGAACTGCCTGCCCAGACTTTTCCCAAGTACACACAGTGAAACGTGTTTTGGGATAAAAGCTGGAATGCAAGCCATCTTAACTTAATTAATACCGTCGTCACTGAAAGGCATCTCCGAGAATCCTGGAATATCAAAGGGAGAACAAAAAAAAAACCTTTGAAAATGATGAACGACCTTTTGTGAGGTGATTTCATTTCATTCCTGACATGTTCGTGTCAGGAAGTGGATCATCAGATGCTGCTTTTCCCCTCAGGCTGAATAATCATGAGCTTAGCTTTAGCGTAAATCAACCTGAGTACAGTTAGCTGCCTTCAGGTCTCATGAGCATTGCTCAACACATTTATTTGTTTCTCTTTAATCCATGGGAACGTAATGCCAAGGTTGTGGGGGAAAGAATAAACAAAACAAAAGCTTTTGTATTGCATCCTGAAACCTGTCTGAGGATTTTGACCTCAGACTCAGACCCTGCAGCTTGGAGGGCACAGCAGCTGGAAATCATTTTTCAGTGGCTCCAGATTTGCTCGAAGCAGCTTTGTGTCTGTGCTACCCAGCAGAAGGAAAAGAAAAAAAAACAGTTACCAACTTTCCTGCATGAATCATTATACAATTAGATTTGCTATGACTCAATATCACAAGTAAAAGAGAACAAAAACGCCACTGTTACGTCCTCGCTTTCTTAAAGGGGCAGACGTTGGCTCCAGCAATCTTCGTGATGAAAGAGCGAATAACGACAACAAGCTATTGCACAATAGATTATATTAAATTTTATTTGTGCACGGCGTGATAATGTACATAAAAGGAAGCAAGAAAAAAAACTATTTTTTACAAGGAAAAAAAAAAAACATGTCACCTTCAGAACTTAAAAGCTCATTTTTTAAAGAAACAAACGGGTGCAGAGATACTATTAAATCCTTTGAAAAGACAGCAGGTGAGATAAAGGTGGCAGACGTT
The DNA here is from genome assembly GCA_033032245.1 of Poecilia picta. Lineage (NCBI taxonomy): Eukaryota > Metazoa > Chordata > Actinopteri > Cyprinodontiformes > Poeciliidae > Poecilia > Poecilia picta. Next base: position 3,607,181 of record CM065358.1, read on the forward strand.
TAAGCTAGCTTTTTGCGTATTGATGAGACAGAACTCCAGCCTTGATACGGCCCGGTTTTACCCCGTCCGGTCCACCCAGAGCAGAGGGTGAAAACAGAGCCTTATATTCTGTGTGACGCATCCAAAAGCATCCAGACGAGCATTTTTCTGCCTCACATTGTCTTAATTCCAATGCATTAACCTGTGGAAACAGCGCAGGGTTTTACACCAGCTCAATACAGCACATTCCAAGGTCACATTCCAGTGCCAAAAAAAAAGAAAGAAAAGGCAAAAACGTTGCAAAAACTCAAAATTGTAACAAGTGTTTTGGTCTAGTTTCCACTGCAATTGTAAAGGACACTTGAAATGAGACAAAACTAACTTACAAGCAACTTTTCAGCAAGATATCAGAGCTGGTTGCAAATGAATGGATGAATGGACTCTGTAATGTTGATGAAAAATTGGCAGATTATTTAACTTATAAGACATTTTTCTCATGCCAGTGGTTCAAATACTTTTTCATCAATATTAAGGAGCTATTATATATTGCTGAAAAGTTACTTGTGAAGTTTGTCTTATTTTTTTTATGAGAGCACTTTGAAGCCACTGTAGATAAAAGAGAAAAAAGTAAGAGTCAATTTCCTTAAAAAAAAACTGACTTTTGGAAACTTTTGGAATTTTACAAGTTGGAAATTTTCTACTTTTCAAACTCATAAAATGTTTTTTATTTATTTATTTATTTTTAGAAAGCTTCTAAGATTTGTCTCAAACCTTTTCTAGACTCAGAAATTGATTTTCTGGTGAAAATTCACTCCTTTTTGCTACAATAGCCCTAATACGCCATGGTATAGTTCAAGAGTACTAAGATATTAATAAGATTTTTTTTGTGTTTTTGCAGTGAAGGAGATGTTAATACTTTCCCAGAGATTAGTGCACTGGAATATAAGGCTATTGTTTTTGTTTTGTGCTTTTTTTTTTACATAACCACACATGGCACATGTAGCATATTAAAACAATTTAACATAACACTTAAAAAAACCCTCAAAGCTCTTCATGTTCAAAAGCACTCTGGATTTGTAAATAACAATAAAGGGTAGAAATTGATCTAAAAACGTGAAAAAAACAAAACAAAAGGCACATAATCAGAATATCCTGTCACACGCATATCTGTGGCTATGAAGGCACTGGTGGTGAAATCTGTGGTGCAGAGAGGGGATGTGGTGTAGGAACAAGGCGATGGCTTGGTGGTATTTGGGGGTGGGGGGTTGAGGGTGCTTATAGGAGACTGCTTTCTGCACGTCGAGGCAGCGTGGTGGGCGTCGGACGGCGAGGAAACACAGGTGAGTGCAAGCAAAACGGGCGGGTTCAGAGTGTCAGACTGCTGGAGAGAAGGAGACTGGGCTGAGGAGGGACGGTTGGTGAATGAGGATGTTTTCTTTGGGGGTTAGAGGGTTATGGAAAGGCAGCAGTTTGTTGTTGTGCTGCTCTGAGCGAGCGGGCGTAGCCCTTTTGCTGAGTCAGAGAGAATCCAGCAGTGCTTGCCCTTTGTCTCTGGTTTGGCCCCAGCGACCCCCCCTTAGCCCAAGTTTTGAGTCTAACCATCCCGCCCCGGACTACCGGGGCCCCAAAAACAGCAAATATGAAACACAGCAGCAGACCCTGATCTCCTCGTCTTAACATGGATTACACACAGAGCGACTAATGACAGGATACGACACTTTGTCGACTGTTTGCTTGAAAAAAAAAAACAGCACTTAAAAAAACACACACACACACGCATACATACACGCTCACATACACACGCACACAAAATCAAAACCTCAAGAAGAACCCAGAAGAATTACCCTTTGAATTTTTTGGGTGCCCACCTGGTTGGCTAAGCCGCCATGGAGAGAAAAACAGAGAAGTCAGAAAGGCCGGGCCAGGTGTCGGGTGACCTCGCCTCTTCCCCTCAACATCCCTCAACCTACTATTCTGGTCTACTATTTTTTCTATTCCCTAACTTTTTCTCCATCTCACTTTTTCTTCCCTCCTGTGATTTGCAATGAATCCTCCTCGTTCCACGTGTTTCTCAGGCATTTACACCTCCTTTGTCGTGCGGAGCCGGATGTTGCTAAAGCACTTGCCCATGGCCTCGAACAGCGGGTCGCAGAAGGCGTGGATGCAGATGGAGTAGACACGGCTGATGCAGTGGGTCTCGATAAGGTAGCTCTTCACGCAAGGCACCACAGCCCAGATGTGGACAAAGGAAAGGACGGCAAAGAAAATTCCCCAGATTAGTGCCAGGGGAATGCCGACCAGCGCTGTCAGCAGCCGGTAGCACCAGTACTTGGTGACGGTGAAGGTGGTGAAGCTAGCTTTCCACACGCCGTCAAAGCTGTAGGTTCCCGCAGGCTCTGCGATGATGTCCTCGAAGTCCACCTGAAGACAAGGAGAGCAGAAAGACATTGGCAAACACTGGATTCATTTATTAAAGGTTCTGAAAGGATCAGGTACATTTTACTGAAGCTAGAATCTGTGTGAGGTCTTTTTGCTGGTCAGAACAAACTATACAAATATGTAAGCATTCTCAACATGAGAATGCATCCCAGACACTAGCAAAACTGCAGTTAGCATTTAGCCAAACTGCATTTAGTTAAATTTAACAAGGCATTAAAGGTCAAAATGAAGGTAGTGAAGGTAATGGTGATTAAAAAAAAGTTACATCACAATATTTGACCTCGTTTTGTTGTGACTTCCATATTGCAGAAAAAAGTTGACTTGGTGCACAATTATGAAATGTTAAATAAGTGTTGTTGTTTTAGTCACAAAGTTACATTTGTTCCTGTAGAAAATTATATATTTTTACCCATTCAAACCTGCTATAATTCTTTTAAGGTCATGGGGAATGAATGACATGGTGGGAATGTTTAAGTTCTGAGAGGCTAATTCCAGAAACTACAAACAGAAACAAAAAATAAAAAGTTGTTTTTGAGGGTTGGGTGTACCAGGTAGAATAATCACCACTGGAGTACAAACGGCAGATTAAAATCTTACTGTTAATAACAGTAATAGTAATAGTAATCTGGATGAACTGTTTCCATGGAAACCATGCAATCTTATTGAAGAGCTCATTATATCTGCGTCTTAATTACGTTTTATGCAATAATCTAACCTGCTTGTCCAAAAAGTAGGATGTTTTTAAAATGTTACACTGCAGTTAGTTTGTACTGCAGTTGGTTCAGAGAAGGTAAAACTAATTGAATTAGGAATGTTAGCTGCATTCCTGCTAGCTGCAAACATTCCTGCAGCTAGCATGAATGTTAGCTGTGGTGCTAACATTAATGCTAATTGCTAATTTCCAAATATTGAGCTGGTTTGTCTACGTTCCTCCATCTTGAAAAAGAAATAACTCCACATGAGAGGCAACCCACGTCTTGCTACAGCCTGAGAAGAAGGTAGCAACCTGCTTGCTAAGGCGCTATGAAAGAAACTGTTATCTTGGTGACCAGGTTTCTTTTCTTAAGGACTAGCTTGTCAAAAAATTTGTGTCTCTGTTCCTCATTGTTTTACTCCCATTGAAACAAAAATAATTACACGTATTTACAGATATGTGGAAAGGTTTATTTGGTAGAAATATGTTGTTTTGCTAATCTACTGCAGTTATAAATTTACCACGTTATCAGTGAAGGACACTGAAAATAAGTAATTTATGTAAATTTATGTGGGTTAAAATTACTTTTAGCTAGGAATGTCGCTATCAAAATCTGTCCCCAAATGGATCCAAGTCATTCAAGACTGAACATCTGCTGATAGAGTCCCACTGTCATGCCACATTAAAGTTACAATAAGTGTTTTGATATGACTCATTGATAACCTGGCTCATTACACATTTCATTGAAGTTCCAATTAGATTTTTGCAAAGAAACGACACACAAACAACAGGAAAGAGAAGTTGAGAATTTTTTTCCCTTAAATTTGTAATATTTAGAAATATAAATGAATCTAACCAAGATAACCAGGCTATGAGAAGAATTAATGTAAATATCTGCTACTTCTGGAATAACAATATGTGGTCATATAAGCTGAAAACTTTAAAAAATTCAAAAGCAGACTGACCAGGACATCTGTCACGCAAGATGGATTTTAATTTTAAACTTTTTTGTACACATATCCTCAAAATATTTTAACATGAGCTGTAAAAAACAAACATTTTCCAGGAATGTATGTTGGTTTTAAATCCAAGCCCTTTCCATACATTTGCGTACATTTGGCCCTTCACATCCCGAACCTTAAACTCTTTTTAGAAGCACAGCGAGCTGCTGTAATTGTTATCACTCGTCAATCGTCTTCTGCCATTGAGTAATAGGTTTCACCAGAGCAGCGATATGGAGCAAATAAAACCACCAGACAGGCTTGATAGACTGAACTCATTATTCCAGCATAAATCAGGTGCCTCGGTTCTTGTGAAAGTGTCAGTTCTGCTGAATTGCAGGGTGGGATTCCTGACGAGATTTATATCTCTCTGTGCTGTGGCTGGTATGCAGTCCAACATCTGCCCAACCCAAAATACTCGTTTCTGCCACACACACACACTCGCGAACACAACTCACAGTCTCTGGTATCTGTTCTGTTGTCTCCAGATCAGCTTCAGGTTATGTCTCCAGAGACTCCTGAGCAGTAATTGGCTGGACAAACAGCAGAAAGAAGGAGACATTCCAGCGGTGTTGGCGTGACACAGATCCTTTTATCACCTGTCATGAATTAGAAGCAGAGGAGAGGCTTTCTGCTGACTGCCTCAGCCTTAAAGCAGGAGGTCCCCTGCTGGAGCTCCACACCTGACCTGAGCTGTTTTAAGGAGAAAAAAAAATAAAGCCACTGTTGTCGTGGTTGTTCTCCCTCCATCTCTTCCTCCTCACTGGCTTCTGACTCCATGTTTATTTTCCAGCTCCATGGAGACTGGGTTTTGTCAAACAGAGCCGCCGACACGCCAAGGGCTAATGGGTGTAATAACAATAAGTCATCAGAATAATCCCCCAGTGTCATGTTGAGAGAAAAGTGAAGTGTTTCATTTTTCTAACTGATCCACCTGTTTAAAGTTGGGATGCCTGCTTATACAACTTGACTGTAGAGGTTAAGAAAAGGCATGTCCTGGTGCAGACGGATGATTTTAAATCATTGGATAAGAGCAAAAGTGGCCAGCTAGCCTTAACCTGCAATCATAAAAGTAAAAATGATTTAGACAATGCTAAATCTTATTTGCTTGGTAGTATTGGGAGATGTTTAAGGAGTTTGGGAGCAGATGACTGAGTTAATGTTACAGCTCTATGGAATATGAACTTATAGTTAGTCTTTAAAACACAACCTTAAATCTGTATGTACTCATACTGTAAATATCTACAGATTATGCAAAAATGTTGTGTTTTGGTGATTTCTGTCAGCTTTTAGATGCATGTGAACATTGATAACAATGATGAAACCATAGTTTACTGCAATTTTTTTTAAATTGTATTTTTACCTTGGCACAAACAAACTCTTAATAACAAAAGAATGCAAGCTCTTTTAGGAATGGTATCAATTATTTGAGAGAACTTTAAACTCAATAATGCTTGTATTTTTCCATTTTTATTTTTTCTGAATTTCAACCAAACACACGTCTACTTGTCGTCATTAAATTGCCCTCTTTTTGGAATTGATCACGCTGGAAACTAAAAAACAAACAAACAAACAAAAACAAACTTTAGCTCCATTATCCAGAAACATGTAGATTTTCCCTAAAAGGTGAGTGCTGGGTGACTGTTGTGCTGAGAGTGAGTGGCTGAACATGGAAGCAGTTCAGGCTTTTAAAGACATACAGTGCGGTAAAAAAGTCTACAGACTTCCTGTGTTTGGTTGTTGTTTAGCACATTTTATAATCATTGTAATAGTTACAAAAATAATCGAAGATAACCTGAGCAAATACAGAAATCAGTTTATAAATTATGATAAAATTTATTATGGGAGAAGAAGCTAGCCAAACCAAAGGGACAAACCTGACTTTATTTTATCTGTGTGATAAAGGCAATTAAACCTCTGAAGCTGATTCTGCCATCTGTGGCATAATCATAGATGGAATCATAATTCTGGGATTTATCCAATGTAAATCAGTTTCGTCATCATGACTTATTTCTGTGTGGAGTGTGCAGGTTCTCCTGAACATGCCAGACTTTTCCACCATCACTCCTGTTCCTAAACACGCCTGTTAGCTTAACCGGAGATTCGAAATGCCCTTCAGTGGGAGTATTTTGTCACTTTTTGACCCTGCAGTGGACTGGTAGCACTTCCAGAATATGTGCTGCTTCTTGTCAACCACATGCTGTGAAATAAAAAAAAAAAAAAAAAACTTTCAGGTTTTCCAGGAACATTTGCTTCCGCGTCTCAGATGGACGTCTGACTCAGGGTGAAGCCCTTCACCCTGAGTGGCTGCTTCAGCTGCAGCAACACGGAAATGGCCACAAAGTCAGCCCGTCCACCATTAAATTTTTTCAAAGTGGAGTGACTGCACCAGTTTCCACTAAATGAGACTTTCTGCAGAGAGGCACAAACACAACTGCTAAGTGGAGGCGCTTCATTAGCTGTTGCTGTTTACAAAGAAAACAGCACATCCACAGTCAGTCAATCAGTTGGTCAGTCAGTCAGTCAATCAGCTGTACAACAGTTAAATTTGTGTTTTTACAAGATAAAGAATATATATCGTAGAAGGGCTGAAACGATTAATCTGGGATGAATTGGTTATTGAAATAGTCATCAACTAATTTAGTAATCAATTAATCGCTAACAGGAGTACAGCAGTAATTGGGACAAAACTGTACAAAAATTATACACATCATGCATCTAAGATGAAAAACCTTCTTTGTCTGTAAAAATGTTTTATCTTCACCTGGTTCAAAATCTGTAATAAAAACCCATCAAGCAAATTTTGCTGTTCAATTATTAATAAAAACAATAATCAGCAGATCATCCCTCCTCTGTATTGATTATTGATGCAGAAAGGCCTGAGCTTTTCACATGATGATGTTAGCAGTACTATTTAGCTGCAGATGCATCTTTTTCTACAAATGACCACTAAAGCAATGCTGTTATTGCATTTTAGGCAAAAAATACAGTATATAATTATTAAAAAAAAAGACTGAATTTACTTATTTGCATTTTTTAAATGTATTTCTAATATTGTATGAAAATAAGCAATAAGTGGTCACATGAAAAATCTGCAAAATGTGCAGTCTTCCCCTCCGATTGAAATGTGGAGAGGAAACCCGTTTCCCCTCCAGCTTAAAGCAGCGTGACGTCTTCAGACGTGGGGAAAAATTCAGAAACAAAGGATTAAAGAGATTCTTCATAAGGAGCTGGTGGCTGTGGAAGCGCCGCAGTCCAGTGGGACGTTTGATATGAAACAACGGAGTCTGATGGTCAGCATGTGACCTGTGGGCAGAGTAACTGTATTATTGAGTAAACAGAGCCAAGAGCTTAGCAGAGCTCGATGTAGAGGCAGCTGGCCAGGCTTGAGTGGACAAAAGATGTCCTGGAGGAGACGGTCACACGGTGCTGCACTGACAGACCCTCCACCGGGGAGAAGGCCTCAGTTGCCAGGGAGAAATAAATATTTGTTTGACTAGAGGCACCGATTAGGACCACCGCCTGTGGAGATGAACTATTTTGGCTGATTTTTTAACTTAATTTTGCAAACTTAGCTGGGGTAGAACTAATGCGTCCATGTTATTTTATTTTCGAAACATATTTCCAGGGCTTGTTGAGGTGTGCATGTAGAATCAGCCACAGCTTGCAAACATTTTCATACATCCAGACATTTTACACATTTTCTCATGTTCCTCCTGTGTATTTTATTCACATTTTATGTGATAATCCAACAGACAACACATTTTATTGCACTGCGGAATGAAAGGAAAACGATTTCTGGTTTTAATTTAATTTAATTTAGACATGTGGTTTTCATTTGTATTCTGGCCTTTTCACTCTCATACCCCTAAATAAAATTTTGAACAAAGTTTTCTTAGGGGTTGTGTAACTAGACCTCCACAGTATAATGCTGCCAGAAGCAGGTTTTACACTGCATCCATTAAGGTGGGCAGATTGATGCAAAATGTAGACAATATCAATATCAAGTCAGTATCAGTATCAGATTGATTCTTTGGTTTCAGATTTTCCAAATTTGTTTCTAGATTTTAATAAACAATTCAAAGGAAAAACAACAACAAAACAGGCAACATAATATGTCAAGCTTAAATAAAAAATATCAGTATTAGTATCATAGTGGCAATACTGGAACTATATTAATCTGGTATCGGATCGATAGTAAAATGTGCAGCATTGCCTAGTATTCACCCATGCCTAGTTTAATCCCGGTATGAATCCATTTATTTTAGTCAACAAACAGCATCATCAACACCAGGGAAAACAACTTCATGGCTTATCCCTTCAGAAGCCATGAAGGGAGACAGGAAACGTGTGTTAGAAAATCCAGCTACATGCAAACATTTCACTGGCAGAAAACCAACACTACACATCAGCCTGAATGCATCATCCTCATGATGGAACATGAGGATGGAAACATCATGCTGCGGGGATCCGCACAGGCCGATTCTGTTTTGTGATTAGGTTGCTTCTAAAGGTAATTGGTTGGATTTTATTTAAAGTGGATCTAACCCAAGAGTGGGAAGCCTAACCCCGCCCCATGACAAATTTTGAAAAATGCTCCCAAAGTGGGCGGAGTCAAGAGAGAGCAGATGAGTCCCCTTCCACTCTGCGTCTACATCGCAGGTAAATCCCACATTTGTAAAGTTGGGTAACACTAATGATCAACGCTGGCCTGTTGCCATGGCAACTCAGGAGTCAGAATTGGTTGCAGCGATACACTAAGCTGTATCGCTGCAACAAATTGAACTGCCTAAGAACCACTCGGCCAGCACTGAGACAGTTTGAGGTAAAATATTGCAGAACAAAACAAATTTACATAAAAACATCAAAATTCTCTCAGAAACATAAGAATAGTATCCTAAAGCATCTGTTCAAACAATTTATCAGCAAAAAAATTGATTTGGGGCTTAATTACTGTTACTGTTAAAGTTAACAAGGTCAAGGGGACTGAATATGCATGCCACACTTTTCAGATTTGGAAAATTGTGTATCATTTTGATTAACTGATTGATTGACTGATTGATAGCTTTGTGTTGGTTTATCACCATGAAAGCTGAACTGCTGTTTAGGTGACAAAATGTGGAGAAAGTTCAAACACTATGTTTCGAACTTCTAATAAATCTAACATAAATTCTCGTCTCGACCTCCATCACTGTGTTAGAAGATGGCAGCCATGTTGGATTCAAAAGAGTCAAGTTCCCGTTCTGTTCGATTTTAAATCTGAAGTGTAGTTTTCCAAACTGGCTGCGGTCACAATGCATCGTGAGCTGAACAGAGATTCATAAAACCTTTGTAAACTTTCACCTTTTCATCCTGACTAAACACCCAGATGCCTTCAAAAGCTAAACAGAGAAGTTTAACAGAGCAGCATAAATAACCTTCTGACTCATTTCAGACCGACCTCTGAGTCTCTGAAGCTCCAGCTTCTCACAGCTCCCTCTTAAAAAGTTTTCTCCAGTGGATGCGCTCCACTCCACAGATCCTAAGCTCCGCCTGCTTGCTATAAAAAGACCCACAGCTTCTCTAGAGGAAAAGAAAGAGGAGGGGTGGGCCGGGGGGGTTCTCTGTCTTAAAGTGCATATGAGGCTAAGCTGTTTGATGTGGCCAGGTGATTGAGGCAAGGTGCTGCCCGCCAGAGAACAATGTGTGATTTTCAGAAATCAGAATGCTGTAAAGGTGCATCTGTGCTGCTCAGTTCATCTCTCTCTCTCTTGGTCTCTCTGGGTGTTTGTGTGAGTGTGTATGTGTGTGTGTGTGTGTGTGTGTGTGTGTGTGTGTGTGTGTGTGTGTGTGGTATAATGGAAGGGATTCCCTGGTTCTGTTTTCCTCCAAACGTATCCTAGCGCTGCTTCATGACCTCACAGACCTCAGAGAAGCCACTTAAAATCCAGGAACGACTCAACTTCTTTTCCAACAGTTTCTGTAGATATGAATCGGATTTTGTCTTTTTTTTTTTTTTTTTTTACAGCAGATGCATTCAAATCACAAGATGACTTGCTGAAACAATTAGGGGAGCGTGTCTGTGTGTGTGTGCAATCATAAAGCTGCTTTCTATTTCCAGACTGGAGGGAGAGTCTGACTCACTGTCACAATGGAGGGGAGCTGAGAGGGAGGAGGAGAGAGGAAGGGGGGCGGAAGGAGAGAGCACTGGAAGAAGAGAAGAAAGAAGAGGAGAGAAGGAGGAAAAGAACTGCAATTTTTTTTCCTTTTGGTTTTATAAGCAGCGCCGTACAGAAAGCTACTGTTTCCGTTCTCATAAAGGCCAAACGGAACTTTTTAAAAAAATTTCATGTCCGTGAGTCACATGGGAGAAATGTCACCAGCAAACTGAAATTTACGACATCTTATATAAAAAAACTAAATAAAAAAAACAGCTTTTGACATGTGATGAGGCCACACAGTGGAAGCCTTTGAATGTGAAAGCCAAACACTGATCGATTGGAAACGTTTTCTTACAGCTTATCAGTTTAATAAGAGCTTTTCTGTCAAGATGTTTATATATATACATATATATATATATATAATATATATATATAGCTTTTACAAGAGAAAATAATCTCATGAGGCTGTTACCAGCCGGGAGCGATTATGTAAAAGATGATAGAACCCTGCCAACAAAGAAAAAAGAAAAAGCCAGCAGATATGAGCTGGTGTGGCTCAGGTGCCAGCATTCAGGCAGAGCTCATCCAGAAACTGTTTCATATTTACTTAAGTCTGTTAACATGGGAGTCTCTTACATAACAACTTTGATTAAAGATGCCACAATTTCATTTTTTCATAAAAACCTAACATTATGATGTTGCTTTTACAAAAAATGACAACAATTATAACCATACTGGTAAACAACATCACATCTCTATGATAATATTGATAATAATGGTATTTACGACATGTTTGTTTGACACTTCGTGTGTTTTCCAACTTGAACACTGGAAAAACACCAAATCTTACCAAGTATTTTCATCTTGTTTTCAGTGAAGTGTTATTATGCTTGGAATAAGACAAAACTAACTTACAAGTAACTTTTCAGTAAGATATAAGTGCTTGTTTTAAATCAATAATTCCTTCATATTCATTTAAAAAATTACTAATTCCACTGGCAGATTATTTCACTTATGGGAAAAATATCTTGTTACGAAAGTAATAATCTGCCAGTGAAACTTTTCATCAATATTAAAGAATTACTGACTTATAATGAGTTCCTATATCTTACTAAAAGTTAGTTTAGTCTTATTCAAAATATACTTACATATTTGCACTAGAGATACTTGGTAAGGTTTGGTGTTTTTGCAGTGTAAATATTTCCAACTACTTACCTAGTTTGAAGCAGGGGAACCTTTTCTGTTGCCTGCTTTCAGCCAGCTGACCAGCAGTGCCCAGGAGCAGGTTGGGGATTTAACTTCCTTTTAAAGTTATTTTATCACGTTTCTGATGGCGACTTGCACATATATTAAAGAATTTTTTTTATAAATCTTCATAAATCTCACCATATAAACTTTGATAAAATGTCTTTGATAGAATGCAGGCATTAATCACAATCAATGTAAACTGAGTATTAAAACAGCACATTTAGCTTTTCAATTTGTTTTAGGTGATGTCTACAGGTGGACATTTATCGTTTATTCGTGAACTTTCTTATTGTGATAAGAATTTTGATTTATCGCTGTTACGGTAAATGTCAGCTATTAATGACAAATAAAAAGAAAACTGGCAGTGACCGGAAATAAGGCTTTTGTTATTTTCTCTGCTGTTTGCCTCACGAGAGCATATTTAAATATCAGTTCATTCGAAAATATGACTAAATCCAGTTACTGTGTGCAGTTCAATGGTACAACTTTAGCTTTTTAAGTAAGTGATGTCCTGAAGGAGCCTATATCAAATGTTCTTTTCAACAATATTTGTGTTTGTGGTTCTATGAACTCTGAGCCACCCTGTCGCTGTCATACAGTCACAGAGTTTGTAAAAAATAGAGTTTTTTTTCCAACCTTGATCATTATCATTATCACCATATTACCATAAAATATCACAATAAAATTCTAAGTCCATATCGCCCAACCCTAGCGTCATCATAGCAACTAAATAATCCTCAAGGAACTGTGTGCCACCTCATCACTGGACAGCCCTTCCAGAAACTTTGTGGAGGCGCCTCTGTGTGGGAGTGACGAGGAATCCCTCCCCAACACACACACCCACCCACGCGCGCAAACACACACACACACACACACACACACACACACACACACACACACACACACACACACACACACACCAACCAGCTATTTGGGTGTTTCCCTGTTTTATCAAGGTGCAGTTCAAGCATTTCAAAGACCCGACCTCAGCTGCTCCACGTGGAGAAGCTCCCTGACCTCACTGTGATGTAAACGCTGCACCCAGCGCGAGGAGCGCGGGGGGCGGGGGGGGGGGGGGGGGGGGGGGGGCGCACTGACAGGCGCGTCAGGTGGTTCCCAGCGCGCAGCTCCTCTTTAAACCAAATAAACTCCCGGTGTTTGTGCGGCCGCTCTCTTATGGAAAGAATTCAGTTCCCCCACTAAATAGAAAAGGCGTAAAGGCGCAGCAGCAGCAAACTATGGGAAACGTGTGTTCCAACAACAGGAAATCCGTAATGTTTCCTCTCCTGGTGGAGCGCATGCAGGAGTCGGGACTGTCTGGCTCTGGAGGCGAGCATCGGATCACCTTGATGAGTTTCTAATACGACCCCAGCGCTGCTTCCTAATAGGGGCAAAGTCCGCTGGAGCGGCCAGCGCGCAGCCTCTGCGGCGCGAGGCACAGTGTGTCTGCGGATTCACTAAAACATGACAGGTATCCAGCTGACACCTGGAGCGTCTCTGCATGCCAGAGCCGATCTGCAGCGACGTCACTTAGAAAAGTTTCCAAAAAAAAAAAAAAAAAAAAAAGCCACCTCACCTTTACCACGTCGTCGTTGATGCGCTTCGGATCCCTGTTGACCAGGTCGATCTCCTTGGTGTGGACATCCTCCATGGCCTTCTCGTTCAGACTCTCGTTTTCCATGTCCTTGTTGTTCGGTTTGTAAATGTTCCCTTGTTTCCGGATGAACGAATGCAGATACTCCTGTGAGGATCACGGCAGAGATGTAGGAGAGGAGGGCGGGGAGGGGAAGAAAAAGAAAAAGAAGAGTAAGAAGAGAGGAGAGGAGGTGAGGTGCGGGAACGGTGCGCAGCGCACTGTGAAGGCAGAGGAACTGGAGCTGAGTTACCAGCCTGCCCCACAAACAGGGATGGGTTTAGAATGAGCACAGTCAGGCACCACACCCTGCGTTCAGCCGCAAGGGGTCCTCACCACCCAGATAGCAATAACACAATATCCTGACCTGTATGGAATCCCACAAGTGCCGTGAAATCATCTTTTTTGTTGTTGCCATAGTATAATTCCACCAGAAAATAAACGTACTCTAAGTTTTTTTTAAAAAAAGGTTTGAATTCATTGTATATCAAATATATTCTGAACCAAAAAAATATTGATTTTATATTTTCAGACCTACACAGCCACATTTGTAAATGAGACAATAACATCTGATTGGTTAAGCTGCACTGCAAGTAAATTCAAAGCAATCACGTGTAACTATGAAAGTCATAGCCAATCTAACGTCAGGCAGTAAACCATTTAAAAAGTGGAGTAATTACATTATTGTATAAATACTGTTTTTAGTATTCGGATTAGTATTTAAAAATGACCTGTTTAACTATACATTTAATGATTTAAGTAAGGCTTACTTTCCAATATGAATCATTGTCAAAAAATATTTATTGGATTATTTATTACTTATGATTATTTATTGGTTTTTATTTACTGGCAATAATCTTAAATTTGAATAAATATTTTCCACATAGATTACTACTAATATTATTATGAGTAGCTAAAGTAGCAGTTGCATTTAAATAGCTGCAGACGAGCTTACTTGTTGTGCATGTATTTATTTTAAAATTGCGGCACTTTTGGCCCTCCATAAATGTAACAGTCGGCATGGAAACATTTTTTTGAAAGTGCATAAAAGGGCATATTTGAACTGTTTTGGCATAAACCGCTTCTTCTTCTCCAACGTGTCATATTCCAACATCGATTCCTCTCGTCAGCTGAGCTGATCGTATAAATGATTTTGTCATAAGGCTCGTTTCCGTTTTAATTTACTCAAAAGCTGTGCGTCAAACCGATCCCTGATTTCCGATGGTAAACCTGTCAGTCTAAATTGAACCAATAAACAATTGAAATAGTTTTAATATTTCTTTTTTTATGTAAATCAGATTAGTGGAAGAATTTTTAAACAGAAAAAAAGAAAAAAAAAAAGATTTGTAGGCTTCCTCTCCTGCAGTTCAAGTCCAAATGTCCATTTGGAGGATTTGCGTAAAACTGCAGTCTGTCGACGAGCAGAGAAATTCCCGTCAGCGCCCTAACGCAGCACAGTGGCGCGTTTACATTCCCTCTATGAAAGCGGAGATGCGTTCAGGTGAAAGTGACACACGGGAAAATCACCGGAGGAGTGGAAATGGAATTTTGTCTCGCAGACGCAAATGAGCCTCATCCAAATGAGAAAAGACAGAGGTCAAGTGCAAACAAACGAGGATAATAACAGTAATGGTACCGCTAGGAGAGAGTGGATGGAGTCATACTGTACCTCCTCCGTCTCGTCGTCCCGCAGCTCTCCTGTCATTCTGCTCCGAACAGATAAACAGAACGTGACAATAGAGGAAGTGGATTGGGAGGCGTGGAGGAAAACTGCGCGGACCGGGGGTTCCTCTCTCCTGCTCTCAGCTTCGAGTGGGACTGAAATGTAATGCCAGGGCGCCGAGGGAACCCTCAGCGTTTTTTTTCCTCCCTCTCTGGGTCGGAGCGAAGCTTCCCCACCGCACAGTCACCTGTCGGCCTGTAGGCAGCCCGTCTGCTGCGAACACAGGGCACAATATAGAGTTTAATCACTTGATTGTTAGGAGAAATGTGGACGTTTGCTGGGAATATAGCAAGGTGTGCTGCAGTGATGGAGACCGATAAAAAAGAATAAAATCAATAATAATAATAATAATAATAATAATAATAATAATAATAATAATAATAATATAATAATAATAATAATAATAAAATATAACCTGTTGACAAACTGGAATTTAGTTGACAAGGAAGAATTAGTTGAATTAATAATCAGTTGATGGACAGCACATTTTAGATGTTAAAGTAACATAATATGTTTATGTTTAGTGAACAAATGAAACATAAATACACTGAAATACTGTTTGCTTTGTAAGACTAACACAAAAGTTAAGTTAGTTCAACTAACTTCCATTTTGTCAATCTGAAGTGATTTGAAATAGCTGGGTTTTTCATTCATTTTAATTAAGTTAAACATAAAGTTATATTATCTGATTTGCTTTCATTTATCATAGCCCTAACCCTGTTTACATAAAAAAAGAAATATGTTAAGTCAATGATTCATTTCTTTGAGTGTAAGGTCCCAAAATCATTTTGGTTTATATATTTATATTTTTTAAAAATCATTTTTGTTATTTTTGGATGTTATTTAAAAAAAATGATGCCATATGTAGCATAGCAGCATTGTAAAGTGGATATATTTACATGTATTTCCCCTGAATGGCTCTGCTGCTGTTTACAGACCGACAGGCTGCTGCTATGGTCAGGTCACATTCTTATCAGCATGTTCCAGTATCCCAGCAGCTGGCTCCAACCAGACTAACTGCTGATAGTCTGTGTGAAACATGGTCAATGTTTTCAGAGCCTTCAGAAAACAGTTTGGCTGGTTTAGTGAGTGAGAACACTGAATAATTTGTTGAAAGGCCTAAAAGGAATGTTGTTTTTATTGTTGGAGAAATCGACTCAAAATGTACATAAGACAGACAGTACTGACTGAAAACTCTACAGCTTGTTTGTGGAAGCAGTCAGGATGAACAGCATCCTGACGCTGAAGCTGCAGTGACTGACAAAGATGCATCTTCTTCTGCACATTAGATATGAAATGAAAGGAAGAATTCATGAATTATTTTGCTAACAGATTGGCCAGTGCGTAGAAACCAGCTATATTTTACTTAGTTGTGTTTACTTGAGCAACTTTTTTTCATGTACTTTCAATGCATTATTCTTTTGTACTTTCACGTGAGTGACATTATTATTGTGAACTCTTGCTACTCTTACCTGAGTAAATGAATATTACATTGAATACATGTAACTTCAAAGAAGGAAAACAAACAAATGTAACTTGTTATATTGTTTTGAGATGATTTTTAAGAAATATATTGATAGTAGAATAAAACGTTTTTAATGGACATGTCACACTGGAACTGGAAGATATTTTAAATATTCAAAATAAAACACAATCCAAAACAATAATAATAATAATAATAATAATAATAATAATAATAATAATAATAATAATAATAATAATAATAATAATAATAATAAACAAGAACAAAAAAAAACACAAAAAGAAGACGAATACAAAAATCATACACAGTATAAAATAGATTGTTTTCCAGAAGATGTTATTCATCACATTGGAAATGATTGAGGTTATTTCACTTGATTGTGCAATTCATTAATTGCAGTCTTACCCAACGTGACTGTTACTAGTGAACACAGAAATATCCATGGAGATGTGGACGATTTTTTGTTTTGTTTTAGTGTGCAAAACCCTGACTGGCCTACACAAAGTCTACCTCTCACATTGGGATGAATTAGAGTGGAGGCTGGAAGCCTGACCTTCTTGTTCAGGAACAGTGTGTGACCTCACAGATGCACTACCGGAAGAAGCCTCCAAAATCTCTGAAAAATATTAATCTTTCCACTGAAGAACTGAAGCTGTTATGTCTGCAAAGCATAAGACAAAAATAATATAAAACTCTGTTGATTAATAAAGGGATTCCTTTCATGGTGACATGCATGTGAAAGCAGCAGAGAGACGGCAACTTGCTTCAAATTCAAACATTTGAAGAATTCTGTGTCCAGAAACAGCTACAGTAACATCATGCACGCCGATATGATGTTACTTTATTGCATTGCTGTGTTAATGTGGATTTTTTAAAAAGTGTAACCAGCCATTGCACTAACTGGGATTTCTTTTAGCATCTGATTTTACTACTGAACGCAGCATAAAAAGAAAATTCCAGTTATTTATTTCTGATTTATTCCTGTTTCTTTTGTGCTTTTGCCCTTTGGGCAGCACACAGAGAGACATTCCCATCTACATTCTATTCCCTCTTCGGTGGGTGTGGCTCAGAACAGATAAAAAAATAGCTCCCATAGAAGGTTATTTCCCATATAGATACTTTACCTTACTCTGAGCAATTCAGCTGGTTGCTTGGTGTCGGGCGCTGACTTGTGTTGCAGGTGAACTCTGCATGCTGAGGTTAAAACCATTATGAAGTGCAGCGTGTGTGAATTGTCCCTAGGCGTCTGTCCCCCACAGCACCAGAGAGTTTAGAGTTGATAATCTGTGGGAAGTTTCAGTGGCAGCAGTTTTAGTTTCTGACAGAACGCGTAAATGTCACTCAGCACAGCAACAAAACCGGCTATGAAACAGCTGAGAGCTTCTGGATTGGGGTCAGAAGCTGTGCAATAACAAAGCTCTTAGATCAGAGGATTCTTTAAGGCTTTGAGATCTGCGCTGTAAAACAAAATGTTGTGTTTAATGAAAGGTTTCAAGTTAACACAACTTAATTCTCGTCAACTTGTTGTTTGTACTGATCTTAAACAAATGGTGTGAACCTTTGGATTAAAAAAATGCGTCATAAGTTCATCTATTTATGTTAAACTAATGCAGAAAAGTGAAGTATTTGATTGGCCAACAACAGATCCCATAATGCATTGTGCCACCACTGAGTAATAAAACCGCTTTTTTATTTGTCACAAAATATAGTTTTAAGATGTTTAAGGTGAAACGGTACACTCTAAAGCCAGTTCATGAAGGATTTCATAGCAGTGAAGCTTTTATTAGATGTTATTTAGATTTGCATTCATGGAGCTTCACCAACAGTCGTATGTTCACTTTCATGACCACCTCACTCTGAATTAGGACGCAGCTTGACAAATAACTTTATTTGTTTTATTGAAAACTGCTTTCTATGTTTTCTGTCAAAGTTTGAAAACAAATAAAAAGCAGGAAATGTTTCAGGGATGCAGTTTAATTTTTATGCAAGTAGTTTTAGGCTTTGGGTGTTTAAGACGTTACAACATGCTCCATTTATTAGATTCACTGAAGTTACAGACATTAACTTAAGCTAAACATTTTGAGACGTATATATATTTTTCAAGTAAGCAGAAATAATGACGTTTTACAGTAGAGTTGTGTGTTCTTATGTGTCATTACAGCTTTCTCAAAGTCATCTAAGCAGAATAAACGTAAGACATACAGTTTGCACATTTAACATTTTTAAGTTTTGAAAACTCGATTTTTTTCTTTTTGAGGCAATGAGTTTGCATGAATCTTGAATATTTAGTGAAATCCACTAGTTGTGTTTTACAGTGTGTGTGATCAGTGTGTGCTCATTGACCTCAAACCAAGGTCAGAAGCATTTTGTTATGTTGCTGCAGTAGACAAAAAACTGTGAGGAATCCTGAACAATCAAACAGGAGAAAAAAAAAGCAAAACACAATCCAGGAACAGATGGAAGGGAGATGTCAGACCAACCAGGAGAGTTTTCACAAGTAGTTATGACAACCCTTAAATATAGTCAACTTCAAATGTGATGCAAGCAACACATAATGAAACGTCTGCAAGAATCTCCTGAATGACAGTAGCAGGTATTTGAAGAGTGAACGATCTAACCAGAGCCTGATTATGTTCACATGCAAATCAAATATGGATATGCAAATGATTTGATTTGCAAGAAGAAACCAGGAACTGTCAGTGGCAGAGTAATGAGTGCAGCAGGTGTGTTACAGACAGTTGCCGTGGCGTCTGACAGGAAATCAAGTTTTCTCCTCCTCATCTAGTTGGTTACATAAATCGAGCCTTGTGATTGGTAAACCTATTAAGCAATTGAAGAGGTGTACCTAATAAAATGGCCAGTGAGAGTTTAATGCTGTTCAGTGGTTATACCCGCAGCGTACAGAATCATCTGTATACAGATATGAAACATCATAGTGGTTATGAATATTCATGAAACCACAGAACGTTGAAATTCTGTTGGAACACAAATTGATGACATCATATTGATTATGTTATTGGTTATCTTATTGATTACATTTTAGCTTTAAGCACTAAGTGCTCGCAGTACGTATGTGCCTCCTTTCCAAAAGCAGCAGGATTTATTTTTTTCACTGCACTGAACCTCATTGAAAACCTCCTGATTTCTGAACTCTTTCTGAGTTAAAACGTTAATATTGTTGTTTCTAAATGAACTTGAACTTGTTTTCTTTCCATTATTTGAGGTCTGAAAGCTCTGCATCTTTTTGGTTACTTTGACCAGTTCTCATTTTCTGCAAATAAATACTAAAGTTTTTTGGGAATTTCACTAGTTTATAGAATAAAACAGCAATGTTAATTTTACTAAAAAATAAACCTAGAAAAAGTGAAATCAGAGAAACTCATAATCTTGCAGAGGTGTCTTCATTTTTTCCAGAGCTGTATTGAAAATCACTAAATACATTAAGCATCTTTTAAACTTCCTTAAATAATCCTAAAAAGAGCAAAGGAATTTTTAAAATAAAAGCTGAGTCTTTTTTTTCAGCTCCAGAGGAGTAAAATAAAAGCTGCATGGGGAGCAGGTTTCTCTCTCAGCTGTGCCTCAGCCCTGATTTTCATTCCAAAACTGAAGACGGTGACAGTTAATGTTGGTATGCAGCTCTGACCTGGTGTGAGCCATCGGCCTGCAGACGGCACACGGCGCACTTTACTCTACTGTATTTGATACAGGGCTAACTTTGATCTGATCTGGATTAAATAAGGGGCGTAATGGCAGACATTTTTTTTATACCAGGAGAGCTGTTTATCACAAACTCCTTCAGCTGACGACAGGTTCCCATAGCAACTCAAGTTGAGCTACAAACGCTGCGCAGACCTGCAGGTCTGACAGTGGAGCCTCGGGTGATGTTTCATTAACATGCAGTTCAAATTTGTAGTGGAAAGTGTCTGAGGAAATATGAGCGGCGGTGATTTATAACAACTTTCTAGCATCGAGACGCATAACTCAACCAGGCTCATCTTCTGTAACTAAAGAACGACAAACCACACACAGAACCGTTTCCTCAAGGGGAAAACAAATCTTTATTTTAGATAACTTACACATGGTGTCCTTCAGTTCCCATCATAAGAGTAAATCAAGTCAGAAAGCAAATAAATAATTTAAGAACTGTGCTGGATTTGTTATTTTCATGTCTACATGCATAGCTGCTCTGTAGTGTGGCTGTGGAAAAGAAAACAAAAACCTTCACCTGTCTGCCCAGATCATCATAGAACCTTATCTGGAAATTTATATGACCAGTTCTGATTCCAAAGAGACCAGAAAAAATGACATTTGAGTCTCATTCATATGTGGTACTGAATCGTTTACAAACCTGACAGTATTCAAAATGTCCTCAGTCTGAACTGCTGTGTTGTATTTAATCCGATTTTTACATCACTGATACTTTGGCAAACAGAGGGAATCTCTGTCACCTTTTCTTAATGATCTGGAGTCCAGATGTGTTCTAATAGACTGTAGAGATCAGCTGGAGTTCATCCATGTAGAAACACTGTAGCAACGTTGAGCTATTTAGTTGTTTTTAGCTTTCTCTTGACTCAAGCTTCAAAATTTCAAAGTGCACTTTGATGTGTTGTAAAAAGAACATCAAAGCAAAGTTTTGTATTAATTCAGAGGAACATCAAGAACTGCATTTCCATCAGCCATAAAATTGTGCAAATTGAAAATCCAAAAATAAATTTGGAAAATGGAAACACGTCAATTTCAAAAAGAACAAATAAACCCTCTTGCTTTTCAATAAAAAGCTTTTGCACTAGGATGCGATGGTTTTTCTACGGAAGAGAATGAGGGTCACTGGAAGAACAAAAAATTAATTCTGACTTTGATCTCAGAATTCTGACTTTTGTTGAGGAAAGTGCCTGAGGCTATATGAGCTTTTTTCTCAGAAATTTGAGATTAACGTCTTCCAGTTCTGTTATTGTGTGACCAGTTCTTTTCAGATCATCAACAGCAAAAACAGAAGGAGCATTTTTACAACTGAAATTTCCCCAAACGGTTATAAACACTAAAACAAATGAAGTCATTCCTGGTTGTCTTTCAGTTTGCAGCTGCAGTTTGCTTGGCCTGAGCCAGAGTCTTTGCCTCACAGCAAACAGTCACAGACAGAAAACGCCTGAATCTCACTGAGGTTCACATCTGAAGACGTGTGTCAATCAGAAATACAGCATGAGCTCCTGTTGTTCTCAGAGGAGCTCCAGCATCTTCTGGCATTTTTAAATAATAAAATAGATGCCCAACATTATGGTCAATGTCATCTAAATTCAACACAGTAGATATGTTAGTAAATGCCTGCAAATGTGCAAATGCTGCATTTTAGCTTTTAATAGTAAGATAAATTTCTGCAATATAATGTATTCTCTCTGTCAGCTCACTACATCTAGCTTATAGTTGAATAGTTTGCAATATATACAACTTGTATATTTTTATAGAGCAGATAAATTACATCTACTAATATATCAGGAAGTTAGTCTTAACTGATTCTTTAAGCCTGAACAGAAATGGAATGACAAGAATGATTTGTGGTCACAATTTCAAACACAACAGCATTCAATGGTGCTCAAACTGTCCATGCCATATCAAACATGAATGATTATTACCCTTAAAAACACAAACTGTCTATGTGTTTCTGATTACTCAAGTTACATCTGACAAGTCTGAACATCAGTCAATATATTTTTAGAATGTTGAGTTTTCAGAAGCATTCCAAAACAGTCATCATCATCTACAGTAAGCAGGTAAGACTGTCATCTGGTCCCGGAGAATCTCACATAATTATCATTGATTGATCATTGACATTCTAAATATTGTCAGATGACTACAGCAGTCTGGGTGATTGTTTTCTTAAATGCTTCATTACAATTCACCTGAGCATTAGCAAGAAAAGATTAGCTATTGGCTGAATCCAAAGAAAACTTGATCAACTACCAGAAGTGTAACTCTAAGTCAAATTGATAAGACTTGATAAGTTCTTATGAATGTAAGAATAAGAAAGAGAGTTTTTAAATTATTTCCAATTAGAGTAAAACATCACAGTCCAAATTTGACAACTACATCTCACCAAAAAAATCATAAAAATAGTATTTTTGTGCTTCTTCAACCTGGTATTGTAACAGAAATCTGTTCAGTATTGAATTAGGTTCAGGTTTGATTTTCCTGATTATTTTAGATCTGAACTAGAGATGACACAGCTGGTGCTCGGTAAAAAAGCTAACTTTAGCGTCAGTAGCAGCTAACAGTTAGCTTGTCCATCTGTTCATTGTTAGAGTAAATATTTGACCAAATGCAGTCTGGACTCACAAAGAAACTCAGAAATATCCTTTCAGTTCTGGAACTTCCAAATTTGATGCAAATGGCAGAAGGTTAACTTTACAAACATCGAAGGCTGCCACGCAATTCTAAGATGGTGGAAACTTTTACTGGTATTGCAACCCGATGTTGTTAGTCCAACAAGCAGTCTTTAACAGTCAACTCCAACAACACAACCACAGAAACAACTCCAAAACAATTTCCTTTCTCACTTCAAAATAAGACTCTCAAATTTAGCGCCAACCTAAAGCCTAAAGCACAACTTCCTGTCTGAGGCTTGGACCGCCACTGACAAAGGCACCATATTACAGCAACTTTTTGAGACACTCTTCATTAAAACAGGAAATATAACTTTACTAGCTAGACATCAATACTTCACCCAAACCCACTTCAGAGGAATCAACAAACAAAACAATTTGTTATAAAATCCAACTAAATGCTACGGAACCTTCTCTCTCTCCTGCAAAGAAGTCTGCTAAAGCAAGATGAGGTTTTCTGGTAATACTCTAAACTTCTTTTTCCCGATGATTGTCTTTTATTTTGGACACCTCCGTCTGTATCTTATACTGAACTTTTTAAGAGCTCACGTGTCCCTCGCCCCTTTTTAACATTTCCCAACGACTCCCTTCTCTCGTCGTCACGGTGGACGGAGAGCTGTCTGCTTCAATTCTCTGTGGTTTCAATCTGAATGGAGGACAAACATTTCCCCAGGCTCTGGAACAGCGGCGCTATGAAAATGTCCGTCAGACTCCTCCAAATCTTCTGCGCTGAAGGCAGGAGCATCATGAGGCTCTGGACCACTGGCATCACCAGCCTACACAGGCGGAAAGAATGAAATCGAAATAAAATGAGGAAAAACTCTAACCGACACGGGAATAAAGTCGTACAACATAAAGGTCATAACAGTAGTAGAAGAAAAGTTGGCATAATATGAGAAGAAACTCAAAGCACTTGAAGAATAAAGTTGGTCGACAATAAAGACTCAATAATACAAGAAAGTTGTCATTAACACAACCTTTTTCAAGTAATTTTGAAACTTTTTTCTGGTAATATATTGTTTTTATCCTAGTAGCAGCACAGCTTTATTGTAGCTAATTTATTTAAGTCATAATATTTAAGTCGTAATTTTTAAAAATATCTCTTCATCTGGCGTCGTAGAAGTGCTGGAGAAGAACAACCTGGAAGCTGATCAGCTATGATGTTATATCTAAAAAAATAAATAAATAATGATTGATTTATAATTCATTAGTGTTTAATAGCCTGGTCTCTCTATTCATAAAGGTTGAGTCAAAGGGAAGCTATTTTAAAAAAGAAACCCATAAAATTACATATTAGCATGCAGGGATTTCCCCAAGTTGTCCTCTCAATCTCTGTAATCTAAAATGTAGAAATGTTATAAACTATGTTTGCTCTGTGAGAAATCGTCTGGAAGCTGCCAACAGGATTCATTAAAAGACTCCGGAATTCTGAATCATAAGGTTGACTCGACGAGGCCCTGTTGGTGGTTATCATACATTCTAATAGTAATATCCAGATTTCACGTCACAAGTTCAGTCAAAATAAATCAGACAAAAACAAAATCATATCAGCTTTTCTAAAGCATCTTCCCTGGATCTAGATGGAAACTTTCCTAAAACTCAGTTTGGATTATTTAATCTGACCTCGGCTCTGTTAGCATGAGCTCATCGTCTCTGTGTAATCTTCCAGATGAACTGAGAGCAGCTCTACGTCTCTCTGATGAATTCCTCTGACATCTTGCTGAGAGGTTGTGCTGAAGTTTCTCTGCTCTGCTCCACGAGCAAATAAAGAAAGTTCCACTCTGGTCTGAAAATGGACTTTAATTGCTGCTGAAACGCCGTCTGTCTGCTGGAGCAAACAGGACTTCATTTTTTTTATTTTAAATTTTTTTAGCTACCAGTGGAGCTAAACATTCCTCCAGAGTTTCCAGGCAGCACTTAGACGTGTATTTAAAATCATTTTCCATTAAGTCTTCATGTGTGAAGTTGATGGGATATGAACCTGGGAGCAGCTGGCCCAGCGTACTGCTTATGACATATCACACATTACATAACTAATACATAGTTACACAAATAAACAGTGGTGCACTTTGTCTAGAATAATGTATAATATAAAATCCAATCCAAAAATATTTCAGCTTTCCGTCTTTAGGGTGTAGACACCAACATCTTTCTTGGGGTTTTAATCTTTGTTTTCTGGCTCTGATGTGAGACTTGGAGAAGGAGCGGAGCCTGAGGATGGGGGGACTTGTCCTCACCAGATGTGGACACAGCTGAGCACTCCGAAGACCAGTCCCAGTGTGAAGGCCATGGGAATGGCCAGCAAGGTGGTCAGCAGACGGTAGAAGAAGAACTTGACCAGCTCGAAGGTGGCGTGGCTCCCGATCCAAACCCTGTCAAAGCTGTGGGCGGAGCTCGGCTCCCCGATCACGTCCTCGAAACCCACCTGTTGAGACACGGTGGTCAGAGCCGGCCCAAGTCATAGGCAAACTAAACACCTGTTTAGAGCACTAAAAACACCAGCTGGGCCTCCAACATACATTACTATACATGTCTAAATATTGTTGCTGTGTCAAATAATTCAAATAGAATATAAATGTGTTTGTTTTTTTCAAAATGTATATAATCCCATTAGTCAAATAAATTTTTGTCATTTGAATTTGTTAATGAAAACACAGCTACTGAGTGATCACTACATGTAGTGTATGCTACACACGGTAACATAAAGGTAGTCAGGACAAACAAACAGTCGACATCACAGTCACGGTTTTGCACTGTGGGAAGAAACTGGAGAGAACCAACGAATAAACAAAAACAATAACGGAAAAAAAAAATCTATTTATTCCAGGAAATTATTTCAGTATTTTTTCAGAAATGGAGACCTTACACTGCCCAACGACCTCCGAAGACAGGCACCAGTCACTACCGAACCCTGCAAGGATAAGTGACCTGAGCCAAATATATTATTTCACTACATGTGGAATTAATAAAGTAGTTCTGAATTGAACTGAATTTGAATGAAATAAAATTAACTTCTGTTAATTATGAGAATTATTGCTCATCATAGCTAATTAAAGTTCAAAATTAGGTTTTACTGAATACTAGAATATTTAATAAGAGCCATAAAAATGTATATAAACCAGGTAGGACATCAATGACTTAATGGTTATCCATTGGTTCTCCTTCTAAAAGTGGTATAATATTAAAGTTATTGAAAAAGAAGTTGACTTTTCTGTTTTGCTGTTAAGTAGAAAGTTTAATGGAAAGAAAAAGGTTCAAAGTAGCAGCCATCTGCCAGGAAATGTTGGAGAACATCATGTGTTCCTGTTCCATCAGACTTTACAGAGATGATGTTTTAAACTTGGCACCTGCCCACACTTCCATAGATGGTTTATCAGTGGATTTGACTGGATTTCTTCAGTCTTAAAAGGCTCACAGGCTGGACCAATACTGACTCCAAATATTGTACAGTAAACAGACATCTTTCTGTGTAAAATATAATGTTTATAATAATAACAATGTGATTTTGTATAAGCCTGAATAAGTTTAGTGTAGTCCAGCATACACTTTGGTTTCTCTGACAAAAGCCAAAGGGCCAAGAGATTAGTCTTGAAAAATGACCAACAAAGACCTGCAGGCCGGAAATAGTTAAGAGATGATAGATGCACGCGCAGGCAGCGACTTCCAGGTATTCATGGAACTGATGAAACAGCCTCACAATGACGACCAGAACAACAAAACGCTCACAGTGAAGTAATAATCTGAGTGATAATTCAAAGTGTAGAAACGTCGAGCCTCGGACGTTTTCACTTTTAAAGAGTAGCGCGCGCACAGACTTTACCTTCAGATGCGTGTTGATCTCGTTTGGATCCCGAACCGGTGCCTCCGAATACACCTTCCCCTTCTTCATCAGAATGGGCTCTATGGATCGGTTGAACTCGTCCTCGTCCATAATTATGCTGGTGTCCAGCTTTTCCTTCTCCACACCCATGTCGTGTCGAGGCAGAGGCGGACAGACGGTGCGCTGAGAGCGGTAAAGTGCGCCGGACTGAGCGCCACCCCGCCCCGCAGGGAAAGCAGCGCGACGGGGAGCCGAGCAGCCACAGCCAGCGCAGAGCCGCAGCTCGGTGATGAGAGTCGCTACTGTACAGCAGACAACAGACCTCCAGTTATGTTAAAATACACTTTCTCAAAGGTCCATTCCGGTTACACAAAAATGCTATTTAAAGCCAAGCTCTTTTAAAATGTTTTAAAAACTGTTTTTACTGTTGAAATATTGAGTATTGATTTTTGGAAAGAGCAGGGATTTCTTAAAGAGACAGAGGCCCATTTTCAAGAAGTTGAATTTCAAAGTCAAGTTTCTTTTGAGTCAAAATTGATGTAAGCATTTGTTATACAATTTAAGGAAGTATTAGTATCACGGAATATCAGACAACTCAGAGTGCCACTCTTGTCAGACAAGACACGTTATAAAACAATCCAACAAATATAAACATAGTATCCTTCCTATAATTCCTCATGATAAAATTGATCTAAAACACTTTTTCAAATTAATGGGATCAGGATTTGTTATCAAAAAAAGTCGTAAACGTGATTATAATTTAACTGAGGTTTAATGTTACAAATTTAAATTCAAACTATGTACAGTTACATCTATGTGAATTTACAATGTACTTTTTTTACAGACAAAAATATCAGTTTCCATAAAATCATTCCACCATAAAACATCAAACGCTCAACACAAATAACTCCTAAGTCTTGGGTATTATTATGTTTGCTTCAAAGAAATACAATCAGTGATTTTATTCACCACAAATTCAACTTTTCATTCTCTACCTCAATGGATTTATAGCTCTATTATGTTTTCATCAACCAACTTTGTGTGAGTTGGTCAAAAGGGAAAACATTTTCTATAGCTGATAAATCACATGGACATGAAAAGATTTTCTAAAGGTAGGGCTGACATCAGAACAACATGCTTTTGTTTGCGAAGATGAAAAGCTCTCAACATAAGATAATAATAATAAAGTATGCCTATGTAGTCAAGACAATATGTTTCATTAATCCACTTCACAGACTGGGTTAGTCTTTTGTTTACTGAGAAATTGCAAGGAATTATGGGCCAAAATTAATTAAAAAAACAAACAGTGGAACTCTTTATGCGCTTGAATTTTTGGAAATGTACAAGGAGTCATATATTTTCAAACTTACAGTTAAAAATGGGGCTGCACAGTGGGGCAGTCGGTAGAACCTTTGCCTTGCAGCAAGAAGGCTCTGGGCTCAACCCCCAGCCCCAGCCTCCCCGCATGGAACCCGCATGCCCCATGCGGGGAATGCGGGTTCCATGCGGGGAGGCTGGGGTGCCCCCGGGGGGGGGGGCACCCCCCCCCCCCCCCGGGGGCACCCCAGCCCCCCCCACAGCCCAAAAACATGACCGTCAGGTTAATTGGTCTGTCTAAATTGGTCCTTGGTGTGAGTGTGTGTGTGCATGGTTGTTTGTCCTGTGTGTCTCTGTGTTGCCCTGCAACAGACTGGCGACCTGTCCAGGGCATACCCCACCCCCCACCCAGAACACCAGCTGGAGATCAGCACCAGCACCTCCCGACCCCATTAAGGGTCAAGGGTGTAAGAAAATGGATGGATGGACAGTTAAAAATATACTTTTTAATTTACCTGAAAAGTAATAAAATGTGGTCATGTCACACTGATAAATATCATCTACAGGTAGGAAGGCGCTAAGAGTAATTTAATCAGGAGTAACCTGGTCTTTGCGCTCTTATGCAATTTCACTCAATTCTCATCTCCCTTCAGACCTCCATCTGGCATTTCTTCCATTGACCTCAATTTCATAGGATGAATTTCATCCGGGAAGGAAGAGTTGAGAATGATGATGTAAATTTTCTGGCAATGGCAGCAGAAGAAGTGAATGAATCCATGTTGGCCACAGATCCAAATATAAAGCAAGTAAAGTTTAAGTAAAGTAAAGTAAAATAATGTTTAAGACATTTTATTGCTGGCAAAAGATTGTCAATCAGTTTGGTACTTTTCTTGTCGCTGTGGGCGATGATTTGTTTACGCTGGGTGCAATTTGTGGTAAATTCCATGGCATGGCTTCCTTCACAATCAAGCCAAATGCAATTCCACGCTACTCAACAGCTGAGGTTCCAGACCTCAGCTGTTGTTCTACGCTTTGCTCTGTAGCAAAGCGTAAAACAAGGGTCTGGGTTATTAGCTAGGTCCAGAGTCATTGGAGTCAATTTTCCCTTCAGGCTCCACAAAATGTTTTGTCTAATCAACAGCCTGCACTTTGCATCTCATTTGTTGATGCAGCAGGTTTGACATCCTAAATCCTAGGATGTAAACCACACCTCTCTCTTTGTTTAGACACCGGGGCATGGAAAAGCTGTCGAGACACAAAAGGAAAAAGTAGGCCATGGGAGAGAGCAGAAACACGACGTGGCCAACAGATGCTGAGCATTGGAGGCAGTCAGAGGAGCGACAATAACCCACCACAATCCCCCAGGATTAAAACACAGTGGATGACTGGGACAGAGGACATGGTGTAGCTGGCCTGTGGGTGGGGCAGGGTGGGAGGGAGGACAGTGTTGACATGAAGCTCAGCAGAGATAGTTATTCCACTTGGCATCAATGCCACTGACATGGTTAGACCGAAAGACGATTTATATGCAACCGGTATCCATGACATGTTCTCACACTATAAATGGGTGCTGGGCTTGATGAGAAACCCGTCATGTCAGCTTTAACTACACAGGGCAAGTTTTAGGCTGCATCTTAAACAAGTGCTTTCATTCTGAGACTTAATAACTGAGGCTAGAGCAAAACACAAGCTTCTGATGAGAGCAATGTTCTTCATCCTCCTTTCTGACTTTCTAACGCTAACATTTGACTTGCTAATAACAGAGTCGTGTCCTCTGTTTCCCACTCGCACACTCACAGATAACTCACATGCCAAATAAGGAATATCTGTCACTGCATGACTGCTTATTCTAGACATTTTGTGCATTTTCTTACGAAATAGTGAGTGGGGAGCTGATTTTAAAAACGCTGAAGTGGGAGACAAACACTATTAGTGATGGCACTTGTTTCAAGATAAACATGCAGCAATGAATACCAAATACACTGCTCTCTGTTTGTCTGCTCCCAGGAGCTCAGGAAGAAGTTTCTGACTGAGTTCATGTGCTGCGATAAGTGACACATTTTGCATACATTGTTATATGAAAATTCATGCACTCACGCATAGCCACTGGTGCAGATTGTGAGTTTCACATAAAGCACCATTAATTTGACTGTTATGGTTACAGGTGAATGTAATACCTCAGGCCAGGAGAAGCATTAGGACTACAGCAGAGGCGCAGAGCTGAAGACGATAACTTGAGCTGAGCCTAATCTTATCTTACCTTAAAACATCTGATGCTGTCATCTAATCTCTGTCTCGTGATCTACTCTAGGTTTTTTTCAACAGATGTTTAGAACTAATGATTTGGTGCACAAATATGTAAAAAAAAAAAGAGAAAGAGGTCGTTGTTTGAGGCAAAACAGCTCTCAGCTGTGGGAGATAAGAACATTCCATCAATGTTGAATAATTTAGATAATCAGTAGCTTGTAAAAGGTAAAAAAAATATCCCGTGTTAAAGAAGCCTTATGTTTACCTTGTCCAGAGGTAGTGGGAGAGCTGGACTTCAGAACTCCTCTGAGTGGGATGTGTTCAAGGAACCCTCATAGGGAGATCCCCAGATTGTATCAGATACCTGTTCAGTTTTCACTTGGAGGATTCCAAGTTTGAAGTTGGAAAAATAAACAGAAAGCTTTCCTGGAAGTTGGAATTCCAAGTGCCAAAGCCAGATAATTTTCTTCCACCACAAGCTCAAAGTCCAACATAGTTGTATTGGATATGAAATTGTGATAAATGATAAAAAGTATGTGTTAAGTTCTGATAATTCTTTGTAAATAATCTCCTTCATATAAACAATAACATAGTATATTGACACAATGAAAAGAACAACATGCAAAGAATACATTATTAGCTTGTTGTGCTAGTCGCAGCTAGCTTAGTCACTGAGCAACCAGCACATCTTACAGGCTTTTGGATGTGAAACTGAAAAATTGGGTTTGTTATTCTGCCCAGATTCAAGTTCTGTTACCAGTTCTCCAAACGAATCTGGTAATCAGTAACAAGTAACCAGCCCTTTCTTTTGGGTTCCTGCTCTCCATGTTTCCTGTCTGTTTTCAGGATTTTTCACAAATGCTCTTCTCTGTGGAACAATTTCTGATTAAGCAAATATCAATGTGACTAAACTGTTCATCTTTTTGGTGGTGTTTTTTTCACACCTTTACATCAAAATGGTTTGTTCACATTTACTCACAAATAAATATTGCCAAAATTAATAATGACGTCAAAATCTTTTTAAATGTAAGAATAACAGTTTGTTTGTTTTTTGTTGTTTTCATGCTTTTTTTCCCTGTCTTTGTGTTCACACCAATAGAATTAAGACTTTAACAGTCAGCTCAAACAGCTGACCTTCATTCTGGCCATCCAGCGTCTCCATTCTTCAGGTTAATGTTTAATGAAAGGCTAAACAGCCTCTGAACTTCCAGGTCAACATTCTCTGGAGATGAGCGTCCGAAAGCCAAGTGCTTCCGCTGACTTCAAAGGGAACAAATGTTTGTTTGTTCGACGGTTTCCAGAGGGAACAATGATATCAACGCACTCCCAGTACAAAGGGATTTCCTTTTAAACCCAAAGAACTCTCATATATCTTGGAGATATGAAATGAACATCCCCTCATGATGAACAGGGTGAAAATATGAATGCATACATATCAGTGTGTATAGATGTGTAATGGAAGCTAAAAGTGTAATGGGGTCACACGATGTGTTTTTGCTGTTCCCCACTTAGATTAGTGAAATGTGTTCTGTTCTGATCTCAAATTAAATCATAGAGCAGGTTGAAAGAGAAACAAGGACAGAACAACATGGAACAGAAGTAAGGAGGAAATTGATCAGGAAAAAATAAGGCTGGCTGATATCCACTCCATGTGAGATATTGAAATGATTCCATCCATCCGTCCATCCATCCATCCATCTATCCGTCCGTCCGTCCGTCCTTTAGCAATGTTTTTAGCAGTGCTTGACTGAGAGGGAGCTTGTATAATGAGCTCAGCAGATGTGCAGTTCCACAAGGTGTTTGCAAGTCTGGCTAGTCTGAAGGATCTCAGTGGGAGAGTCATGTTGGAGCGCTGCTATGTGATGTTGAAGCTCAGCTTGGAAACTCAAGGCGGTGCTAGGTACACCAATGAGTTTTGTACAGATGAATGATGTCCATGGGAGATTAAAGTATTTCTCAAACATTCATGAAAGAATCAAGGCAAAACTCCAGATATGTTTTTGATGAGGGAATAACATTATAACATGATGTAAAGTAACAAAAGTCAATTTTACATAGCTCTGTCCCTTTAAATGTTTATGTCATGATAGTTTTGTAGCGTTTAAACTGGATTTAGCTCATTTTTGATACATTTATGTGTAAATATTTGATAAATGACTCTTGGTCTGAAATACAGGCAAAGCTTTTTCACCTCTATGTCCTCAACACGCAACAGGTCACATTTATTTAGGACGACTTGGATTTGATTGAACACGGTTGCCTTGGAGACCACAAAGATTGTGAAG